>JABMCL010001899.1:32500-326105 GCA_018857735.1 Alviniconcha marisindica | reverse complement strand
ATACTTCCAACTAGGTTCGCGAAGAAAAGTTCGCCCAATAAGAACCAACTAGGTTCGCCGAATACTTCCAACTAGGTTCGCAAACAAACATTCGCCCAATTAAGAACGGGCTTAAGACGTGAACTGCTTCATGTACAACGATCCAGCGATTTTGTCCCCTTTGGTCTACGATGAATACAGGCAAAGAAAGAAACAATCGTTTAAAGACCCTCCTCAGGCTTCAAAGAATGTGGACGACAATTTTTAACATCTTTCTCACATCGATCATAAATGCATCTGATCACTTAATTCTTCACATTGCATCTCTTTCTTGGCGGCCCTCCTTCATACCCAACTCTTGTTGTTGTTGGTGGTGGTGGTGATGTTAGACTTACTAAACGCCGAGGTACTGGAGGGAACCGAACTCAAAGAGGTGGGGGGAAGGGAAACTATACTAACGCAACACAGTCACCACCAGAATGATTCTGCATTAACCGCGGTGTAAGCCATCTTCCATTAATTGTGAGGGGCAAAGTCACAAGGCAACATTTTATTGACTAACACCGACAACCTCATCCTTTTCCCTTTCACCTTGCATTTATAACCTACACTGTTGATTTGAATCTTAACAGTTCAGTTCAATGTTGCTTTACAGCCACAGGAACCACAGGGCTTAATAGGGTCGGGGAGTCCAGGACGGCCACCTCGACTTTCACACAACTCCCGAGCTTTGAAGAGGTGTTACAAGTAAACATGGTGCTTAACGTCCACGGAAACCACAAGGCTTATTAGGGACGGGGAGGGGGTGTTAAAGTAAACATCGTGCTTAGCGTCCACAGAAACCACAAGGCTTCATGTACAACGATCCAGCGATTCAACGATTCAACCACAAGGCTGAAGTGTGTTAACAAAACATTCTCATTTTATATCTCTCGTTTCAGTATGCTGTATTGCTTCTGAGCATTCAGGTTCAGCAAAGCGCCACCGCTCCGCAAGAGAAGAGACGGGAGAAAGCCCTGACGGCTACGCAAAACGGGATTAGGTGGATAGGGGTCAGTTATAAAAGCGGATGACCCTCACCCCTGCAAAACCTCTTGTCATCAAGGTAACAAGTGGATTCCAATAAGGACAGCGGTCTCTGATGTACCGCCTGTCAGGCAAATGCACGAGCCGTGAGGAGAGAGAAAAAAAGGCCAATGTTGTCGCAGCTTTCCCTAGCTGAACACTCGGGGGTCACCCGGTATATCTGTGCAACTGTACATTGACAAATTGTATTGTCCCTAATATGCTTTTTAGCACCTGAGGACATTAAACAAAATGTATGGTATGACACATTTTGTGCATTCCGTAGAGAGAGGATTGTCTGTGACCGCGATTTTGATTACCTTGCCACATGGGCAGCGACATGCAAAAATAGCCAATGATTAATTTTTACGCGATAAGCCCACACAGGAAATACACTAGACAGACTCAGGAAAACCTGGGCAGAAGAGGCGTGCATTCTATTTACTGCTGTAAGTAGGCCAAGCAGCCAGTGATTTTGTCTAGTTCAACCCCCAAAACAGTTGTCTTAAGTCCGTTCCGAAGCATGAGTGGAAAAGATCAAGTCACACTCAGTCAGTCTCAGTTTTCCGAAGGGGAGTAACTACTCTGTCTTCTCAAATTTTATTCCTCTGTTCCTCGGTTTTTGTTTCCCCTCGGGGCACGACACCTTTTCAGTACCCATCGGACACCTTTTTCTATCTTTGGGGCGGAGCTTAAACGGTACCTTTCTTGCAACTCCTGTGTACCTACACAGAGGTGTACCTTTACTATGCCGTGTGGGTGTGGCCAATATTAATAAGTAGCCACTCGAAGTCACTTCCTGTGCACCTAAAAAGAGTTGCAGCTAGTATTGCTCTGGGATGTCAGTAGCACGCTGTGTTGCCCGCTCCATTAACTAAGTCTTTCATCTATTCTCTGCGGAGCAAAGCTCTCCTAATGCACATTTCTGGTTGGCGGTAAACTGTCTTGGGACTGTTCTTGGAAGGAAGAATGCACCAGCTGCATGACTGGTTTGGCAGGGGGAGGGGTTCAACTCTGATGTCCTGTTGTTGTTGTATGGATACTTCCGGCACCCGTGATGTACGGCGGGGTGGCGCAGACAAAAGCGAAATACTGTCAGTGAAGAATTTGCAAATATCTAAAGCAGTGCAACCATAATTAGATGCATCCCTTTTGTTCCAGGATACTTTGATCTCTCATCAATCTAAATAAACCACCGACATTGACCCTTGCGACACAGTGGCAGCAGGATAAGCAATGCCACCAGCCGTATTTGATAGAGTAAATCTAGTGGTTCTGAATCAAACGACCCGCAAATCATCCTAGAGACTTGGAATCCACATCGACACAATATTGACCGACATACAAGTAATAGCGTTGATAGTAGAAAAATAAAAACAAAAAACTTGAAAAAGTCAATCATGAATGCTTTTACTGTAAAGAAGACAGCTTTCCCTGCTGTATCAGTGTGGTACTCACAACAATATCAAGACAAATCTGCCAAACCTAGACCGACTGTAAACGAGGTAGTGAGAGTCATACTGGAATCACCAAGGACACCTTCAGCCCATTGAAACCATGCGGTTTATGTCACATCTGCGCCCCCCACCCCCTCCTGCAACAAACTAGACATAAAGTCAAACAGGCCACAACAACATACGGTGCAGTGTCAAAAGGTGCTTTCCCAGTCACTCAAAAATGAAATGTCTTTGACAGCCGTTATTGGGGCATGCTTTGGTGGTTCTTTCTTCCACGGAAATGGTCTTGTATGAATTAAAGATGAAAGTTGACTGGTATTTATTATATCGCTGTTTGAAATTGACATCAGTGTGCATGTTACTCGTGACATGTGACAACATACATTATCTTCCTGTATGCACAATATTGGAGAAATAATGTTCAAAGAGCACATGTATATTCTGCAACCCAAGTGCAATGCATGTGTAATGTCTGTTTTCACATTGTAGTGGTGACTGTGGTGATTTGGCAGTGTTTGTAACATCACTAGTGCACACAAAGCTCTGCCTCTCGCAGACAATTCCACACTGTAAAGGAGAGCAAAACTATGGAGGGGTAACTTTATTTGTCAGGACAGATATTTGTTCGGTACAAGATCAAATGACAGTAAGTACAGCAGACTCCGATTTTTACACTGAAAGTAACATTTCACATGTTACTTGTGACACATGTGCATGTGACGTCAAAGTATGGTGTCACAAGTAACAAGAAACACACTGCTATACAGAAGCAATGTTTTCTTTGGGCTATAAAATCCTCTTTTGTTAAAGTTACCATGCGAACAGTCCAATCACTTTAATTATAATGATATGAGCAACAACCTCTTCAGACTACTACCTTAAATTCAACTTATTGGTTTCTTGTGACACATGTGCTTGTGACGACAAGTAAAATGCTGTAATTAGCCACAAGTAACTTTTAAAAAAACCCAGAAAATGTCATTCATATCAACTATCAGAACTACTGTTGAAAATGACACAACTTGGAAACTTTCCCAGAATTAAACAAACTAAAACAAATGCCAGAGAATGCCTGTAACAGCCGAAGTAAACAGCATCTAAAATGTTACTTGTGACATGCATGACTGTGACGCAGAGATGTTGTCACTTGTCATCAGAAACATAGACACTGTAAAATACTGAGTTCAATTTCCAGTTTGGAAAACAAATACTTAATTTAAAAAATGCTAACAACTGAAGCAAAGTGGCCTAAAGTATATAAGCTTAATCCTCTCTGTAGTCATTCACACTTATGTGCGTGAGAAACAAAATGGTGTCACGAGTCCCCAGAAACCAGAACAAAGCAACTACCAAATTCAGCGTCAAAAATGTAATTCTGTTTTCCATTTGTTCAATTGTCAGCTTTAGTAAGGTTTTCTGGTGCGTATTTTTATAATCTTGACACCAGAATTTTGGTCTACACCATGGAACAGTTACTGTCCATGTGTTACTTGTGACAAACATAATGTACCGCCATACAGAGTACAGATGCTGTGACAAATCTCCGGAAACTTGTTTAACCATCCAAGGCACTCCCAATCTGGACAATGTATTTTTGTTGCTAGTACACTGTATTTCATTGCTTAAAACAATGACAGAAAACTAGGAATGCCCACCACACAAGCTTCACATAAAAATGAAATTTGAAATGTTATGTATGATACACAAATTAATTATAGCAAAACATCAGAAAGTGACTAGATCTTTTTCAGTCAAGAGTGTGAGGAAAAACAACGACTTCACCGAGAAGAATGCATGTCTCAACAACGCAACTCTGGTGCACAAGACTTGAGTTTCGAATCCCACCACGGGACTCTCATCAGTGCGATACATCGGATAGGCTTAGTGCTTTGTAGCACTGTCCCTCACGCTAGTGGAAATTTTACATTATTACTACTTCCAAGCACAACAGATACATAAGCTAAATCTCTTGAAATGTCCACCATCTCAGCAGCATCAAAAATTAAATGTTGCAAATGATATGTATACATGATTATGAATTGTTATAACTTATCAAAATGACTAGACCACACTAATAAGGGCCCAAAACCCTAGTTACATGTTTTTTGACCCATCCCATCTTTTGTTCACCAACTCAAACTTTTTAAAACCATCCTGCAAAACCTAGTTTTATAATTCTGATATAATACTGCATTATTTTTGTTTAAAATCTTTTCCCTTTTTCCACAAACGCACCACCTGCATTGTACTGGACTTCTTATTTTGCCTAGTATCAAAAAGAAAAACAACAATACTGAAGATGTGACATGTCTGTAAAAACCTAGGACTTAGACAAAAGTAAAAAAAAATCCCATCACGTTTTCAGGTAAGATCTGCATCTGCTGCCAGAACTTTGCATTCCATCAAGCTTGCTCGTCACCCTAGTTTCATGGTTTTAGGTGCCACAGAACTATCCCCCTTTTTATTATTTTTATTAATTATATATATATATTTCTTCTTTTCTATTTTTGATGTGCAAAAGTTGTTGCTGGCCTTCCACAAAACACTGAAATGTGAGAAAACTAAACAAAACACTCTTATCTCCAAGTGTGACAACCCAGCTCTTCATCCTTGCTTAGAAAAGGCAACACTTTAACTCCAAGTGTGAAAACCTAGAAATAGAATGTGTCCTTGCTTAGAAAATGAAAAACAGCACCAAAGCTGTGAGAAAACTGAACACTTTCTCTCCCAGTCCCAATGTGAAAACCTGAACTTTAGTTGAAAGTGCAAAAACAAAATATCCCATCATCATGGAGCTGGACATCTTCCATTTTCCTGAGGACATCTGCTGCTGAAACTTGTTATTCCATCAAGTAGGATGCCGCATCCTCCCATTTCCAGGCTTGCTTCCCATCCCAGTTCCACGGTTTTAGGTATTGCACCCAGACAGAACCACCAGGATCAGCCTCCTGCCCTAACACCTGAAGCAGAAAGTCAAAATGACCAAATACCTGTAAGAAAAACATAGCTATAGTGTTGTTACATCCAACTTCTGGCATCACCACTCTCTATCACTGTTAACCCAAAAGACCATTAACACTTAAACACATGACTGTTAGTGTTAGCAGCAGCAAGACTACCAGTGGCCTAGTGAGACAACTTACAGTGACAACGTACAGGCTTCTGTCACAAAGATTCTCCCACTCTCACCAACACTGACATGAATTACAGGGTGAAGGCAACAGAATAATTTGAAGTTGTGCTTTACTCTCTATCATATTTTCATCATAAATACAGTATCATTTAATTTACATGAGATCTCAACAATGTTTGCATGTTTCTTAGTACTTGAATGTTCCTTAAGACACTAACAACAAACACAGTGTCGTCACGGAGCACACTGGTCACTAGTAACACAAAAGTAATACATCTGATTTATCACGCAGCACTTGCACACAACTCCATGAAGGACACTAAATTTAAGATCGTAAGCACTCAGGCTGTTCGGGCAATTAAGCTTCTATTGTATAATTTCAACTTCACTTACCCTTTCATATGTTACTCGAGACACGTGACGACATACAAGCTTCCGTCACAGAGGATTCTCCCCCCACCCGCAATGCCATCAACCACCACCAAGTGATGCTGAATGTTAAATTTGAAGTTGTGTGCCAGTATGAGCATAACACTGCCATCAGAAATATAGCATCTTAGTAATCACATGAGATAGCTACAGTGTTTGCATGTTTCTTGGTACCAAAAATGTTACTTGTTACATGAAATGTTGGTGTGACAACAAAACTTTTCTTACCTTCTCGTCGAAACTCCATAGTTGGAAAAGAAAGTTGTTTATTCGGGCGTGCGCACATCATTAATGGTTTTCCAAAAATCAAACTTCCACTTTCGCCGATTGTCAAATAAGTTTGAAATAAGCGTTAAAAGTTCGAATATGTTACTTGTTACAGTGTGACACAAACACTTTCCACCCAAAATCGGTCGCTATATTTAAAAAAAAAAGTCATTGTGCTAGTAAGCATCGAAAACGTGATCTTCCAATGAGTTTATAAACCTCGTTTCGGATTCATTCCATTCTTTTTAGCATGCTTGAGATGTGTTCGTCTGCTTGCAAGAAATGTGACGACAAGTGTAACAAGTAACATGCACAGTTTGATGCCATATCACATCGAAATTCAGGCTGCTGGGTTGCTTTGAAACAATTCCATAGACAATTCAATTCAAGAACAACACAGAAGACCAAAAATATGTTTATTTTCTGTGTTTATCCACAGCTATATACACCTCAGTTCCTGCACCATCACGCGAAGTCAAAATGCACGACAATTTTGTCAGATTTGCACAGTCATTTTCACTTCGTGTTCTCTTATATTTGCGTGCTTCCTTCTGATTTCTTTCTCAAGCACTCTTGAGTCCTTCAGCTTTAAGGCCACAAACAAAAACTGGACCAAGAACATCATAATAATAAGTTATGAACAAATTTGTATGGTGGGTGTCGGACTGGCACCTTTTGACTTTGAATCATACATCAATGCAACAGAAAATCTCCAAAACCCAGTCCACGAAGCCGTGACTAGAAACACGCGACAGACAGCAGACTGTGACGAGGCAAGTTAGTAATTCGATTTGAACGTGCACGCTGCCAACCAAACATTGTCACCTGAGGACGAATGACGATGCAAGCCTGAGACGGATCAAGCAGAGTGGTCTGGCCAGTACAAGTAGGCTATGTGAATTAACAGATATCAAGCAACCCACGGAGTGGCCGGACCCCCAGTACCCAAACCGATGAAACCCCTACCCACCATCCCTCCCCGCCCCCCGCCGCCCCCTCCCATTCAACGTAGCTGGATAACATTGTCGAGACTGGTCAGCATATTGCAGACCAAGTGGACGTGTGGATATATTATAATAGACATACATGATTTACTGGCAATGATCGAGAAGAAAAACTAACGAGCAAAGCAGCTATCACAAGTAGCTGGAGTCTGAAATGTTGATGAACTTGAGGCACGTTATAGGCACAAAGCCAAGGACATCCCATTATCGACTGCTTGGAGGGGAGGTATAGAAAAACACAGCGGTCGACGATCTAGATTGAAAAACAACAACAAAACAGTTAGAGTCACGAAGAAACGATAGAGGGTCACACTAACACCGTGGCTGGAGAAGCAACATTGTGTAAACTGACAGTCGGAACGGAAAGCTTTGCAAAACGCATAGGTACCATTCTGAACTGAATACAGTTTACAAATTTAAAATGCAATTTTTCGGCATAAATGACTTCGTCAAACCTGACCGCAAAGAAACGGTTGCACATAAAAAACCGTGATGAGAAATTTCTAAAATAGAAGAAACTTGACCTCTTTTTGTTGTTGTTGAGTTTCTCATCGTGGCTAAAGAGAAGTTACGTGAGTGATTCGAGCCTGACGTAGGGAGATAGATGGCATGTTTGATGACGTGTTTGCACTATGCATGTGTATTTAACAGACAGAGAGATAGAGAGACAGAGACATTTCGGTCTATGACAGAGAACGATGAGCCTTGGAATGCAAGGGAGCAGCGCTACATTGCACAAAGATCCAGTGTACACAACTGGACTTCCAGCTAGCGTGAACAACGATAAGACGCCAAGTCGTTGACTCATGCGACGAGAGTGTTTCCGTGTCCGTCAATGTGTCAAAGTACACTGGATAATCACGAGCTACGTGGTCATTCCTTGTCAGTCGCTCTCCCATAAATTCAAAATATTCTCAGTCAGGAATATAATATAGATGCTAGAGTAAAGCCGAATATAGGCCGGGCGCGTCTCGTGCAGCAGCTTTATTACTAGCCAGAGTGAGACTAGCACCAGCATTAATGTTCGTCACGTACACGCCGCATGGCTGTTCGGAGCTCCCGCTGCGCTGCAAGGGTTCCGTCCGGTTCTGATCGCACGTAAGAGGTGCTGTTTGAGACAGCTGAACAGCACTGAACAGTGATCGGAGCCAGTTTGTCTCGGAGATAACGCTTCCGGGCCGGAAGCTGAATGTCTCGTGGGATGTTCCGCCACTGTCAGAATGGCATGGCTCAACGAATCCCCCGCAGTAAACGAAGTTACTTAGCATGTGCCATCCTGAAGCTCACTTTCGCACAGCCACGTCTGGAGTAGGCCTAAACGTGGTAAATATGTTTTAAACTGGCTCTTTTAGTGTGAAGCTAAACATAGTAAAATTCTAAACAAAGTCACCTAAAGTTAAGACAGTCATACACAACACACACACACACACACACACACACACACACACCTTGATGTATGCATAGTTGAAAGCCTCCTTGACAGAAGCTGAGATAAGGATCATGCATATCGAACACCATGCGATAATAGAGGTCAGTCTTGTGAAACGAAAGGATCGGTCTACACATGTTTCTGATTTTGTAATGGAATGCAGAATGTTTTTGCCGGCTTTTTTTGGGGGGGTCTTTTTTCCCCATCACATTAAACATACAAGTAACAATGGCAAAATAAATATATACATACATGTATATGCCCTACAGTGACTATTAAGTATGTAAGTAGCTAATCTCAGTAGTATCAAAATAACAAGCATTGTATAACATGTGTAATGGAGCGGAATGGTAGAAGGACAGGACACAGGCAGCGGAGTCAGTCAAAATGGAGACCACAGCAGGCGGCGACGGCAAACAGGCTTTATTCTACAGCAGCAGACAACTTTCTCAGCACACCCAAAATCCTCACGCGCACGCATAGATAAGAGAACTGCGCGGGCCGCAAAGAACACACGCTACCGCTACAATGAAATCAGCCCTCTGGACCACAAAATGGCTGACTATTGTGTTTCCTTGGCCCGCACAAATACAGTTTCCTCAACAATAACTAAACTAATTAAAACATGAAATACATCAAATAAAAGCTACAGTTACAACCTTTTAAACCGTATAAACAAAATGTACACACATGACTTACTTAATTTACAACAAGAGTGGGAAGCGTGGCTTGCACCTGTCTATAAGCAGATTCGTACAACTAAATCACAACTAACACAATGTACAAAATATAACTGTCAATAAAACTTACATCAGAATAAAGTGCACGCTCCCACGGTTAAAATGGTACATAACAATTACAATACAACGCTCTATAAGAGAAGCAAGACACACTCAAAGACTAGTACTAAAACAATCGGTGCGAACTTTCGCCTGGGGCGCGTTATTTTAGTCGCAGCAGCGCTGATAGTGATACCAAGTAGTCTATGAATAAACTTAGCTTCTACAGTACACAATACTTAATAAGTTAATTTCAACCCAAAATAAACACTAAACATGAAGTCAGCTAAGCAAAATACTATACGACAAAGCATTGATCGACACAGAATTACTTCAATCAGTCAAAACAACGATTCACTACTATTCACTAGTACTACACAGAAAACGCGCCATGCAGACGACGGCTATAAAAAGAATGGACCTAGAGAGGCATCGGCTACTGATTAAGCTCGATCCTGCGTCTAAATAAGATCTAAATAAACATTCTAAGATGCCAAATTACATTACACATGGCTTGCTGCATAAAAAGGACTAGGTGAACAAGGAGTAGGTAAACAAACAAGCGGTCAAAATATTAAGGGAGTAAACAGATTTGAAAATGGCGCGCACCGGCGGCTATCGCCGGTCGGCTGTGTGAAGGCCATGTGGCGTTACGCAACACGCAGCGCTTCAAAACAAAAGCGTCGTCTGCTCCAGTTCCCGGGTTACTAACAGTACAGTAATGAAATTGCATGGATCTGATAACCGGGGCGGGATTATTGTAAAAACGTACAAAGAGCACTTGCTCACACATGTAAAGCTGCAAGAGACTAAAACAGACACCAAACAGAAGGCAAAGGCAACACACACACACACACACACACACACACACACACACACACACACACACACACACACACACACACACAACACACAACAAAACAAAACAAAACAAAAACAGCAGCAACAAAAACTAGATACCTTAATTCATCTTGCATTCTGGTGAGGCAGATAGGAAGAGAGAGGGGGGAAGGACAGAGAGGTAAGACTAAGAGAGAGAGAGAGAGGTGTACACACATGTATAATTATATGCTATCTGGCAAGTGTGTCAATAAGTATTATCAAAAGTCTTAATACTTAATTAGCAATACTTCTACTAAATAGCAAGGCTGAGTAAAAACAAAAGACTCCTGAAAAGAGTGAGCTACTCATGAAAGGAGTGAGCTGTACAGCATCCAATCGGCATGAAATTTGTTTGGTCTGCCATTTAACGTATAATAATATTTCTCCAGAACAGCTCTATTCTTCAAAAATCTAGTAAAAACATTTAGGTGTGGGATGGTACCATGCAGCTTTGAGATAAATATGTTGTATTTAGCTATAAGAATACACAAATCCAGTATTCTGTCAGTCACCACATTCGCTTTACTGCCATGAATAACAAGCTCTTTTGAAAATATTATATTAGTACAATGTGTGAAGCTGGTATGAAGCCATCCCTGTACATCAAACCAGTAGTCTTGGATTTTTGGGCAATCCCAAAACATATGTGTGAGCAAGTGCTCTTTGTACGTTTTTACAATAATCCCGCCCCGGTTATCAGATCCATGCAATTTCATTACTGTACTGTTAGTAACCCGGGAACTGGAGCAGACGACGCTTTTGTTTTGAAGCGCGGCTGCGTGTTGCGTAACGCCACATGACCTTCACACAGCCGACCGGCAATAGCCGCCGGTGCGCGCCATTTTCAAATCTGTTTACTCCCTTAATATTTTGACCGCCGCTTGTTTGTTTACCTACTCTTTGTTTACCTAGTCCTTTTTATGCACTAAGCCATGTGTAATATAATTTGGCATCTTAGAATGTTTATCCAACGTTTATTTAGACGTAGGATCGAGCTTAATCAGTAGCCGATGCCTCTCTAGGTCCATTCTTTTTATAGCCGTCGTCAGCATGGCGCGTTCTCTGTTTAGTACTAGTGAATAGTAGTGAATCGTTGTTTTGACTCGATTATAAGTAATTCTGTGTCGATCAGTGCTTTGTTGTATAGTATTTTGCTTAGCTGACTTCATGTTTAGTGTTTATTTTGGGTTGAAATTAACTTATTAAGTATTGTTTACTGTAGAAGCTAAGTTGTATTCATAGACTACTTGGTATCACTATCAGCGCTGCTGCGACTAAAATAACGCGCCCCAGGCGAAAGTTCGCACCGATTGTTTTAGTGCTAATCTTTGAGTGTGTCTTGCTTCTCTACAGAGCGTTGTATTGTAATTGTTATGTACCATTTTAACCGTGGGAGCGTGCTCTTTATTCTGATATAGGTTTTAGCGACAGTTATATTTTGTACATTGTGTTAGTTGTTATTTAGTTGTACGAATCTGCTTATAGATAGGTGCAAGCCACGCTTCCCACTCTTGTTATAAATAAAATAAGTCATGTGTGTACATTTTGTTTATACGGTTTAAAGGGTTGTAATTGTAGCTTTCATTTGATGTTTTTCATGTTTTAATTAGTTTAGTTATTGTTGAGGAAACTGTATTTGTGCGGGCCAAGGAAACACAATTGTCAGCCATTTTATGGTCCAGAGGGCCGATTTCATTGTAGCGATAGCGTGTGTTCCTTGCGGCCCGCGCAGTTCTCTTATCTATGCGTGCGCATGAGGATTTTGGGTGTGCTGAGAAAGTTGTCTGCTGCTGTAGAATAAAAACCTGATTGCTGCCGTTCGCCTGCTGTGGTCTCCATTTTGACCGACTCCGCTGCCTGGGTCACTGTCCTGTTCTACGCGGCTCTTCCGCTCCATTACATATGTAATAAAGTTTCTTCAGCATCTTTGCAGAAGACACAGACAGGTGAGTCTACAAGCCGTCGCTGGAATAAGTAGCGGCCTGTGGTAGCAAATTATATAACAATTTGTACTGGAACCATATGAGACATTTCTCACGTGTAGTCCTGAAAGTTTTATCGAAGACTGCCTTAGTATAAATTTCAACAGCAAGGACTTTGCTCCATTTTTCTATGCACTTTGGTGTCTCACTAATCTTTACAAGGCATGAATAAATATCTTTAACACTAGATTTGTACAAATATCTCCACACAAATGCATCACCAATAACAAATTCTCTTTTACATTCAAACCCAATCTTCTTTGATGACATTTGACTGCAGTCTCTGGCCCACGTGGTCCCACCCGGTGTGTCTTTACTATTGTTTGCCTCTGTACCTGTCAGTTCACGATGTACAATACTGAAACTGCATTTGGCATTCTCACTACTTGTTGTGGCTTGTACTTTTTCCAGTTTGACAAGTCATTGTCGGCTGACATGCATTGGGTGTTTGGTCCATTCTCTGCCCCTGTCAGTCATGGTGAATACCCCCTCCCCACCCCCTCCTTCAACTGACTGTCACCCAGGTATTATTGTCAACAGTAAATTTTGTCATGAGCGATTGTGAGGAGCTAAAGATTGTTACATTTAACACAAATGGCTTAGGGGAATTTAAAAAGAGGAAAGATGTTTTTGACTTTCTCCGCAAACAAAGTGCAAATATTTTCTTGCTACAAGAAACACACTGGAAAACAGGGGCAGAGAATGTGATCAGATCACAGTGGGGTTTTGAATGTATTGTTGCTGGGCCAGACTGCAAGTAAAGGAGTAGCTGTTTTCTTTAAAAACAATTTTGAGTATAAAATACATAATATTTTGAAAGATGATGAAGGGCATTATATTTTGATTGATATTGAAATGTTGAATAAGCGTTTAACACTTGCAAGTTTATATGCACCTAGCAGTGGAGACCATCCTGAGTTTTTTGATAAAGTGATAAATGAAGTTGTGTCCATGGATAATGAACTAATTGTCATTGGGGGTAATTGGATTAAACCCAAAATTGATAGTAATCAGCCATCCAGTGTGTATCGTGCTAGAAGTAGGAGAATTTTTAAAGTATTTTTTGAACAGTTATGACTGGGTTGATGTCTACAGAACTTTACATAAGGACACTAGAAAGTATAGCCGGAGACGCTTTAACAGTACACAAAGAAGTAGGCTAGATTATCTTCTTGTGTCTGAGGTGCTTGGTCTGGATATTACTAGTGCTGATATTATGCCTGGATATTTTTCTGATCATTCACTTGTTTGTATTGGTTTTAAAACTGGTATTGTTAAAAGGCACCGCCCCCTGTGGAAATTTAACAATTCACTTCTTCGAGACATGACATTTGTAAACCTGGTAAAACAGCTGATTTTGGATTTGAAGAAACAATATGCTGTTCCTGTGTATGATAGAAATACATAAAATAGATGAGGACGAGTTGGTTTTGACAATTAATGATTAGTTGTTTTTTGAAATGATCCTGTTAAAGATTAGAGGTAGTTGTATCTCTTATGCTTCCTTTAAAAAGAAGGAAGAGACAAGGTTAGAAAATGAAATTATGTCCATTATTAAACATCTGGAAGATAATCTCAATGAAAACAATGTACACCAGCTGGAAGAAAAAAGGCAGGAGTTGATAGAACTAAGAAAGAATAAAGTAGATGGCATGATAATGAGATCACGTGCAAAATGGATATATGAAGGTGAACAGAATTTAAAACATTTTTGTAATCTTGAAAAAAAAGACATTTTGTACAGAAGGCAATGTGTTTTATTCAAAAAGATGATGGCAACATTATTCATGACAGTAATTTAATTACCCAGGAAGTTAAGACCTTTTATGAGAATTTGTATGCATCACGTGAGAATAACATTATACATTGTAATATTGATAATATAAATACTCCAACCTTATCACAAGAGGAGAGTGACAGTCTGGAAGGGCCTATCACTTTACAAGAAGCATTGTCATCTATTAAGCAAATGAAAAATGACAAAAGTCCTGGTTCTGATGGCTTTACAGCCGAGTTTGTAAAATTCTTTTTCACAGACTTGGGTACATTTATGGTTCGCTCCATTAACTATGGGTTCTACAGTGGCCAAATGTCGGTCAAACAAAGACAAAGGGTTATGGTTTGTATACCCAAGGAAGGAAAATATTTTTTTTTGAAAAACTGGAGACCCATCACTCTGCTGAATACTGTGTACAAAATTGCATCTTCATGTATTGCTGCTAGACTGTTCTGCCAAAGTTAATTGGTGATGATCAGAAGGGTCTTTTGAAAGGCAGATATATAGGGGAAAATATTAGGTTATTGTATGATACATTGTTGTATGCTCAGCAACATCAAATACATGGTCTTCTTTTAATGGTGGACTTTGAGAAGGCCTTTGACAGTGTGGCCTGGTCATTTATTGAAAAATCTTTGCGTAAGTTCAAGTTTGGAAAAGATATTACACGATGGATTTTAACATTTTACACCAACATTAATTCATGTGTGCATGTGAATGGACAATATTTTCAATGGTTTGACGTGAAAAGAGGTACGAGGCAGGGTGATCCGCTGTCTCCTTATTTATTTCTTATTTGTGCAGAACTGTTAGCCACAGTGATACGTCAAAATTAAAACATACACGGTATAAACATCCTAGATGAAGAGATATTGTTGTCACAATTTGCAGATGATACAACCTTTTTCCTGGATGGTACAAGAGAATCATTTTGCTCATGTATGTGTGTCTTACAGCAGTTTGCTTCAATGTCTGGTCTAAACATTAATGTTGATAAAACTAAGGCTGTATGGATCGGATCACGAAGAAACTCAAAATATGAGATTTATGCCAGAAATTAACCTTGACTGGAACCCTGTAACATTCACGGTTCTAGGTGTTGTATTCTCCACAGATGTATTTGAAATAGTTACAATCAATTTTGAAAACAAGCTAAATGAAATGAAGAAAGTGCTAAATGCCTGGTCTAGAAAAAAATCTTACCACCTTTGGGAGGATAACAGTAATAAAATCCTTAGTTATTTCCAAAATAACCCACCTCCTGATGAACCTCCCAGACCCTGAAGAGTTTTTTGAAGGAATTGAACAAGCTTTTGTATAATTTTCTTTGGAATGGTAAAAATTATACAATAAGAAGATCTTGTGTGTGTCAAGCGTATGAAGTCGGTGGTTTGAAAATGTTTGATATAAAAGCATTTCTGGCTGCATTAAAAATCAGTTGGCTTAAACGTATTCTACATGATGATGGAAAACTTTCAGAAATCCTACAAGCAATGTGTCCACTGATTCAGAATGTAAAACAGCGAGGTGGTGAATTTGCCAACATAATCATGCAAAGAGTTAAAAACCCTTTTTGGTTTGATGCATTCAAACACTACAAAAAGATATCTGCCAAATGTACACCTGTAACTTTTGATGATTTTGTGTCGGAATGTCTACATTATAATGTTAATATATGCAGAGGAAAAAGGGTTGTATGTATTAGAAATTGGATTGACTGTGGCATTGTTTCCCTGGGACATCTTGTTGGTCCACATGGATACCTATCATACAATGAATTCAAAGCAAAATTTCCCAATGTCAGGACTGATTTTTTGCCGGCTTTTAATAATATTAAGCAGAGTTGCCTGGATGGACAACAAACACTCAGCATTTGATAGAAATAACACGGCTAGTTTCAGTGCCAGAACATTACTGTAGTACTGAGGCGATTTTACTCTGCTCCCTTGAGCTGATTGGCAGTTGATGAAGGTTTGGAAGAAGGGGATGGTGTAAACTTGTTAGGCTTTCCAGCTTTGAAAACTAAACTGCCTGCAGAATCATGTTTTGACCTGTTTTAACATTCTCGTAAAAGTGTTGGAGAATCTGAAAGCAGACAACAGTAGCTAGAGAACAGGGGAGGTAATTTATATGGTGAGACGACGATAAATGCTACTAATTGTACATCTTTCATTCTGTCTAAGCGGACTCCGCAAATTTCAGTGATGGCGAACGCTTGAAAAAGCGTTGCTTCCAATTCTGTACAGTCTGCAAGAAAAGGGAAATGTATGTTATATGTCCTAAATGTATCAAAGTGGGATGCGATTGACCGACGTCTATGGTTTTTGGTGTTTAGTGTCCAGTCAAACGCGAACGTCATCGAAGTAATCACAAGTAAATGTTTCATTGCTTTTGCGTGCGCACAGGGAAGGAACACACACACACACACACACACACACACACACACACACACACACACACACACACACACACACACATATATATGTATGTATGTATGTGTGTGTGTATATATATATATCAGAAAAAGAGTTTGGTTAGTAAATATTAAGGTATTCAGTCAAATAGCCAGTTACTGAGTTAATATGTACTGGATTTGCGTCCTGTTGTTACGGTAGTATGTAAATGTGTGTGTGTGTGTGTGTGTGTGTGTGTGTGTGTGTGTGTGTGTGTGTGTGTGTGTGTGTGTGTGTGTGGTAGATATAGTATGATTTTTAGGTCTTCAAACACTTTCACACCACGTTTGTTTTTAATTTTTTAATTCTGTCCATTCCTTCGTTTAATTTTTTTTAATTTTTCTTTTCTATTTTTAACTTTTTATACATACTTTTAATGTGGTATAGATAATGCAGACGGAATGGTCGACGATACCAGTAAGTATAGCTCTTTTTTTTTTCTTTTTTTTTTTAAAAGAAAGGCAATATCGAAGGGATTTACTTCGGACATTTGTGTTTGATGTTTGTGGTGAATATTTTGTTTTATATCAGTTTATATTTGGACCGATTTTGTAAGTTTGACGAGTATAGTTTTTCATAGGAAAACAGGTTTAAACTGACTATTTACCTAGGGCAGAGTTTGATCGCCCCGAGGTGACTCTGTGCGGCTAATCTACAGTTAAGTCCTATTACTAACATCTATACCTATAGCAATCGCAATATCCCTTCCTGTTTGCACCTGGCGGCCTAATAAGTCAGTCAATGGCCGTGATTCACAAGCTGAAATACAACACCGCGTTCATTTCTATGGTCATCGTGTTCCTGTCACTGTGTCCTTTAGAGTAGAGCACAGACCGCGCTGCACTTGTAAACGCGAATGACCTCTAAGTTCATGACCCCGGTCACTTTTCAAGGTATACAGTTTGAATTCGTCAGAGAAGGAGTCCATTGTGCTCCTGTTAACGATACCTTGAACGCTCTACCAGCCCCAACACACCTGTCACAGCTTCTTCTTCTTCTTTAAACTATTACTGTAACTGTAACACAGCAAGCAAGCGTGCGTGACTCGATCTGATGTAACTATTTCTAATTCTTTTGCCTACATTTGAAATGACTATCTGAAATTTCATGCACAGTGAATAAGGGAGGCAAGTAAGTGTGCAATTGAACAAGTGTCTATTCAAATATGATTATTTTTTTTAAGTTTATTGTTTTGGTGTAATTCTTTGGCATATGTTGTTCGTAAGATCAATCATAGTGACATAAGTCTCACTTATGTTAAACGACTTTAAATAAAAAGGAATGGGAAAAAGGAAGAGATCACCACGTGATAAGCTTCCTCTTATTCCAAAAGCTCTGTCTGAAACGAGGAATATTTTTAAAAATCAAATACCGTAAAAGATTCACCCTGGAAACGACTGTGATTTTAAAGCGAGGTATGTTTTCACTAAGGGGCAAGTGTCGAGGTGCTCACTGAAGCAGTAAAAGAAAAGAAAGACTTGATTGTCCTGGAAAATTATTGGATATGCAATCTGGGCACCATCTTCAAGGGTGTGAACACAAGGAAAGGCTTGAGCAGAGTACTCCAAGGCAGATCTTCAAGAAATTAGAGAGAGAGAGAGAGAGAGAGAGAGAGAGAGAGAGAGAGAGAGAGAGAGAGAGAGAGAGAGAGAGATTAAACTTTATTTCTCAACGGTGAAGATATTAGCACAAAGGCCGATTACATATCTGCCCTTGCTACAGTACTAGTACTAACCAAGACATTCATAGTAAAATTTTATGAAAGAAGGATATAGACAAATACAGCATCAATAATAATAATACATATAAAACGAGACAGCAGCTGCAACGGAAATGAAAAAGATAACAGTGAAAAGCTACTGGAGGGAAACAGTATTTTGATTTTTTTTTGATTTTTTTTTTTAAATGGGGGTAATTTACAGAGAGGACAGCGGAAAGGGAAGGATAAAATTAAGCTTAAGAAAACAACAATAATAACAATAACAACAACAAAGAAAAAGAAACGGATACTAAATTAAAAAACTAAACAACAACAACAACAACAAAACACAAAACCAACAACAAATGTAAACAAATTAACAGGTAAAAGATATAAAAGAGATATATACATATACACACATACATATACATATACACACATATGTCTGCACATATTACACACACACACACACACATCTCTCTCTCTCTCTCTCTCTCTCTCTCACACACACACACACACACACACACACGCACACATGGCAATGATGTGGCAATGAGAGAGAGAGAGAGAAATAGTTTAGTGAAAAAGGCCATGGGTCCATGTCAATTGTGGTGATGAACATAGTCAAGCGACTTTAGATCAACGTAAAGTTACAGGTACAACATCTGTCCAGACCAAATAGTATTGCGTACAGTAAAAGCCTTTTGTACAAAAGTAGCGAGCCGGAGTCGGACATACTTGTTTTTTCAGAAGCAAACAACATTCACAGTTTAAAAAGTGGTGGACATCTGACATATTTGCGTGGTATATATTTATCTCTTACCCGTTTATCTGTTGTTTAAGTGTCGTTTTGTGGCTTGACAAAGGGGATTTCCCCGAAAATGTAACCGTTTATCTGTTGTTTAAATGTCGTTTTGTGGCTTGACCTCTCCAGAAAAATCAAAGCTTTGCTGCAAGACTCGTTCTCTTGGCACCCCGCTACCAACACTCAACACCTCTCCTGGAAAAACTGCACTGGCTTCCCATTTCAGAACGTATTAAGTATAAAGTCGCTTGTATGTGTTTCAGTGCTATGAAAGGTTCTGGTCCTGCTTACCTCTCTGAACTGCTACATGTCTACACTCCGTCTCGTACACTACGCTCTTCTTCTGACACCCGCATGCTGAAAATCCAACAATACAAACGCAAGACTCACGGCTTTCGAACCTTCTCTTGCTTTGGACCCCACATTTGGAATTCACTCCCACAAGACCTTAAACACTGCTCAACCCTGTCATCTTTTAAAGCCAAAACTTAAAACCTTCCTCTTCTCACAGTATTTTCGCCCCAACTAATATCAGTACCCAGTTTCTGCTACAGTCATTGTGTGTATGTGTGTGTGTGTGTGTGTGTGTGTGTGTGTGTGTGTGTGTGTGTGTGTGTGTGTGTGTGTGTGTGTGTGTGTTGTGTTGTGTTGTGTGTATGCGTGCGTGCGCGTGTATGATGTATGATACAGATCAGTGTCGTACACATTTAAATTCATTGTGGTTTTTGTGTGTGTTGGGGGAGGGGGGGGGGGTCTTTCCGTATCTTGCTTTGTGTGGGTTGTTTCGGTGGGACTGTGCCCTACGTGTGTATAGAATATCATATTAGGTTAAGATGTATCATGTTAATTATTAATATATTATAATCAAATATTAATCATGCTCAGGGCGTTGATGAGCGCATGATAAATGTACATTGTGATGATGATGATGATGATGATTTCCCCAACATTTTGCATACTGTGTGTCCGTGTCAAAATAAATAAGCGTTCGTTTGAACCTTTTTGTATTTGGATCTTTATCTCTTAGGTCATAGTACATAGGACATGATACTGTATGAAATGATTTTTGGTTTCAGTTTCGTTGTTGAAAAATGGACATTCTAGGTCTGCTTCAACAGCACAGAGAGAGAGAGAGAGAGAGAGAGAGAGAAGAGAGATGAGAGAGAGAGAGAAGAGAGAAGAGAGAAGACGACTAGACTTCAGACTTCAGATGTTTATTGTATTTTGGCCATAGACCCATATACAAACCGCAAATACAAAACTAAATTATACACACAGACAGACAAATAAGACATACAAAAGCAAAACACACAGACAAACAAAACACATAAAAACAAACAAACAAACAAACAAAAAAACAAAAACAAAAAAAACAAAAGAAAGAGGAAAAACGTCGCCCCGGGGAAAAATGAGACTTTGGTGGTAGATGCGACAAAGTACTGGTGTCGGTCAATGGGTGGAGTCATTTCTATCAATATCATCCCGGGTGCTTACACATCTACATATAGTTTTTTTCGTTAATAGCATGGAAAATGAACTTTGAAAGCATCGACAATTTAGTGTTTTTCCTTCTCAATATTTCTGTAACGACTGAATACCTTTTGTTCAAGGAATCTTTTTCTTAGATCCGTGTAAGAGGAAAAACCCAAAAGGAAGTGATCTTCATTTCAACCGGTTTTTGGCAAAATACACAGTTTTTGTTTGTAGGACAGTCACTGTATCTGTACATTTTGCTATTTTTGGAAGACACCAAGTCGGAATTGGTCAGTGCTACTCTGAAAAAAAATATAATAACATAAATATTGTTCTGCCCAAAACATAACTTTGAAAAAACGAACATTTCAATTTTTTTGCTCTGATGTCAGCAGTCCACTCCGGGGTAAACATGTCTAACAACTTTGCTTGAAGACATAAAAAAATGATTTGACGTCTCCAACCCCCTTTGTGAACCAACAAAGTAAAAGCCAGTTTTACAAGGAGCTCGTACCTCCGTTGCCCAACATTTTTTTCCCTTTTTCAAAAGTTAACAACTTGTAGGCCTGATAGGTAATTGCTCTGTTCCAATACAGTAAGCGAAACCCAGTATTTAATAAACGAACATATGAGGAATAAAGAGAGGATATCTCCCTAACCTCCATATACCATCTTGTTTGGGGTACGGCTTGGCACTCCCAAATATCTTTTACATGCCATGAGATGTACTCTTTCGATGCTGTCTAGTATGTGAGCCCCCATATTTCTGTGAATACAACAAAATGACTGAATCTTTGAATCAAATTTTTTAAAAGAAGTCTCTTTTGTCATTTCTTGCTTTTTTGGGAAAAGACTACATAGATTGAAGCGGCTTTTTCCCTTTTTGAACCAAATGATCTGTACCTTGTTTTACACTTAAAGTTGTCGTGAATGCGAAACCCAAGATAATGATATTTGTTTACGATTTCCCATTTCAACGCCATCAAATCCCTTTTTTCATGTTTTGACAGGTAGCCCCCTTTTCGGAACACCATAACTTTTGTTTTATCTCTGTTTTTTCCATGGCAGTCTTTTACAGCATGCTTTCAGAGAATTCATTTGGTTTTGTAAAATAAGGAGTGGTTGCCAACAGAGCACATCATCTGCAAAAAGGAGATGAACAATTCAACGAGTCCCGACAAGAGTTTATACCATGTCACCTGTCTCAAATAAATTGGCAAGCTGTTTAAAGAACAGGGAGAAAATTAGGACTTAATACAACCCGGGGGACACCAACGGGGCAATCAAAAAATCAGAGTATTCACTGTTTGCCCTGAACAAACAAAAAGAATATACATATTTTTTATAGGGGAAAAGAATTCCCTTGGTTTCCCTCTTTTTGCATAGCTTGTAAAGTTTATCGGGGTGCACAGAATCGAAAGCCTTTTTGAAGTCCACAAAAGCAACTATAACTTCTGACCTTTCTTGTTCAAACATTTTGAGCAATTGCATATAGATTAAAAATCTGATCTGTAGTCGAGTATTTTCTGCGGAACCCAGCTTGCATTTCTACAATTTTGTCATTTTCTTCCAACCAATTATACAGTCTAGTATTCAGAATTGCTGTATAACCTTACTAACGATGCTAAGGAGTGAAACTCCTCTAAAATTTGTCTCTAAGTGTTTTCCCCCTTTTTGTGTATAGGAACGATGATAGCTTTGGCCCAGTCATTTGGATAAATCCCTTTTGTCAAAAATTTTTTAAATAGTTTGGTCATGAACAATATCACGTCTTTTCCACCCTTTTTTAACATCTCTGCGGTATGTGATCAAGACCACAAGCTTTTCCGGATTTTAGGTTTGTAACAGCTTTCTGAACCCATCTACATTATTTTTTGGGTTTCAGAAGTGGTTTGTTCTTCTGATACACCCTGTTCTTGTACATTCGACTCTCAACTGTTTCGTTAGCTGTGTGCCAGTATATTTTTAAAAATGATCATACCAAACATTTATTAATTTTATCACGCAACTTTTTTTTTTCCCCCCAAGACTTTCAGTTTTTTCCAAAATACGATGCATTTTTCAGGTTTGGTAGAATTTCTGCTTTTTTCTTTTGAACTTTTTTTTCTTTTTTCTAGTCAGGCGCCTGGCTTTTGTTCGAATCTGCTAATCTTTCCGGGTTTTTGGTTTTTTGTTTTCCGAAATTTTCGCAGTTTTTCCTTACTTTCTCTTTTCGCTTCTCTGCATTCAGTGTCAAACCATGCAGCACCTTTTGGGATTTTGTTCATGTGGCATTTCCTAACCCTACACTGACTAGCTGAAATTAAACACTCAACAAAATCACTGAGAGCACCATCTCATATGCTCTAATTTTGCTTTTGGGGCTTCGAGTGTTTTTTGTACTTTGTCACTGTTCAGCTGTTTTTTAATATTTGGTTTTTTGTCTTCCTGCCAAAGTATTTTTCAGTGAGTCCAGTCTGCCTATTCTCTTTAATGGTGTTACCTTTATCAACCGCAACTGCAGCGTTCTGTGACCATTAATGGTAAGACAACGGGGGGGTGATCAATTCGATATGTTTTCAACTTCTAAGGAAGTAATGCATACAGAGGAAACAATGCAGACAAAAGGAAATAGTTACAACACGACCCCGGGGTTTGAGACAAAAGTACGCTGTCATCAAACCCACGCTCTGACAGACCGTTCAGAATGAGACACTCACACATATTACACAACTCTATTAACTGTTGGCCAAAAACGTTCGTATGATTATCCTGGGATTTCCTGGGGAAGCAGTCGCACACTTTAGCTAATACGTCTTCACAATCATCTTGAACTTGATTATAGTTCTCTGATGCAGTCCGAGCATTTAGGTCACCACACAGGAGCATAGAGAAATTGTCGGTTACATCATGCAGGTCCATAACACACTTTTCAATGAGCTCCACGCCCTAAAGTGCTGCGTTACTTTCCAGTAGTTCGAGTCTACGGTGGCAGATATGCAGCGATAAACATTTCATCCTTATCTGTTCCAAGTAAGACCTTCTTCTTTGTAATACTACCACTTGTCCACACCACGTGCATTCGCTCCCCGAACGGTAAAAACTGTTTCCTTACAAGTACCAACACCCCCCTGACAGCCTTCCGTGGCTTGAAAATTTTTTTTCTTTGGCAACAAAAAAAAAAAAATCCCGAACAAGTCGGAATCAAAATCAGACGCAATATACGTTTCCGTTTAAAATACAAAATCAAAGGATGGATGTAATTCACAAACGCGGCATTGTTAATTTGGACAGCAGTCCCGAAAAGGTACGTCAATATCGAAGAGCATTTTACCGTCAATGAAAGGGAAGGATGAAAGACAGACCTTTCACTCTGGATAGTGTCAAGTGTGTTTGGTATATCCAATACATGCTGTCTTTAGGTAAGTATTCCCTTGGGGCCCGGCCAGTTTCCATCTTTTTGTGGAGCTGATCTTTTCGCCTGTGACAGTGATACTCCCCCGTCAGTTTCTTTGGTTTGGACACTGTTTGATTTGCCCCTACTTTCACTCTTTTGAAAGTGTCCCAGATACTGGCCCGACTGAGAGCACGTGGCTTGCGTGCCCGATCTGAGCGTAGAGTCCCTGACCCGTGACAGGACTGCCCGGGTGCGTTTACCCAGCCGGGTTTTCGGCACGTGACGTTTCGTTGGGGATTCCCCTCTGGTGGGGGTGTTGCTGGTAGCTTGTCATCTTTGTGTTGGTTGTTTTCCCCGTCTCATCGGCATGGCTTGCTTCACCCCCCGCCACTCCGTCGTTGTCACTGGCAGTATAGTGGTGTCTGTAGGTTGTGGCTGATCGGAGGCCGCTGAAAGGGTTTCACCGCCGAGGATGTGGTCCGTTGTGGATCGCGGGTGTGGGCTGCTGAGGCTGTCGCTCTTTGTATGTGTTCTCTCCTCCGTTGTTTGGAGGAGGGGCGTGGGGTTGTCCTCTTCATAGCCGCGTTCCATTTTGGTGCTGTCGTGCGGTCTAGAGGTGTTGGAGTCGTCTACATCGTTCTTCGGCATCCCTGTCACTGCGTCTTCTTCATTGCCGCCCCGAGCAGCTGTGATGCTGCTGGATGCAGTGTCGGGGGTCGCGTTGATGCTTAGCGCGTCGCCTGGAACTGCGTCGTTGGGGGTGAGAGGGTGATCCGCGTTGCTGTCGGCGTTGTTCTGCATCCCACCGGCATCAAATGCAGAAGGGGTTTTAAGCTGCGTTGTTCTCGATTAAGGGGTCGACCTCTGGTTGTCCTTCAGTTCCTTCTTCTGTACTTTCCCCATCTGTGCTTCGCCCCACTGCTTCGTCTGTCTGGCCTGTGGTCACCGGGGCTGTGCGTGACTTGACGACTTCACTGTAGGGCCTGCTGCCAGGTACAATGTTGCGGGGATCGGTGATGTGGTGTGGTCTCTGCCGGGGTTGCTCTGGTCTCCTTCCCTACCCCGGTACGCGACCGCCTGTTGGTCCCCCGTGCACACCCCATGTTTGGCAGCGACTGGAGCAGATGGCTGTTCCTGTGGTGGGCGACTCTCGGCGCCACTGTACAGCAGTTCAGTCTGCTGCTCGTCGACCGGTCTACCCCCGTGTCGTAGCTCCACTCGTTGTCGCCTTCCCCCAGGTTGACGTGGCGGGCCGTGGGATGCCGTAGTCCATCTTTCGGTTCCTGTTGGCCGATGATCATGATGCGGTTTGTGTGTGGGTCCTGTCGTCGGGGGCCTGAGTTTTCCACTTCCTGGCTGTTTCCCTTTATCGTCCCCCCCGTCCCGTGGTGGTGGTAGCGGCCATGGGCGTAGGCTTGGGTGGTTGGACGGCCCGTTCCGGTCGCTCGCATTCCGGTCCCTTTGCTGACCACGGATTGTAACGAGAATCGTCTTTCTTCTTCTCGCCTGATTTCTGTATCTTTCCATTTTCGTGTGAGCGCTGGTTCCAGACTTTGCGTTTCGATCTGGGCGAGTGGAAGCGGCCATCCTTTTGATCTGGAAGTGTGGTCGTCGTGATAGCCACGGTGTTCCTGCTGATACGCTGGGAAGGGTGCGGTTGTCTGTCGCCCGAAGGGTGCGGGGTCTGTCTTCAACCCGCAGTTTGCCATTCTTGAAATAGGCGAGTTTGCCTTGCTGGTGGTAGAACTGGATCTCGTTCCTTTGTCGAGTGGTCAGATCAGACGTGACTCGGATCCCTTCTTGTCTGAGTAGATCCCTGAGGGCTCCGTCGGTCAGGATTTCCATTCGGTCGCTCCACCTGTGGAATTCCACGATCAGAGAGAGAGAGAGAGAGAGAGAGAGAGAGAGAGAGAGAGAGAGAGAGAATGTGTGTGTACTGAGATGAAGTGTCTTTGCTAGTCGTCTAGAATGTATGTTGTGTGCCAGAGAACGTGATGCATAAAAAATATGACGTATTTTATAATGAAAATTGCGTTTCGTAGAAATCAGTCTAGCCGACCGGGCAGGCCTTGAAAAAGCCCCACGATGGGCGAAAATTTGGAGTAAAAGTTTTCAAACCAAGACATTCTTGGACTTTTGTTATACTCTCTCTCTCTCTCTCGCTATGTGTGTGTGTGTGTGTGTGTGTGTGTGTGTGTGTGTGTGTGTGTGTGTGTGTGTGTGTGTATATGTGTGTGTGTGTGTGTGTATATATATATATATATGTGTTGTGTGTGTGTGTGTGTGTGTGTGTGTGTGTGTGTGTGTGTGTGTGTGTGTGCGTGCGCGCGCATTTTCTTGAGAGACACAGAGATAGAGAGAGACGGACATACAGAGAGAGAGAGAGAATGAAAAAGGGAGTGACCGAGTGATATTGCTACATCTTGTGTGTGTGTGCACTTTCTTGAGAGAGACAGAGAGAGAGAGAGAGAGAGAGAAAAGGAGGGACTGAGTGATATTGCTACATCTTGTCTTTTTCTCCGACTTTATAGCGACTGTTCGATTACCTTATTTGCTGGTTGTATGTTCATAATGTATAACGTCTGCCGAGTTACATGTTTCCTTGCAAAGGTTTTGTTGGGTTGATTAATCGGGGGAGTTGAAGGGAGCGGGTGCAGGCGGCGGGGCTTACAGCGGGCTGGTATAAAAATTGGTTGTGTACACGTTCCACGAATTAATCAAAAGTATCTTCCAAACGTGGTATACATGCGTGATAGAAATCGATTATCAGCATCAGAACCATTTCGACAGCGTTTTTAGAGAAAGCTGGCTTTAATGGGTCCCTCCAAACTGCCATACTAATCCATCACGGGGATACCTCGCACGGCTCACACCGGCACAGGAACGACTCATCAAGACATACTTAGGCCGCGGGAAGAGAAAGAGATGGCCATGTTAAACCGTTGTTAGCGATGCGGGGACAATGAAAGCGACTTAGGACTTGGCCGCCCAGACATCATTGCACATAAGAGGAACAGCAGCCTTCGTGAAGGGTGTAGACAGATGCCTCTAGTTGCCACAATGCCTCTCTGGGGCAAAATGTACACGCAATGGTACAAGACAGCTACATACCGTAGGAATCGTATCATCTCTCTCTCTCTCTCTCTCTCTCTCTCTCTCTCTCTCTCTCTCTCTCTCTCTCTCTCTCTCTCTCTGGTCCATGACTGGTTATTTGAGACCTACTTTATACACCCATAGAACTCCGCCCAGTCTTTCCAGGCTTGTGAAAGTGACTTTCATCCCCGCCCCCCTCCTCTCCATCACTGTTCTGTATTAGATAAGTATTGACTGCTGTTTTCTTTTCCAATACCAGTCATATGAATTGATCAGATGTTTACTGCCTTATCTGCTGGTTGTATGCTTATAATGTGTAACAGAGAGATGTATGTATGTGTGCATCTGGCGCTGTGAACACAATATTTTGTGTGTGGAAATTCTCATGTATGAAATTCCATTCACTCATTCATGCCTGTATGTATATAAACAATGACTGTAATTTTATATTTAGTCATTAGTAGCATAGCAAGGACCAGCTGATCCTTGTAAAATGAAGTTTTCGAGTTCGAGTTCTCCCTCTCTCTCTCTCTCTCTCTCTCTCTCTCTCTCTCTCTCTCTCTCTCTCTCTCTCTCTCTCTCTCTCCGTCTTTTAGGTATAACCACAGAAAAAAACTTCGCTGTGACTCACATACTAATAATATGTGTAAAACAGTTTCAAGACGAGTCTTTCTTCTGTCAAAATTAAGGTACATCGTAGACATCGACACCAGGAAACTGTTCTTCAATGCCCGCATTAAACCTCACATTGATTATGCGTCAGTCGTGTGGGACGGATGTAGTGATGTTCTCAAAAGAGATTAAATTCTCTGCACAGAAGAGCTGTAAAGTTAATCTTTCCAGATACAACTCTAACTACTGACCAGAAATTAAAAGAGATGTCGATGAGAATAATGAGCCTACAAAAACAACTTGAATATAACAAAGGTTTGTTCATGTACAAGGTCCTTAGCAATGAGGCCCCAGAGTACACATCTAACCTGTACACACACACACTCCCTCACGCTACTCCAATTCTAGGAACTATCACCTTAGTTTGCCTAGGCCAAGGATAGACATATTCAAAACAATTATATCCTTCTCTAGTGCTTATCTATGGAACAACCTACCTCTGACAGTCGGATCTTGTCAGTCACTCAGCTCCTTCATGCGTAAACTTCGTGCACACCTTGAAATAGTTACATAAGATGGATTGTGACATCATACTGCTAGGGAAAGAGAGAGATAGACTGAGGTTTTCGAGTGATTGCCATTGCAATGACTGGTCATTTGAGACCTATTTTACACACCCATAGAAGTCCGCCCAATCCTTCCGATTGTAATTTTATATTTACTCATCAGTAGCTTCGCAAGGACTTGTTGTTAGACGGGTTTTTGACTGAACCTAAACTACAGTCCTTGTAAAATAAAGTTTTAGAGCTCAAGTTCCAGTTCTCTGTCTCTCTCAGAGAGAGAGAGAGAGAGAGAGAGAGAGACTGAGGTTTTAGAGTGATTGCCATTGCAACGACTGGTCATTTAAGACCTATTTTATACACCCATACAACTCCGCCCAGTCCTTCCGACTGCTTGTGTAAAGTTTTCGAGTTCGAGTTCGAGTTCCAGCTCTCTCTCTCTCTCTCTGTCTCTGTGTCTCTGTGTGTGTGTGTGTCTCTCTCTCTCTCTCTCTCTCTCTCTCTCTCCTCTCTCTCTCTCTCTCTCTCTCTCTCTCTCTCTCTCTCGTCTGTCTGTCTGTCTGTCTCTCTCTAAATTCCCGTCTCCATGCAAATTTTGAATCTTTTCGGAAGCAGGTTCATGTTTTATGTTTAATACATCAATTTTATTTTTATTCTTCTTTTTTCTAGTTGTTCTTGTTGTTTTTACACATAAACATAATATAAAAATGAGACACTAGTTTATATCAAATGCGCACAGACACCAGCAGGTACTCAAGCTTACACCATACATATTTAATAAATAACTTGCAGCAAGATCAGGTTCATAAAAATACCAAAAGCTACTGCATTTTTTTAGGTCAAAGTGTAGAAAGAAAACTAAAACAAAAAACTAAAACGTGGTTAATTATGGAGGTGTTATATTTAGATCTGGACGACCTTAAACATAGTAAATCCGACGGGGAAAAAGAATGAGAGAGTCCTACTCCCTTCATAAAGAGCCTGTTGGGTGCATAACTAAATGAAGGGAGACGTGTATTCAGAAGAAGTTTTAAGAAATATATTGTCATTAGTTAGCAGTCAATTTTGAATGTTAAGAAAGAATTCTGTTTTGAAATGTTGAATTTAGATAGTTTGAGAGTACTTTTCAAAGAAAAGTAACTCTGCAAGTACAAATACTCTGTCCTTGACCTATGGATCCATAAAGGATGGTGGAAGCCGCTGCCAATTACCGGAATGTAATGAGTTGTTAGATGTTCCCCATTAGGTCATGCTAGTCAGTTACTGAAACACTACGTAAGCTTGCGTGGCGCCGCTCTTACGGCCACTGCAGCCTCAACAGGGACCGGTTATCTTCAAAAGATAATTAAATTGTAGAGCTCTCTCTCTCTCTCTCTCTCTCTCTCTCTCTCTCTCTCTCTCTCTCTCTCTCTCTCTCTCTCTCTCTCTCTCTCTCTCCACTCCCCCCACCCCACCTCGACCGACTCCCCAACTGGTGACTCCCCAGGAGCACTGACTTAGGCAAGTCTCTCAATACAACAAACTACCCCGCAGGAAGTGTGTCCCAGTTTACGCAACTGTGATGTCAGGCCTACATGACTATGTCACAGCCTGCCAGATACAACACATCCCTGTACAATCCTAAACGCGCGCGTGCGCTGTGTGTGTGTGTGTGGATGAATGAGGTTAGGTTTGCCAATCTCCATTAAATGTTAACTGCTATCGTAAAATTGGTGTTCGGTCGTAACGTTTGCGAACTCTCGATTGCATACGGTAAATATTTGTTGTCAACCATTGGAGATGTAGTCTGACTGTTAGAGTGTTATGATTCCTTACGGGATTCCGGTGCCTGTAGTTGACTGATTGTGGAGTCTTTATTTAGAACAGCATGCCGTTGAATCTGTGTGGATTGAACTAAACTTAACAAGGGCGTCACCACTTCTGCTGGGTTTCGTCTACTGGGTCTGTAACGTGTGCCACGTTCTTAGTGCTGTGCACATGAAGGCGGAACAGGCACTAACGAGTCTGCACACGAGTTGACTCGAAGGAACTGAAAAACGGTCGTTCACCTCGTCTCTCCTGGAAGTCGGACCCACGGTAACTGCTTTCACTGCATCACTAGCGCAGTGCGCTAACTGATCTACGGTCGTGCTTAGATGCATATAAATCAAGCAAGGAATATAAGCCGTGTGGACGTGTAGCCATCAGGTATTCGCTTCCTCCCCCCACCCACCCCCTCCCCGAATTTTAACTGAATCACATTTTATTTAAAAAAAGCACTGTGGTACGTTTATACCGCCATTAAAATTATACACCAAGTAAAAAATAAATCAATCTTTGTTTTGTTTTTGTTTGTTTGTTTGTTTGTTTTGGTCTTCATCATGCAGTGAAGCTTCGTCATAGCTGGCAAGAATGTTGCTTCTTCTATTTCGGCAGATAACAGGCGAAAATGTTGCTTTCTCTATTTCGTCATATAACAGGTGAAAATATTGCTTTCTTCATTATTTTCGTCATATAACGGGCGAGAATGTTGCTTTCTGTTTCCTCATATAACAGGCGAGAATGTTGCTTTCTGTATTTCGTTATATAACAGACGAGAATGTTGCTTTCTGCATTTCGTCATATAACAGACGAGAATGTTGCTTTCTCTGTTCCTCTTGTAACAGGCGAGAATGTTGCTTTCTTTTTCCTCATGATTATAACAGGCGAGAATGTTGCTTCCTCTTTTTCCTCATATAATAGGCGAGAATGTTGCTTTCTCTATTTCGTCATATAACAGGTGAGAATGTTTCTTTCTCTATTTCGTCATATAACAGGCGAGAATGTTGCTTTCTCTGTTTCCTCATAATATATATCAGGTGAGAATGTTGCTTTCTCTGTTTCCTCATAATATATATCAGGTGAGAATGTTGCTTTCTCTGCTTCCTCATAATATATATCAGGTGAGAATGTTGCTTTCTCTGTTTCCTCATATAACAAGCGAGAATGTTGCTTTCTCCATTCTACTCATGCAAACGGACAGGAAGTGTTCCATGTTGTTGCATTCCGGTCGTTTGACATCAGGTCAGTTCTGTAGTACTGACGGCAAGTTAAGCTGTTTTGATGTAACAGACAGATATACCATATGCCATATATACCATATCAAACTGTTTAATCAGCTTTCCGCGGCTAATTGGGTTACAGCGACATTAGAGCCAGAGTTCACTGTAATATTTAACAAACATTATTCCTGAAATATGTCAACGTGCCAAGGATGCTGGACGGAAAGAAGCCGCATCCCAACCTCACTCCTTTGCAGCCTCGTTTGACTGGGTAGCTGGTGGGGGACAATTGAATCGAACATAATCACGTGAAAGTGCGTCAGTTGATACGTGCCACCTCCTTCACATTTCCACTCTCACAACTCCTTTCAAATGCATTCATGTCACGATGCTCTCATGCGCACGTTTCCCAATCGATCAGAGCAAACCTAACCCTATAAGGTCAGTCCCCCGTTAAACGTTAGACCGCGTTATTACGTACATCCAATATTGCCGTTGAAGAGTGTGACCAGAAACGGCAGGATATGAGGTGCTAATATGACAGGCAAACAGCGCCCCTGCGGCTAAATAGATGATAAAAGCTCGAACTGCGTCCTGGCGTGTTAATCTACAAAGGCCGAAGACGTGATCATGTATGTAATTTGTCTTGTTCAACTCCAATCCCAGAAGGTGCTGAAATGAAGACGCTTGAATAATTGTGTGCTTAAGCTGCAGCTTGCAGCGATGTGAGGTATATTCATCTCACTATCTTTATTTTTGCTGAAAGTCTCCCGCCCCCGCCCAGTTTGTTTAGTGTGCGCCCAACTACGGAGACAAATTTGTCACCAGCCTGTTAAAGCGTGCGCCACAACAGGCAAAACCACCATCAGTCTGTTTTGTGTTTAGTGTGCTCCATTGCGAACGAAATTCATCACCAGTTCAGTGTATGCCAGCGTTGCACTTTCAAAACTATGCTTCGAATTCAAACTGTTTTGCTCAACCCCCAACCCCACGCCTCTCTCTCTCTGTCTGTCGTTGTGCTTATTTGTGTTTGAAGTATATAGCAAGGACTGGCTGTTAGATAGGCCCAAATGGACCTAACGCTACTATCCTTGAGTATTAAAGTTTTTGAGTTCTCTCTCTCTCTCTCTCTCTCTCTCTCTCTCTCTCTCTCTCTCTCTCTCTCTCTCAAAGATTGGTTAGTTTTCTTCTCACGGCTCAAATCCTATACTGGCAGATTGGCTGTCTGAAGACCAGTCAACGGATTCGTCTTGGTATATGCTCGTTATTGGTTTCGGGTTTCCCTGTGCACATACGGAGGGGCCCGATTCATTGTTTCCAAATCGCCGTTTCCGGATTCTAACGGCCAAATTCATCGCCAGCCTGTTTGTGAAACCAGTATTTAACATCTCTACTTGGTCTGTAAAACAGCTCTCTGTCCTTGGTCTGTAAAACAGCTCAGTAAAATAATCCAACATTCTCTCTCTCAATCTCCCACCGCAGCGAGGTACTGTTGCGAATCCAGAGCTGACAAATGTTCTCTTTTCAAAGTAGTTCAGAATATAGCCTTGCCTCCTTTCGCCTGGAATTTCTTCCTAATTTGTACCTTACTGGTCAATTCACCTTCATCTTTTTTTTCTCCAAATTCTGTCCCTACGTATTAACTCTGTTAGTTTTGGCTAACGCAGCTTCCCGTGTTGGCCCGCGAAATAACGTGTGAAAACTGCTCGTCGTCACAACCGACTGATGCAGGTTCCCAATGCCGAGTGCCCGCGGAATATAACTATACATTCAAGAACATGAAGATTGCTACAACCTATATATGCAGATTTCAAGTCGATTTGTATTCAGTAAAATAAAACCAGTTTTTCTGCATTTTTCTTAAGCGGCGGGGCCTCTCAGTTCGTAGAGCATCCGACCAAAACGCCGGGAGCAATTCTGACTTGGGTTCGATTCTCCGGTGCGATATGGGATTTTTCCCCAGTCAACTTTCAGTTCAGACTCTCTTACGGAGTTCATACAACACTCATATGCATCAACATTTCTGTGTCGTCGTTAAAAATCCCAAACACGGGCAGCCATACCATTGTTTGGACACAGGAAGAAAGAAACACACACACACACACACACACACACACACACACACACACACACACACACGCACACACACACACACACACACACACACACACACTACACGCATTGCTAGTGATGGGTAGCGCAGCTCCTGCAGGTATTGTAGCTGTAAGTTAAGGTAACCCGATTTTTTTTTTAAACGATAATAAGTACCGCATAAAAAAGAAAGAAAAAATCCCAACAATTTAACATTTTATTGCAATACAATAATAAGGTTCTATTCACGATACGGAAGAATTTGCGTGTGTACGTGACAACAGCAACAACAACAACAACAACAAAAAGTACAGCATGCGATCTTCACAATTTATCAAAACCAAACTGAAATAGACAAATGTCTTAACAATGCAAAACGAAGAACACCGATTTTTGTCATTAGTCAAAGCTGGAAGACAAATCGGAAATACAACAATATTTATCACGCAGAAGGTAACACAGATACGAGAGGGAATAACTATCTAGCAAAATGGAGGAGGAGTTGATGTATAAAATCGCAGTCATTATTGTGGCAGAAATCAAATGCAAATCTTTTTATTCGCTTACTGAGTGTGTGGTTGTCTTGTATTACCCAAAGTGAAATTGAAACATATTCAGCTGAGACTTCAGACAGAGTAAGTCATGAAGCGCGCAAAATGGTATCTAACCGTCTAGCTACTGCTCAGATCCATACATCCAACCTCACGCAGACGTCAATATAATGAACGTTTTCCTCTGAAATCTGTAAGTTCAGACGGCTTTTTTGTCTGGTTTCTGTCACTTGCCAGCTTTCTGCTTTTCAAGTCAGCATCCTCAGTACGTGGATGAGGGACAGACGGAGGGACCAGAAAGTGAATGAGAGAGACAAATGGAAATCGAAAGATATATATATATCAGTATTACTGATCTAGGTCAACGGCCTTTATGGTAACACAGGAGCGGATAAATATAAATCATAATCGCATATCCACGGAAATAAAGAAGAAAGGCCAAAGACGTTGTACGGCAACACTGAAATGTGTGTAGCGAAGCAATGAGAATGTACATGTTGAAAATCGAAACTTTTTATTCTTTTTTATCTTTCTTGTTGCAAAACTAATTACTTGCAGTTATCGAAGTTTTCAAGAATGAAAATCTTGACTGTTCAGTACCTTAACTAAGTTAATTAAGTGTAATAATAATTAAAATGTAATGTTGATAATTCAGTGTGTGGGTACTGGATTACCTCTTGTTTCTAGCCTGTGTATGACCAACAGTAGTGTGTGAAAACTGCAGTGTTAGCAAAGACATGACAACTGAAATTCTCGTGCTAGAAAGTCGACGAGAAACACGTTTTTGCACACTCAGCTTATGGGCTGGATGAACAAAAATCATGTTTGCCAATCAAGGCCTTGCTTACTGTTTGTGTGTTGTGTCCGGCCAATGAGAGGTGATTACCTGATTTGAGCTGAAGACTGACAAGGACAAAACTGATGATCCAGCCGAGACGTATTGTCGCCGTCGGGCATCCAGAGGTTTTCTAGAAGGTTCTAGTTTTACAGCCTTTCTAACAGGTCGATAAAATGAGTGACCTTGTTAAGACGAATCAGTCTGACATTTTGAGTAGAAGCAAGTGAGTCACTGAATTTTCTAGTTCTGATATGCCTGATGAATAAATGAAATGTAAGTAACGTTTTTATTACCTGTGAAAATGAATATTGATTTTTAAAAAATACTGTTAGTAAAAGTCAGTTATGACACGTATAGTGCACGATAGAAAAAATACGTTCCACTCCACCAAGTGTGCACGTCGTTACTCGCATACTAGGTCAGAATAATGCCGATTCGTGTTATGCCTCTCCTGAATAAATTGTTTACAATGATGTCATAGACTTGTTTGAAGTCAATAGAAGTCCAATTTAAAGTTGTAGTTTTTTTAATTTTTTTAATTTTTTTATTCCCTTCAAATCTGTCTGCGGTCAAGCTCACACACACACACACCACACACACACACACACACACACACACACACACACACACACACACACACACACACACACAGAGGCTGCATCAACATCTCCCAGCTGATCATATTTAATAGCAAAATGTTTGGTTCACAGAAACAAGACACCCAAACACAAATTCGTCGCCACGCGAAACCCAAAGACACACCCGTTCCAGTCTACCTTGGCATAAAATTTCATTGCTGCTGCACTCTACATATTGCAGCACAGAGCATTTGAGAATAGGGAGGACAAAAATGAGACATTTGAAGACTGTTTTCGCGGCTTTACATTGCATGCCAGACAAGGAAAGGGGACCTGCCAGAATTTTTCAGGCACGAAAACTAGCCAACACCGCCGTTATTGAGCAAACTGGATGATGTTCGGACAGGTAAAAAGACTGCTGGGCATGTTGGAGATGTATGCTGGAGTTGGAGCTGAGCATTCTAAGCTGTTACCATGTTTTTTGCCCTTGACCACGTCAACTACGCCAGATTGTTATCGGTGTACCGTCGTGACATGTGACAATTCGGAAAGAGGCACCCATCAGTGTATCAAGCCTTTTGCAATGGTGGATTTGTTGTGCAGAAAACGTGTCGTCCTTTCTCAGCCATATCCTTTGACCAAGCACATGAGCAGTACAATGCAACGGTGAAAGGAGATGGAGGTGCAGTAGGACTTATCAGGTGCTTTGAGAGTATGGATGACTGCTGGGCCACAGATTGCCTGTTTGCTCAAAAGCTTTGAGCAGAGCATGGCATCCAAAAGTACAGACTGCATGGAACACCATGAGCATAGCCCTGCACTGCAAGAAGCCTTCAAGAGAAACGTTCAAGCTCTTGTTTCTTTTGAGGAAGCTGGAAATCCATTTGAAGATGATGGAGGACGCCTCCTCTCCCTGGACTCCAAAGTTATGACTGAGCTAACTGCGGTCATGGCTAGACGCGGCTGCCATGATGCAGTTAGCTCAGTCATCACCACTGGGATGCAGCAATATAACAACTTTGTTGAGGAAAGGCTCGAAAAGAGAACTAAACTGATCAAAGACCCTCTGCGAAATAACAAGTTGCATGTGTTTGTGCAACAACGGAAGACTCAGAATTTTCCCTGACAATCCTCCGCAATGACTGCTCGCTGTTTTCGCGGCTTTACATTGCATGCCAGACAAGGAAAGGGGACCTGCCAGAATTTTTCAGGCACGAAAACTAGCCAACACCGCCGTTATTGAGCAAACTGGATGATGTGCGGACAGGTAAAAAGGCAGACTTGCTGAAGTGTGTTGAACGCTCCCCTCGGATCTGGGAATGCTGATGAGGAAGAAGTCCTGGTATAGGAGACAAACAACACTGATTATGAAGAGACGGTTGACCTTGTCAGCGATGACATCGGCATCTTTCTGATTTTATCAGTGGAACTGAGCTTGAACCTTGCACGCAGGAAGAGGAACAAATTAACTGATCAGCAAAGACACTGCTGCATACATTGCTACTGGTTTTCCAGCAGAGGACTCACCTGAAGCAGATGTGAAGATCCTTGACGGTGCTTTTGTTGTTGAAATGCCCTCCCCTTTCAAACACTTTCCAGGACTACAGCAACGGCGTCTTCTTGCCTTACATTCTTGGACAACTTCACAGTGTTCAACGGTTGAATATTGTTTGGGACGTTTATCTCGCAGACAGCTTGAAGGCCGGGACAAGAAGCAAACGGAGCCAAGGTCAACGGCGTAAGGTGTTACCTTCGGCACCATTACCTTCCACCCGGAAAAGCTTCTTGAGGAATGGTCAGAACAAGAGTGGCCTGTTTTCTTTTCTTTCCAAAGAAACTGAAAGAACTCAAGTTCCTCAACAAATACTCGTCTCCACTTGCGGTGACAGCGTGGTCTCATCATCCACAGAGGTAGACCTGAACAATATGAGTGGATGTACCCACGAAGAGGTCGACACGCGAGTATTCTTCATGCTGCAGACTGGTTGAAACAAGGCCACAAGAAGTGCTGACACTGACGTTGTTGTACTTGCAATCTCTGTTGTTGAAGAAATAAATGTCAAAGAGTTGTGTGTTGCATTTGGGACTGGAAAATATTTCAGATACATTGCAACCCATGCAATTGCTTCAGGTCTTGGTGCAGACAAATCAAGAGCTTTGCCTGCTTTTCACGCTGTAACTGGTTATGACACAGTCTCATTCTTTGGCGGGAAAGGAAAACTGAAGTCTGGAACACATGGATTGCATTCCCAACAGTGAGGTCGGCTTTTTTTAGAACTTGGTACTAAGTAAGCAAATCTGTCACAAGACGCATTTGAGACGACTGAGCAATTTGTTGCGTTAATGTATGAAAAGAACAGTATAGTAACAAAATAAATGCAGCGAGGCAAAAGCTGTTCTCCCAAAGACGCAAAGCCACCGAGAACATTCCCCCTACAAAGGATGCCCTTCGTCAGCATACGCTACGTGCAGCCTATCAAGCATCTGTTTGGGGCCATTGCTTCACAGAGCACCAAGGTTGCCATCTCCATCCGCCTGGGGATGGACCAAGGACGAAGGACAACCATGGAAGCCACTATGTACAACACTTCGCCAGGCTGAGGACTCGTGCTACGAGCTGATCCACTGTGGCTGCGAACAAGGCTGCAAAACAAGATGCAAGTGTGCGGCTGCCAACTTCCCATGTACTGTCTTATGCTACTGTGGAGGACTGCAATGAAGGCTAGCTTGATGACAGCATTTGAATCTTCAAGCCGATTTTGTGTGAGTTGTTGCAACTTCATTTCTGTAAAACGTTATGAATTTACTCATTCCTGTCTGAACGCTGGACTGCGACTTCTGAATTGATAGCCGTATTCAGATTTTTCGAGGGTTCCACTGAAACACATAAATCACCATTTCATACATCCACCACCCGTCCATAAGGTTACAGTGAACACAGTCAAAACATAATTATAAATCTGTTTCTACTTTAACGATTTTGACCTAGTTTCGGATTTGTTGTGACCTTTTGTTCCACACGATAGACAAATTTTGTGTTTTTCTGTAAAGAATATAAGTTCAAATGTATACAGTTAAACTTTGTTCTAGGTAGCTTTGAAATTGATACATAACTGGTGTACATAAGGTGCTTGCGACTGAGACAACACAGGCACAGCAGTCATTAGCAATCACTTTGAATGCATAACAAATGTGTCACTTTATTATGGTTTGAATACCCTTGGTTTCAAATGCTTATGATGGGAGATAAAAAGCATTAACCTCGGTCAACCAAATCATAAAACAGCAAGACAGTATGCAATGTTGTTGTATAACGAATCATGTTGTCACATGCACGGCTATCTTTAGCATCATAATGTGCATTTAAAACACTTAAACCTTTTTCTTCCTTTTTTGGGGGGGTGGGGGGGGGGGGGGGGGGGGGGGTGGAGGGGGTATGGGGGAGTGGAACCATTGTCCATGTACTAGTATTGCATTTGGGGTTTAAAACAGAAACAGAGATACTGAGAATATCGTAATACCGTTTTATTTTACACGGTGACCTAAATTACGACGGTCACAGTGACTTAAAAAGTGACCTTCGACCTTCCTTCCATTTAAACTCACAATCCACACAGTTAAAACAAGCAAACGAACAAATAAATAAATAAATAAATAAATAAACCCACTAAACCCTGCATGCTTCTACTCCAATTTGCAAACTGACTGAGTGGAGTGAAGTAAGTGAAATCCATCGCCGGGTGGAACTGACTGAGTGAAGTGAAATCCATCTCCGGGTGGAAATGACTGAGTGGAGTGAAATAAGTGAAATCCATTGCCGGGTGGAACTGACTGAGGTAGGTCAAATCCATTGCCGGGAAAACGCCTCAAGTGCGTCATCCTGCACACCGCACTTGTGGAAACGGTCATCTGTTGCCCTTATGTCCACGGGCCGTGTACAGACTGTCAGCCCCATGTTACGGGGTTATATTTTGATTCAGCCGTTGTGCATGGTCGGTTGGATTAGTCTTTCGGGATGACGATTGCTGCTGTCTGTAGATCTGAAAAAGTATACACCTCAGATCTTTACACCATTGATTTTGTTGTTGTTGATTTTCGATTAAAAACCAACAGAATTTAGTTTTTTCATTTTTTATTTCATTAAATCTCAAACTAGTGACTCATTTGTCAATCATTTCGATGGTCATTTTGCATACTTAAAAACCTTGGACTTTTCCTTTAAGAACAATCCCGCACTTATCAGGTTGAACATCTGCCTCCCGCACCTACAGCAGAATCATTTGCAAGTCCGACGGATACCAGAATCACTTTCGGTATCCCCGAGCAGCCTACAGAAAATAAAATCGATTAAAAACCAACATAAACATTTTTTTATTTTTTTATTTCATTAAATCTCAAACCAGTGACTCATTTGTCAATCATTTCGATGGTCATTTTGCATACTTAAAAACCTTCTACTTTTCCTTTAAGAAATCGTTGTCAGTGTGTCTAGTGTTACGTTTGGTTGTACTCATTTAAAAATAAATATATTTCCAAGACACTTTGTTTGCTGCACGCAAGTTCTAAAAAAGTGTTTGCGACCCCTGTATTGTGCACGTGACCTCGTTTGTTTTCATTGCCTTTTGTTCACGTTTTCTTTTGCTTAGCCTGACCCGTTCTCTGTGAATGGTCCTCATTCTTCAGAGCCTTCCGAATCAGTCCCTCGCTACGCTCTGTCAGTTGGGGAAAGTCTGCACGAATTGATTACTGCTGCTGTGAGGACTAGTGACTTAATTTAGCAGACACATAATCTACATATCTGTGACACGCATGACAAATTAATATCCTGCTGTCCATTTTATTCCGGGAAAATTCTGGGGAGACTTGACATTGGAAAAGTATTGAGTGTGTCACAGCCTACATGTTTTGGACAGCCGCTGGAAAAGTGAAAGACAACCAGCCGGCTTTCGGGTTTAATGTCGTCATCTATGTGGAAAAGACACACTGGTTTACTGCCTGTGTTGTTTTGCTTGCTGTTTGTATGCAGTTATTTGTGGGGACTATTCTGACACGCTCGGGCGATTTTCTTTCTTTCTTCTTCTTCTGTTGTTGTTGTTGTTGCTGCTGCTGTTGTTTGCTGATGTTTTGCTTTTTTGTTTGCTTTTTCCTGGTTCCACCTTCCATTGCGTGCTTGCTTTTACTAAAATGAATTTGATCGAATGATCCTGGAAACGGCGGTATGATTACTTATTCAATATTTATAACCTCTCTTTCTCTCTCTCTCTGGGTGAACTCGAGTTCACCGGCCTTACCGCACGTGATTTTGAGCTCTGTCGATTAATTTGGATTTTAGCGCTAATTAGGCCGACTCAGCACCTGCAAACCCCACCATGGGGTGTGCAACGGATACCTACAGGACATTAATCGGTGTTTTTGTGTCAACCTTGATGCAAATATTGCAGAAACGGGCAACAAAAGCGGCGAAACGTGCTAGACAGCAGAAACTTCAAGCCATATTGACTCTGTTAGCAGCACTCACACTTCTTTCTCTCCTTACACGAGGAGGCGTGGAAAGAAACCCGGGCCCGAGCACTCAAGAAATCATGGACAGAGTGTGGAGAAATGAGGCGATTGACAGTGGTGTTCGTGAGCAATCCAAAGCTCTGGAAAGAGAAAGAATACTTGAGGAAGAAGTGAATGTTTTGAAGGATGAGGTAGACCGCTTAGAACTGGTCCTGAGAAATGACAATTTGAAATTTCTCGGCATTCCAGAGACAGCACAGGAGTCTTACGAAGCGTGTGTGCAGAAAGTAGTTGATGTTCTGAATGACGCAGGAGAGCTGACAATACCCTTCACGACGTCCGACATTCAGCAAGCATACAGGATCAACGGCAGACGTCGCCGAAATGAGCCACGCCCCCTGATTGTCAAGTTCACTCATTGGTGTGACAAGCTGGGAATACTGATGAACAAAGAGATACGAGACCATCTCCGCCACAACGGAGTGCGAGTAGCCAACGACTTGACGAGAAGACAGTCTTCCCAGCTAGCTGAGATCAGACGTCAGAGAAAGGTTGGCTACTTTCTCAACGGAAAACTGAGAGTGGCAGAGCGGCAGGCCCGGGTCTCCGAAAACGACAACGATTCCCGTTATGCACCCCACGACAGACAGAGTAACTCCAGGGGCCAACCGTGGAAGGGCTACCAGCACTACGGGAGCTCCGGTCGTGCCAACAACGCACCGCCACGCAACAGAGGACCCACTAGCCACTACCACCACCGCGCTGAGAACACGGTGGACCACGCAGAAGCATTCCAAGCAGTGGGCGGTGCATCTTCCGACAACAAGCAACGCGGCTGCAGCCACTACCGTGCGGAGTGTAGTGCAAGCAACAGCAACGCACGTCAGCGTAACACGTACAGTAGCCGACAGCAGAAATGAACAGTTTGATGCATCCACTGAAAGAGACGATGCCTCTCTCAAGGGTGAAGACGAAGACGATGCGAGGCACAGGACTGGACACGGAGACTGCGTGGTCAACGACGAGCTCGACAAGACAGTCTATGTATTCAACGCAGACAGCTTTTCTCTCGTCAACAACAGCCACAATGGAGACCCTCACCATCCAGGCACGGCAGACGTCACAGACGCACAAGTGACTGGTGCAACGCACGACAGGGTTGTTGACTATCAGTAAGAGCCCGTGTCGAGCACTGACAGTCTTCTTCGTGATCTGAGCAGCGACATCCTCGGCCAGAACATCGAAAACATCCCCGTGAACACTCCAGCTCAGGACTCACTTCTTGACCTTGACCAAGTCAACATGGTGACGTGGGGAACAGCCTTTGAAGACCCCCAGATGATGGATGATGACGTCATCCTGCAGGGAAACAACGACGCAACCCCTGAAGTTCCCCCAACCACAAGCGAGACCTAACAACCGTACAACCAGGCAGCCACTGCGCGACAGACACCATCGCTTGCCCCAAGTAGTGAGATGACCTCCCAACAATCTCACGATGCTGAAACGTATGCGGAAGCCGCCTTAGGTGGTGACACAGCATATGGACTAATGTGTAGCCACAGAGCTGCACATAGAACTGAGGACAGTTCCTGTATACTTACCTCCCAGAGTCCACCTAAAGACATCGCCAGCGAGTCTACCGGCAGATCGCCCGCTCTTGGTTTACCAGACAACGCCCGTACCAACGAAGCGCCACCTGAGACCGCCCCCAGAGATCCCATCAGCACCAGCTGCAGTCACAGATACGTCTACCCAGACCACCGCCTCACCTAGGAAACTACAAGACGTTGCCCCACGCCAGCTGCTCGACAGGACCACGCAGGGATTTCCGCCAGCTGACGGTTCGGCAAGCCTGCCACACCAAACCGGGAAACCGCGGGACGACCCAGGCTGACGACGCAACAAGCAGACCAACCGTTGATGATGCATGGCTATCTCACCTGATGATCGTCTTTACAGCCACGTCATTGCTAACACTCAGACACCGCGCACAGACACACGCACGCACCCCGTGACATCAGATGCCACGCTAACACCCAGGAGACTGTCTTTGGTATCTCCGAGGGTGACCCGACAGTCCTCGAATGCACGTTGTTTGAAGTCCTCCACCATAGACACGTGGTTAGCCAGAACAACCAGTGTCACCGACCGTAGAGCTGTGACCACAAAGCAGAAGGGAGGTAAGAACAAGAATTCCGGGAAATAGGACAGTGGCCGAGGCCCAGGCACAGCTGCGAAGGTAAAATCTATTTCGTTTCTGTCGTATAACATATGCGGATTGAGAGCGAAGATAAATGATGCGGACTTATTTTCGTGCGTGAACAAATTTGACTTTGTGTGCCTTCTTGAAACATTTGTGGAAGATTTGAAGATAAACGTATTCTACAATTTTATACATTTTGTGTCGCCAGCTGTTAAACTTTCTAGAGCAGGTCGCAGATCTGGTGGAGTCTTACTTGTCATTAAAAAAATCGTTGGCGGACTATGTACAAGTGATAGATTTGGGAGTTTAAAATATAAATACTATGAAACTATCGAGACTATTTGGTATATCAGCTGATGTTTTTCTCATTTGTGTCTACTCAGCGCCCCTAAAGTCACCGCTGTATTCAAAATCAAATTTTAACAATGGTATTTCAGCTGTGGAGCATTGTTTGCTCACAATAACAAAAAAATATGGCAATGTCCCATTCTTACTGTGCGGTGATTTTAATGCACGAACAGGTACCACGTGCTGGATATGGAATACTTTACTACAGTAGCACAGGATGAGCAGTATGGTGCTCAAGGACAAAGAAGGTCTCAGGATTCTGAAGAAAATGATTTTGGTAAATTATTTTTGGAACTATGTACACAGTTTGACCTATGTCTGCTTAACGGTACTTGTGAAGGCGACGAGAGAGGTCTCTACACCTTTGTATCAGCTACTGGTAACAGTGTCATTGATTATTTTGCACTTTCGCGGTCCATTGCACACTTTCCGCAAAAAATGTGTATAGAAGAAAGAATTGACTCACAACATATGCCGATTTCGTATGTATTGAAATGTGTTGATGATGTTGTGCTTAACCCCGATTTTAAGCCCTTTTACTTTGACAGGCTCATTTGGATGCCAGAAAACCTGAGTATTTTTATAGAGAAACTAAAGGAGAGAAATACTATTAAAGATTTAGACGCAGCAAAACAGGCTATTCCTGTTACAATAAATCAGGCAGTCAGTATGTTCACTGCCGTTATGAAATGTGTGTCTGAGTGCATGAACAAAAAAATAAAGGTAACAAAGCAGTACCCGAGACAAACATGGTTTGATAAAGAATGCCAACAAGCAAAAACTGAAGTTAAACGTACACTTCGAAATTTTAGAAGTAATACAATGGAAAATAGAACTAGGTATGCTGAACTCCACAAACAGTACAGAAAATTGCTCGCAAGAAAGTCTGACTTCTATAAAACTGAAATGAAAAACAAACTGATAAACAGCGCAAAAGATTCAAAGACATTCTGGTCTACCTTAAAAAGAATCTCTTCTAAGAAAAGAGTGACTGGAAATATTGATAAAGATGTAGGGTTAGAACACTTTTCAAATGTGTTTAATGCCACCACTGAACCTTATGAAAACGTTTTTGATGGTTCTTTGCATGAAAGCTTTTCTGAAACATTTAACCTTCAGTTGAATGGGGATATTTCTCACAACGAAGTCGTAGAAGCGATCAGCCATCTAAAACAAAACAAGGTGGGTGGACCAGACACTTTAATTCCAGAGATACATTCCGCGGAAATCATAACTCCGTTCCTTGTGGGACTTTTCAATCAAGTGTTCTCTTCGGGTCAGTTTCCTGATGCATGGACAGAAGCAATAATACAGCCACTCCACAAAAAAGGTAACACACAAGACCCTAATAACTACCGGGGTATATCATTATTAAGCGTTGGCAGTAAGCTATAAAGTTATATTCTTAACAAAAGATTGGTTACATGGATAGAAGAAAATGGATCTATTGGAGAAGAACAAGCGGGTTTTAGGCGGGATTACTCAACTACTGACCACATCTTTACATTATTTGCTGTTGTTCAAAAATATTTGTTACACAAGAAGAAACTGTATGTCGCCTTCATTGACTTTAAAAAGGCATTTGACTTAATATCGTATGCAAAGTTAAGGCCGATTTTGTTAAAACATGGTTTGAGCGGTAAGATGTATTATGCTATACAGAGTATGTATCGCGTTGTAAAGGCCAGAGTCAGATGTGGCAACGGTGCAGGTTTGACAGACTTCTTCTTCTGTCAGAAGGGATTGAAACAAGGGGAAATAACTAGCCCTCTGCTCTTCTCTCTCTTAATTAACGAGTTATCACTTGACATAATGAATAATGGGAAACACGGTGTCCAGCTACACCCAGACATCATTGAACTGTTCATCATGCTGTTCGCCGATGATGTGGTTTTGCTTTCTTACACTCCAGTAGGTCTACAGCATCAGCTAAATTTGTTGGCAAGAAACGCCGACTCCCTCGATCTTACTGTGAACTTAGAGAAGTCAAATATCGTTGTGTTTAGGAATGGTGGTTATCTTGCCAGATGTGAAAAATGGTACTATGAAAACTGTTGTAAAAGTCGTAAATGCGTTTAAATATTTGGGTGTGTGGTTTAGTACTCGTCTCTCGTTTTCCCATTCCCTTGAAAGTCAGAAAGCGAAAGCAAAAGCAGGTATTGTTGAAATACTGAAAACTTTATGGAAGCTTGTCGATGTTTCTCCGAATATTTCTTTTGAAATTATTTGATTCACAAATTAAACCTATATTGTTATATGGATCACCAATCTGGGGAATGCAAATGGATTTACAAATAGAAAAGGCTCACTTGTTTGCTCTGAAAAGACTTCTAAACGTGTCTCCCAAAACACCAAACGATATGGTATACGGGGAAACTGGAAGAACACCTCTACATCTGGATGCTAAAGTTAGCTCAATACGTTTTTGGCTTAGACTTATGAGAATGGAAGCTGAAAGACTACCAAGGAAAGCTTGCCCCTCACAAAATTGCCCCTTGTGGGATGATTAAAGTTTTTGAATTGAATTGAATTGAGCTTACAACATGCTAGCCAATGTACAGACAACGGAAGACAATGTTGGGTATCCGCTGTACATAGGAATTTGATGATGTATGGGTTTGGATACGTGTGGGCTAATCAAGGTGTGCAAAATGTAAACTGTTTTTTGCGTGTATTCAGAGAACGTATAACTGACTGCTGGAGGCAAGGATGGGATGACAGAATTCACGAACGTGACAGGTATTCAGTCTACCGTATATTTAAATTAGAACATTCACTCCAGCCATATTTTTATTGCGTGACTAATAAAGCACTGAGGGACGTCTTTATTAGATTCAGAATGGGTATTTCCGAGATCAAAACACACAAATTACGCTATTCAACTGACCCCTCTGACGATTTATCTTGTCCTCTGTGTAAATGTTGTGTGGATGACGAAATCCATTTTCTGTTTGTATGCAAAGCCACAGAAGCTTTAAGGTCAAAATTGTTGCCACAAGTATACTTTCAGGACTGGAGAAAACAACTAACCATTCTAAACGACACTGAGCATATGACCAATGTTGCGCGTTATATTTATCATAGCTTAAAACTTAGAACGCCTCCATAGCAAAACTAGATTTTAAGACTTAACCTGTGATGTTTCTTGTTTCTACTTGTATTCTATTTTTTGCAGACACCCTACCCAATGAGTACATGTTTATTCAGTTAAATACACGCTGTGTTCAATCTGCAGACTTTGCCCATCGCGTTCTTGTGTCATTCTGGTATGTATAATATTGTTTAATGTATGCCGAGATAGGAACACAGATCACATATTTGTGACATTTCCCACACAATCTGTCATTAAGCATACATATGCAACCTTATTTCTGGGTTTTGAGCTTCTTGACTTTGTGTAGGAGAAGTTGTAGTGCTGCACCTTGATAATCTACCTCGGGTTTTAATGTAGTGCAAGGGCTGGAGGCCACTTGGATCACAAAATACGTACATATGTTATTTGTGTATAAGACTATTTTCTTCTATTTTTCCCATCATTTTTCTCCTCCCCCCACCCCCCTCCCCTGCCCGTCGCCCCTCCTCCCCACCCCCCTCGGCCCACAACTGACGCAGTCTTGTGACCTGTGTTACTTGGATGCACAGACGAGTGGTTTTGTGGGACTGGGAATTAATGTATTTCCAGGCTTATGTGTACATTATTTTCATGTACCGTGTTGTATATATTGATATGAGCAATCGCTCAAGTCAGTTAAACCATTTGACTCTCTCTCTCTCTCTCTCTCTCTCTCTCTCTCTCTCTCTCTCTCTCTCTCTCTCTCTCTCTGTCCTGACGGCTGACACGAGACGTTAAAATCCAAGAACTCTTTCTCTTCTAGTTCTGACATATTCACATTCTTCACTCACGTATCTACACACTCACGAGCAAGTTAGTAACTGGATTTTAACGCCTTGTTTAACTGCACAGGGTCACAGGACAAAAAAATACCCGATTTAAAAATCTATAAAAAAAATGTCCAAGTCAGATCTACAAACTCCGTCCACGGCACGCCATGAAGGTGACACTCCCAATTCAGCCTAGCCGATCCTCCACCAACGAACAATGCACTCATAACAACAGCCAAGCTAAAGCAAAACAACTCTGGTTTTAGCATAGAGGGAAAAACATTCGTTGTTCACAGTGCACCGCTCAATACCGCTCAACGCGTTTTTGCAAAATCTCTTATCGATTTTCAGGACTGACTGGTCGATTTGCCTGCCCTAAAATGCCAGGGATAACGGGGTAACTCCCAAAAGCCCACCGTACTACCAACGACCGAAGAGGCTCACGACATCGTCATCATGCAAGCAGTCAGATGCCATGAATTTGTGACCATCGTCAAAAGATTCAAATAAAACACGGTAGCAGCTATGGTTCTGTAGTGAGATAGGCCGTCTTTTCCAAACTCATCCTACGCGAGGCAGGAGGACGGGACTGAGAGGACGAGGGAAACGGATGCAGAGGATGACAAACAGCGTCAATGGACGTGAAGAAAAGATGTTACAACACGAACTTTAATTCCCACTGTCAACACTCGAATAGCAGCCTTGACTTTCTTGACCATGTCGTGGACGAAAGTGGCCACATACTGACCACCCTGTAATTTGTCAAGTCCGTTGGTAATCAGCGTGTAGTTAAGCATACTTTCATTACCGGAGCGCTCCTCAATCTGAACCAATTACACAGGCATCGATTGACGTTGTTTGCGACGCATGATGAGTGAGTTCAAGATGACCGAACAAATGCAGGTCAGAGCGAGCTAGAGGCGGCATAAGACGTGACTAAATGACCCGTACATACCTAGGGTGGGCAGGAGAGAGCGAGCTTGCCCGAGAGTGTATCCAACGCCCAGTAAACTGCGCAACCCGGCACAGAGGAGGCGGATACATGTTGTCATCTCTTATAAACTTCGTCTCAAAACCAACTTCTCTCTCTCTCATATCCATTCTTCCCCTCAAAGAAAAAGAAAGGCGTAACTATAACAACGGTGTTCTGATGTATAAATATATGTCCGGAAAAGCCCCACACCCTCTTAGGTTATTTTGTCCTTAATTCACGACATTCAGGAAAGCTCAGTATACCAATCCCTAGGATTGACCTTTTCAAGTCTAGTATATTCCGGCAGTGTTCTTTGGAACTCACTCTCTGACTATTAGCTTACCATCCAGCACTGAAACGTTTAAATCACGTTACATGTCATACATTATACGCTGATTGGTTGTCCTTGCATATTAAACTTGGTGTTTGCAACCCGCCTGCAACGTTCTGCCTTATTGTGTTTCCCATTCTTCACGCATTTACCAACCAGTAATGTTTGTTAGTGATCATTTCAAAGTCCTATATAATTTATATCCACCCCTCTCTCTCTCATATCATGTTAGATTTCTAAACTTATTTATTTCATGTGTGTACCGGTGTGTCGTAGCTCAGAAAATGTATAGATCTAGAACAGTCCATTGTTTGGACGAGGGCTGGATGGAAAAAAACATACATGTTTTTCTATTTCCCTCGTAAATAAAAACTCTCTCTCTTTCTCTCTCTCTCTCTCTCTGGGGTGTACTCATCCTATGCTGCATACATAGACATCAACAAGAAAGAAAATCCGGTAAATAGTTGATACTATGAGTTGGCAACGCAGAACAGTCATTGCCCTTTTGGCAATTATGTAATGCACTAGCTAATATCGCTTGAATGTGATACTGTTGTATTTTCAAGTGCCTTTTCTCGTTATCTTCAGCATATAAAGTTAATTCAAGAGCTGTCATGGAATGATATATAGTTTTCATTTCTGGCTGCGTTTTCAGCATCTTTAACGTTATTACATGTGATTTGGGAAAACAAACAAAAAGAAAACATTTTATGTAAATCCAAATTGCTTCCAAACATTCAACAAAATGAGATTACGGATAGAAAATGCACTTCACAATCGTTTGGCTGTCAAACTGTGTCAAAAAGGAGACACATTGCCGATTTTTAATTTAGGTTTCCTTTTCAATATGTTAATTTTAGCTTCTTTTTTTCCACTTGAGAGAGAGAGAGAGAGAGAGAGAGAGAGAGAGAGAGAGAGAGAGAGAGAGAGAGAGAGAGAGAGAGAGAGAGAGAGAGAGAGGTGTGTATGTGTGTATGCACACGCGCGCGTGCGTTGCTAGTGTTCGTCAACTCGTCATATATCACTTAATAAAGTCGCCTATTCAATACCTATAGTTTCAACACACACACACACACACACACACACACACACACACACACACACACACACACACACAGGGTTCCTGTTTTCAGTTTTAAATATGTAGAAGAAATCCAAATGTTAACTTAAATCAAGCGCTGCTGTTCTTATTTTTCTTTCTTTTCGTTTTAATTTTGTTGTTGTTGTTGCTTTCAACCTATTTGACTCGCCACTCTTGCACATTTTTCTTTCATGGACGCGAAATTCCTTCGATTGAAAGTAAGCTCTTCGTGGGAAAGTGCTTGGCGAAAGTATGTGGCATACATATGGCGCCCGCTGAAATGACTGCAAGTGCAGACAGGAACAGTCGTTTTCGTCCTCAAATTTAGTACGTTGCTGAATACAGCCGCAAGTAAACAAGAATATTGAATCCGAACACCGAACACCCAGTCACCTGGTCATATCGGTGCGAAATACATGATATCAACATCGAACACATGATATCAACATCAAACACATGATATCAAAATCAAACATGATATCAGCACCAAACACATGATATCAACATCAAACACATTCTATTACACTCGGAGTGTACTCTGCGACGCTTTTTTCGCGTTCACATACTTAATGATCAGACAGTAGTAAAAAAGAACAAGCGATAATCCGATATGTTGTTTGCATGTTTTGGTGACAAGTGATTGTTTTAATCATAGATAGTTACGATTTAATTGATGAGTGATTTGCTGAAGCGTAGGCACGTCAGATTGTGTTTACAACACACAATGGTGACTGTTCAGATCAGCAGTGTCAGACTACAATGATCCCTACATGGTCACCGAAAAGCATCAGTACCAGATAGAATGCCTGGTTTGTTTAAAATTAGTAGAAGCAGGCGATGAAGACTTTCTAAGTACTAGAGGCAAATCCAAGAAATATAAAACAGACTTTTTCATGAGGTATGACAGATAATGCAGACGTTCTTGGAAAGTCAAAGAGTAGTAAAGGAGAAATAAAGCAGAGACAGCGAAAGTTCGTTGATTAAACGACAATTATGCACTCACATAAACTCGTGCAAAGTTTCCGGCGTCAACAGCAATATACCAATTACCCACATTCTAGTTATTTCTAGAGACTTCGCAACGTTCGGTTCGTCAGTATCCAAGTCACGCTGTTCGATAACAAACAACAGTACGTTCAAATAACACGCGAACAGTCAGGCTGCTCATGGGACGACAAGGACGCACTCACACAAGCTCGTGTAAACATTCCGGTGTCAACAACATTGTAGCAGCCCAAATTATGCTGATTTCTAGAGATCTCGCAACGTTCAGTCCGTCAGCACCCAAGTGATACTGTTTGATTATCAACAAGAACACGATCAAATAACACGCAGCACAACTTTGACTGCCACGCGCTCAGTCATGTGCGCCGGGTCGTCTGCTCGGATTTTCACATGACGGGCTTTGCCCGCTCTCGAGTCGACTGTCCAGTTTCACACTCCACTCTACGGAGACAAATTCTATTTTACTGGCAAAACTGAATAGATACGAAAATCAAAGAAGCGGAAGTCGTTCACGTTAATGGATTGACAGATTTTGTTGCAAGACTATACTGTTTCAGATGTTTTCGGTGTTCGGCTGCATGTGTTGTTGGGCTTCTCGCCGTTTCTACGGATACACTGCACAGAAATGTTTCCTCTTTCGCTTTCCCGTTAGTTAAGTGTCACTCGATCAATACTGCAAGTGTGCCAGCTGACAGAACTCCAGCAAACCAAGGAGTGGGAAAGGTACCCAAACCGATTCCGGCGTCTCTACAGACACTCCTGCCAGAAAACTTGGGAAAGCATTGCCGAGAATGGCCAGCAGGCAAAACAGAGTCAGAGATCAAGCTTCTCAGTCATTCAAGAAAACAGCAAACCGCAAGACCTGATAGTGTACACTGATGGCTCAGTCAACAAAGACCAGTCAGGGTATGGCTTCACTGTCAAGCAAGGTGCTACTACCATCCATGAAGACAGTGCAGCCTCTAGCTTGACAATGGCGGTGGAAGCAGTCACCCATGCCCTCCGCTGGATTGTCTGAAGAGGTGACAGTCGTACCACACGATATCATCCTCATAGATTCAATGAGCTTGCTAATATATATGTAATGGAGTGGTTGAAGGACAGGACACAGGCAGCGGAGTCAGTCAAAAAGCGAGACCACAGCAGGCGGAGGCGGCAATCAGGTTTTATCGTACAGCAGCAGACAATTTTCAGCACCCCCAAAATCCTCACTCGCACGCATAGATAAGAGAACGGCGCGGGCCGCAAGGAACACACGCTATCGCTACAATCAAATCGGCCCTCTGGACCACAAAATGGCTGTCAATTGTGTTTCCTTGGCCCGCACAAATACAGTTTCCTCTACAATAACTAAACTAATTAAATCATGAAAAACGTCAAATAAAAGCTAAAGTTGCACTCTTTTAAACCGTATAAACAAAATGTACACACATGACTTATTTTATTTACAAAAAGAGTGGGAAGCGTGGCTTGCGCCTGTCTATAAACAGATTCAGACAACTGAATCACAACTAACACAATGTAAAAAATATTAAGGGAGAAAACAGATTTGAAACTGGCGCACACCGGCGGCTATCGCCGGTCGGCTGTGTGAAAGCCATGAGGCGTTAAGCCCGTTCTTAACTGGGCGAATGTTTGTTCGCCGAACATACTTCGGACAGTTCGTCGAACTATGATTCGTTTCTTAATTAAACTTTTAGTTCGCAGAACATGGTTCGGACAGTCCAAACTTTACTTCGTTCTCAACTGGCTTATAATGAGATGCAAGCTTCGGCCCGAACTTGCGGCAGACGCGCAGCAGACAGCATGATCAAAAATGTAGGCTAAAGTCAAGTCAAGTCAATATACTTTCATCATCCCTCACAGGGTAATTCAACTAACTACTATCTCATTCTGGGTCTCCGTGACAAGGATGCGCCTCCCACAAGTCAACAAATAAACAAATTCCCTCCGAAGCGAGTGGAGAACCTGCGACACCGTCAGCCATTTTTATTTTTATTTTTTCTTCATCCACAGGAGAGCTCTGCTCTCAGCCAATCAGAGGCAATGATCGTCGAATAGGGCGAATGTTCCCAGAACATGTTGAGCGAAGCTTTTTGGACCCCGAATATAGCTTCGACAAATACTTCCAACTAGGTTCGCGAAGAAAAGTTCGCCCAATTAAGAACCAACTAGCTTTGCCGAATACTTCCAACTAGGTTCGCGAAGAAACATTCATATATATATAAAGAAGAAGAAAGTAAAAAGTGGAACGGGAAGTCCAGACTGGAATGTGTCAATGGCCGACACCCACCTTCGAAAATTCCTGTAGGTGTACTGCCCTGGACCTGCCTGAGTGAAGGAAAATGACCCAGCACATAGGCTGGCGAGCAAAGCAACCCACACAAGTGACTTGCTTCTCGGAAGATCTGAAATGTTGAAGCTACCTGCGGGCACAAAGCGGACACTACCTGCGGGCACAAAGCCAAGAACATCACACCATCGATCACCTGGAGGAAAGAGACGTGGAAAGAGGGAGCGCTAGACGATCTTCCTTGAAAGGACGAGAGAGGGCCATCGTCAATCAGACGAACATTGGAACCGTTTCAAAGGCGACTTTGGGGAAACTTCTGAGAGATGGGGTGGAGTGCATATGGGCTTTTCTAAGCGCATAGATACCATCTTGAACCAGCTGGGCTGAACTGAGCTAAGTATGCTCTTTGTCTCTTGGTTGTGTGTGTCAATAAAAAGACAAGAAACGCAGATACATTTAACGGTAAATGCAGTAAATATGGGGTCAATTCTTTATAGTGCGCATTTAGCTGCACGGTGTGAAAAGACTGTCAGCAAAAACAGAAGGTTTTGATGTCAGTTAACACTCAAAGCTGAATCCATACCAGGACGATTTAGTGTAACAAATGCTCACAAAATGGATTTTCTTCGTGGTTTAAGACTCGCTGGCTACGACAAAACTTTGAGTGATATCTTATTTCTCAGTAAACCACTCAGACCCATTGCGTAAGCTCTTTATAACAACATCAACACATGCTGCAAACATCTAGCACATTATATCAACATTAAACATGTAATATTAACATGAAACGCATGATATCAACAACAAATAAACTGACAGCTTGAATCACGACTTCTATGCCGTCGGCTCTCAACTATAATTATGTACTTAACAGCGCCTTACTCAATAACATCAACACTCTTCTGAAAACTACATCTGACTGTTGGAGCCTACCGGCTGCATCAGTTTCCCCCGGAGCCGAATCCAATTTTCGGCCCACAATGCCAAGCAGAGAGCAGAGGGGTTATCAACACTATGATACTCATGGGGACCATTATTATGTTGGTTGCATGGTCAGACAAGTGTTTTCTACCTGAGTAGCTCATCAGTGACCACCGGCCAATAATGGTGAGAGGATATCAGCCCAATACCAACGAAAGAAAACTACCGTCTTGGTGGTAGACTCCGTTAGCATGGGAGACTAAACACCCAAGAAGCTCTAAATGAAGGGAGGCGTGTATTCAAAAGAAGTGGGATTTTTTTCTGTCGTTAACTAGCGGTAAACTTTGGATGTTGAGTAATTTCTTCTTCTTTTTTTATTGCTTTTTTATTGTTTTTAATGCTGAACTTACAAAGTTTGACAGTACTGTGCAAAGAAAAGTAGCTCTCGAAGTACGAATACTCTGTCCTTGACCCATGGGTCAATAAATAATGCTTGAAAGTGTTAGATGTGGAAAAAGTGGCCCCAGAGGTGTTCAGGCTTCAAGGCAGCTCAATATAGCCAAGGAATTATAAGCCTCAGCGGTGATTACTAGTGCATCTGGAAGACCTTTAACAGAGTAAATCCAAAGGGCGTGGATGTGGTAAAAGGGTGTGTGTGGGGGGGGGGGGGGGGGGGGGGTCCGTCTTACTCCCTTCGTAAAGAGCCTGTTGGGTGCATCAGTCCACCCACCAGCCGAATCTGATTCTTGGCCCACATTGCTAGGCAGAGTCGCACTATTTCTGTTCTCCTCGACAACATTCGACACATGGAAAATTTCATTAGTCAAACCTCCGAATCCTGTTACTACTACTACTAATAATAGATAACTTTTGTATAGCGCTATTCGCTGGTGTACCCAAACTCACTGCGCTTTACATTCTCCACCATTTTCTAAATTTCACAAACATAATACATATAATTATGACAACTAACAATGTATAATATACAAGTACATGTGCCATATGAAAAAACAGCAATATATAAAGAAAATGAATCATTATATTACTACCTACCCTTAATTCCATCTCTCCCTGTCCCCCCCCCCGCCCCCCACACAACACCACACACACACACACACACACACACACACACACACACACACACGAATATGAAACAGGTAGCGGTTGGCATGTACAAATCAATCAGAAGGCTTGGCGGAAGAAATGCGTTTTTAGGTTAACTTTGAAAGTTGGGAGGGAGGGAGAAGCTCTCCCCGGCTTCGCCGAATTAGCTCTATCCGGAAGTATCTTTCCATCGAGGCTACTGTGATTCTAGTCACCTCTACTCATTCTGTGACGCCTCGATCACGGCAATTTTCTCCTTTCTGGTCTACCGGCCTGCTTCCTCTGTCGATAGCCTTCGTCGCATACAAAACAGTGCTGTTCGCCTCGTACTGAACAAGAACACACGTAAAACTGACTATTATTTTTTCTTCCGTTTCAGTCTCTTCACTGGCTCCCAACCCTCCAAAGAATTCAGTACAAGATGATCACTATCTGCTATAAATGTACCACGTGCAGTGAGTGCTCCGTTGTATCTGTGATTCTCTTCAACTTTACACATCAGGCCTCCCATACTCTCCTCTCTGCTTCTGATACTCTAAGCCGCCAGATTCCTCGTACCAGACTTTTCACTGTTGGTTCCCGCGCCTTTCTTTTGTCTTTGGACCCTCTGCATGGATCGACCTTCCCCTTCAACTCCGCTGAAAGAGGTTTTAGTGGATTCATTCAGATCTAACCACAGGATAGTTTTCTTTCCAAAACACAAGACCTGCCATGTTTTCCACACCGCGCTGCTATATTCCTCCACTGCATGTCCCTGTTTATTATGTGCTTAAAGGGCCCATAAAGACCAAACCACAAATGTTGACGGCAAACGAAAAATGGCTGCCCTAATCAGGCAAGCAAACAGCTGACACGAAATGAAACAAACAAAACAGCTGAAACCACCTCAAAAACGCAAACGGTGGCCTACCTGCAAACATAAGGTGGAAAACACACCACCAAATTACAACAGTCTAATAGAATACTGTCTGCAACAAATGAGTGGATGACTACATTGAATACATTTGTTGCAGCCATAAGAGCACAGAGCAAAAATAACTGCCGACAAACAGATGGAAAGCCAAACTAACCATAACTAACATGAAGCTTAACTAACTCTAACTAACCCGGCTTCCATCTAGAAAAATAAAGGCTGCAGACTGATAAAGCAAATCGCTAATCAGGACTACCGATGACAAAGCATCGGGATGTAGACGAAAAGAGAAATGCAAAATGGCTGCCCTAATCAGGCAAGCTAACAAGCGGGTACGAAATGGCCAATAAGCCAGAGATTAAAAAAAGAAAGATCGCATGGTGGGAAAGAAGAGGAAAAGAGAGAAAAACAAAACAACACTTTCTGAAAAGAATGAGGAGGCAAGAAATGTCAGCGAGCAACGAGACAAAGGCTTGATACACGTAATCCGTGTACACGATACAATCCATTCAGCCGACTACAACACGGCAGGGCAACAGACGCTCACGAACTACCCCACACAAACGGAAAGAATGAGCGGTTCGTTAAACATCGAGACTACCCCCCTCACTCGTACATCGTAAAGGAACGATTTAACTCGAGAAACAAAAGGGCAAGCCAAGAGAAAAAAACAGTGAATGGCAAGAACCGGCAACTAGCCCAACCCCAAACCCTAACCCAGGGAGGCCACGAAATCGCTAGTCTATTGAACTAGAACGAACAAACCTTTTTCATCGTTACATTATGATGAAACAAACAAGACTAAACTGGGAAAAGAAAAGAAAACACCCAATAAAACGCAGGCTCCCTGATGAGGTCTAGCCTGTAGTGAAAGCTAGAGTAAACACAACGAAAAAGACTAACGCCACGCACCTAACAAGGCTCGAGACAGATGAAATAACAAGGGGAAATAAACAAAGGCCCAACTACTGAAAAGAAGTTTCATCCCTACATGTTGTTTTGAAATCCTCTTTATATTATTTAAACTGGACATTTTTCCAAGTCGGTTGCCCTGTGGACACTCACACAGACCCGACTTCCACGTTTGGTTGCTTGTCTGTTTGTGACGTCACTGCCCGACCGTTGACCTTTAGCTTAAAATAGCTCTCGCGGAATCTCGCATTCAAAATGGCGCTGGTTTTGAAACGTTCAGTTGACCGTATTTTCCGACCTTTTTGCAAAAATAAACGCATTACAACCTAGCGAGGCCTGAAAAAGTTTTAAACAAGTGAGTAATAGACTGTTTCTTCTCTTCGACCGTTAGTACGGACCTATATGTTGTTTTGAAACGATTTGGAGCGATTTTGTGGCCCGAAACTGCCTTTATAGGCCCTTTAAGTTCGTTGTAAATTGCGTATATATTCGTGAGTACGGGTGTGTGCGTGTATGCGCTTAGAATAGCCTTTCCGGACGAGAATTTGAGCTGCACAAACACTTTATTTTATTATTATCATTATATCTACATGAAACATTATTTCGCACATGGATTAAAAAGACTAACGGTGAAACGGTGTTACATATAAACGTCAACTGCATCAAAATTAAATCAACAGTCTCCTGAGTATGGCCCACCATAAACGTCCAGCTGACTAGTTAATCACTGACTACGACGTACCATACGCGTCTAGTATAAGTCTTGAACCTACTAGGAGTACGACGTACCATACGCGTCCAGTTACGTATTTTAACCTGCAAAGAGATGACGTATCATATACGCCCAGATGAATATTGAATCTACCAAGCATGGCGTACCGTACATGAGTCCAGATGGAAATGGACTGGCTGTGTAACATTATATATAGTTGTGCATCTTGCATCTAAACCGTGGGTTTCTCTAATGTGTGCGACGCTTACATGAGCCAAACAGAGCGGTGTTCCTTTTCATCGCATTGAGGAAATCGCTAGAACTTTTATTTTCCGAGTTTTCGGTAAACGAAAAGGGCAATAGAATCGAGCCATCCTATTGTAGAGGCTAAAAACAACTATAATAATAATAGTAATAATGTACATTTATCATGCGCTCATCAACGCCCTGAGCGCTCACATGATACATATTAACTTAAATATATTCTATACACATGTAGAGCGCAGCCCTACTAAAACAATTTACATAAAGTATTATACCAACACACACACACACACACACTGTAGCAGAAACTGGGTGTTGATATTAGCTGGGGCTAATTCATTCTGGACTTGATGGAAAGGCGTATCGAGCAGATGTAAGAAGTGTTGAGAGTCGTTCAATGGCGGTCTTGCTGAGGGCGAAGTGTGAGCGGATACGTGCTCAAGGCGCGGACTGATTGATTTTCGGTAGCTAGCGCACAGGCAACTGCCAAGGTCATATTAGGGCTCACTGACTTTCCGTAGCTAGCGCACAGGCAACTGCCAAGGTCATATTAAGGCTGACTGATTTTCCGTAGCTAGCGCACAGGCAACTGCCAAGGTCATATTATGGTTACACACGCATGCATCCACGCACGCACACACACACACACACACACACACACACACACACACACACACACACACACACACACCACCAAAATATAAACCGTAATGCTAAAAGACTGACAGTGTGTATACCGCAATCTGGATCGAATGAGGTTACAAGAAACCTATTTTCAAATGGAAGTGAAATATGTCGCCCCATTTCCTCCCTTCTGACTCAAATGTACTGGCTCTAAAATGGAGAAAATGACAACTAAATGAACACATTTAACCAACAGTACGACATTGTCGTGCTCAGTCCCCCTCAGAGATAGCCCGTCATTTGCCTTGTGGGAGGAACAACAGAGAGCAAGGTCATTTGTTCACTACTTCTTCCATCACACGTCCCGCGACAAAATCTGCAAAACCTCTAACACAAACCTCAAATATAGTGCACTCGTCTAGGTCTTTGTAGTCTCTCCCTGCGTCACTTTCATGCATCGGCAGCTTGCTCGGGCGATAGTTGCAAACTAAGAAGTCATGCATGTACCCGTCGTAGTTTCCAGCTGGGCCACCATGGCCATTAATGTTTCGGACGACATCTAGTAAACGTCCGCTTGCCAGTTCAGTCACTTTCTCCCGCGTACGTTGTTTTCGCCAAAGCTATGCGCATGTGCGCACTTTATAATACGACAATCCGTATTGAATATGTCTTTTTCGTCACAACCGGTCACACAACACATTCTAGACGTCCCAATTTTGTCGCGACAAGCGACAAACACGTATTTGTCGTGTTTGTCGCTACAAAAATGATACTTGTGGCAGCTCCCGCCAATGATTTTGGCAGCTCCCTCCAATGATAAACCTCAGGGGTTTTGCCCATTTTCATCACACAGCTGGAACACTCTCACGCAAGCATTTCTGTTGCGCGATTTACTCTTTCTTCAAAAACAGACTCAAAACTTGCTTTTTTCTCGCTGTTTCAGACGTTCTCATTATATCAATCGTACTAGGCCTACTTCAGCCCTCTGGGCCAGTCTTAATGTGAGATAGGTTACTGCGGGTCACGAGATCGAAAAGGAGGCTAAGGAGTGTGGTTAAAGATTATTAATGATGTACAAAGACTGCCAGCTGTAGGGGGGAAAAGCTAAAAACATATAAAAGGTTAGGAAAGGCCGGGTTAACAAGCGACGTTATAATAATTGGTAGGGGAAAATACAAGAACAGCTTGCGTTTGTTACTTTTTCTGCAGTTGATTCAAAGAACATTCCATATTTTGAACTGTGTCCTTCCATCTCGTCGAGTACTGTTAATATATAACAAAACACACAAAGGTTTAAAACATTTTTTTTTTTTAATCGCAGACATAACATCTCGCAAAACAAAGTAAATCTGTAAAAGAATATGTTGTTGTTATACAAAGGCAATTAGGTGCACAGCAGTAGTCATTGGATATCAGCGTTTTTCTCGGCGTTCGTGACTGCGCGGCCATTTTTCGCCTCCGCTGCTCTGTCCCCATGGGTTCTTTCTTCTTCTTCCTCTGTATCACTTTATACAGATCAGTGCTGCTTGATCTTGTTTTCCATGTGCCACATGAATATACGTTATAAATGGTCTGTCTACCTGTCTTTGGGCTTCATTTGTATCCGTTCTTAGTAGGCCCTACTCCTGAAATACTACTCTTGGTGAAGACCTCTGAAACATTTGTGGTTCGACTGCAATTACATCATTCAAATCAGAAAATAGTGGGGTCTTTTGTTTGGTTGGTTGGTTACATGTACACCCAATGGCCACCATGATATAAAATATAATTTCCATTAAAAACCTACAACTATTCATTCACCCCTTTCTGACTAATACTGTCTCAGACGCACTGTGTCTAGGTCAAGAGGGATTAGGTCGAGTGGACCCTCTCCATCCATCCATTCCTCCTCTCTCCAGTACGCACATGCACTCATTGTCTCACATACCCATCAGTTATGGCTGTATCAATAAATCGATCCATTCCCTTCTTGGCTATCGTCACACGTGGTGAACAAAACATTGTAGCTTAGCTGCTTGGATTGCACGTTCCTTCCTGTTCAGGAGACGCGCCAGTCTATCGATCTAACACATTCTGTGGAAACTGAAGAAAGTGGGTTAGTACAGGATCTAATGGTCCCAGCAGGCTTTCTCTTAAGGGCTTTGGGATTCTTTCTCCTTTTAACTCCGTAAGGTCTTTGACTTCAAATATGTCTTCCTTCATTTATATCTCCTGCAGCTACTCTCTCTCTCTCTCTCTCTCTCTCTCTCTCTCTCTCTCTCTCTCATGTATGTACGAGCATTTTTGATGGACTTGCACGAAACCCCTTTCAAAAATGTCTACAATTTTAGCAACCCAAATGAGGCACTGTCATACTAGATTGGCTTATTTCTTGACGTAGTCAATAAGCATGCTTCCCTCAAAAAGAAGCGGGTGAAACCCCAGACGCTTCCACCATTGCTGAACATCAAGTGACTTAACCAAGCCGTGCTACCGAGGGACAAACTTAGGAAGCAACAGATATTTGTGAATATAAACAAGGGAACCGTGTCAACTACCTTGCGAGGGAGGCCAAGAAGAAATATTTTATGACCTTGCAGTCTATAAAAAATATGTCACCTATGTGGAGAGCGATCAGCGCACTCACTAAAGCCCTGTAAAATTCTTCCATCAGAATTCACACCAGACGTCCTTAACGCCCACTTTGTATTCTAGTTTCCAAATTCTTATCAGACGATCAAACGGATCGATCAAAGTAAAGTTGTCCTGATTACTTGCTTACTGTTGTGCAATGAGCTGTTCTCAAAATAGCACATTTTCAAGACCTATATCTGTGTAAGAAATAGAAATATCTGTCTCAACGATGGTATTAGTGTCAAACTTCTAAAAATTCCTCTTCATTGCATAATTGAGACGCTTCATTTATATACAGTTTGTGCATACAAAAGAATACCTTCCAACCATATTCAGGAAAGCTAAAGTAATTCCACTCCCTAAAACAAAAAAATTCTCGGCTGATGTGAATGACTATCTCAGTCTTGTTTGTTTTCATAAAGCCACAGCAAAGCCGCATTCATAAACAATGGAAGGCCTTTTTAGAAACACACCATCTTTTTTGTTCCTTAATTTTTCCCTTTCCATTCCTTTTAGTTTGGCTTCCACTGTGGACATTCTTGTCCATCTGCGGTTTCCGGTTTAACTGATACTTGGTGCTCAGCTGTAAACAATCGTTGAATGTTGGCTGCTGCTTTTCTGAAGTATCCTTTTATATCTTCTTCTTTTTTACTTTTTTTTTTTAAATTGATTTTTTTTTAAACAATCTTACGTACAGGGTCGTCTACAGTGTGTACTTGTAAATGGCACATGTATACTTCCAAGAAACCTATATAATGAGCAGAGTGCCTCAGGGATCGATCGTTTTCATGCTTTCAGCTTGGAACAGTTTACCTCATCATCTTAGTCAATTCTTGGATTTTAACGTTCCAGTAACCGCATAGGGTCACCTCTGGACGACATCAACTTAGATATTCCATAAAATTAAAAACATTCAAAAGGAAAGCATTTTAAGCACAAAGTCACCCTCACATCTCTTCTTCTTCTCCCTCATTCACCAGTCACCTCAGTACAAAACGGCTTTTTGGAACTTTCTTCCTCCGAAAATGAATAATAAATCGGACAATTTTGAGATACTTCTGCGCAAGATGACATCTGCAATACCAGTCTGCAAATGTGCTTTCTATGAAAATGTTAACGTTTCTGAGTCTATGTTTAAAAAGAACTGGAGAAAATGAGTCACGGGTACTGGAGTGAAAATATAATAATGCTGTTTTGGCTGTAGAGAATGAACGTAAATCACGTTCTTGTTTTCAACAAGGTGATCAACGCATATACTTTGTATGCAGCTGAAAACATGTGATACCTCATTTCTGTCACTCAAAACCTTATCGTCCTTGTCTATCACTATAACGCTTGTCATAAAACGTTTTTTGTTATAGCCGTAGTAGCACAACTGCTATTTGGTTGTGTGTGTGTGTGTGTGTGTGTGTGTGTGTGTGTGTGTGTGTGTGTGTGTGTGTGTGTGTGTGTGTGTGTGTGGCGGGGGGGGGGGGGGGTCTTTGTATTATTGTGAGCGCTGTAGATGTCATTAGACGTTTACAATTTTCTCCCTCCCCTCCCCCTCCCCCTTTTTGTTGTTGTTGTTGTTGTGTGTGTGTTTTGGGTGTGTGTGTGTGTGTGTGTGTGTGTGTGTGTGTGTGTGTGTGTGTGTGTGTGTGTGTGTGTGTGTGTTGTTCTGCAGTATAGATAGAAGAAACGTTTGCAGAATAGGCATTCGTACAATCTCTCTCTCTCTCTCTCTCTCTCTCTCTCTCTCTCTCTCTCTCTCTCTCTCTCTCTCTCTCTCTCTCTCTCTCTCAGAAACCAGAGTTAAATGAAAAAATTGAAAGACAAGGATGGTCTGGTCACTTCCAACAACTGTTTTCCCAAGCAGATGGTGGAGTCAGCAGGGAGTGTTGTGAGCTGGATGTCACTGAGATACTTGATTTGGATAGTGATATCTTAAACCAGCCAGTCTCTGAATCCGAGGTTAGAGCTGCTGTAAGCAAGCTAAAAGCAGGAAAGGCATGTGGTCTTGACAACATTCTGGCAGAAATGTTAAAACTTGGAGGAAGCAAAATAAGTATATTTTTAGTGACATATTTTAATAACTTGTTTGACAAAGGTATTTATCCCCAGGATTGGGCCAAAACCATCATTGTCCCAATCTACAAGAAAGGGGATGCAGATTGGCCAGATAATTATAGAGGTGTGTCTCTGTTAAGCATAATTAGCAAATGCTACACATCCATTCTGAACAAACGACTGTATGCCTGGTTGGAGGACAACAACAAAATCGCCGACGAGCAAGCCGGGTTTCGTAAAAATTATTCTACAGTAGACCATATTTTTGTTTTGAATGCCATTATTCAAAAGGCATCTTGAAACGCGTGGAGCAAAAATGTACGTTGCTTTTGTGGACTTCCGCAAAGCATTCGACTCGATAAGACACTGTAAACTGCTAGAGACATTACAAAAGGAAGGTGTATCTGTCAAGTTTGCAGGGGCCATAAAGGCTGTGTACAACTCTTTGATATCCTGTGTTAGAGTGTAAAATGAGTATACAGACTTTTTCGAATGTCCAAATGGGGTAAGGCAAGGGTGTGTGCTAAGTCCTACATTGTTTTGTCTGTTTATTAATCAACTGGCAGAACATATTCAAAGCACTGGCAAACATGGAGTTCAGATGTTGCAGGTCTCGTAGAATTATTCATTTTGTTGTTTGCGGATGATGTAACCCTCCTGGCAACAACACCAAGTGGACTGCAAAATCAGCTAAATTGTTTGCGAGACTGCTGTGTTAAGAATGGGTATGGGAGTAAATGAAGGCAAAACAAACGTTATCGTTTTCAGAAAGGGCGGACATCTTGGCAAATACGAGAAGTGGTATTATGCTGGTAAATCTGTGAATGTGGTCAACATTTATACATATTTGGGTTTTACTTTTACAACAAAGTTAAGTTACAGAGAAGGAACCTCCGCTTTTGTAGCAAAAGGCAAGATGGCAGTTTTCCACTTACGTAAAGCCTTGACGAGGCTAAAGGATGTGACGAGACAAACGTTTTTTAAGATTTTGTATATTAAGATTCAACCTACAGGGCTCCCATTAGCGAGTATTTTAAGGAAGTCCCTGGGACTCCCTGCTACAACTTTTAGAGGGTCCCTGGCCAGTTTTAAAGGGTCAAGTCTAATACGAAACGGCAGCTGTGCAGAAGTATTCTGCTTTGCATATGATGCCCTTTGTTCCTTCTACAACTCAGTTCTGTCAGACAATGTCACTTTTAGTTGTACACTTTCAGGTATGCTGGTTCATCATTGCAGTAACAGGTTTATTGAAAGGCCTATCCTCGTAGTTCTTCATGTCTGTAGTACCGTCTGGTGGTTGGCAGCACTGCCAACTCTGTAGATGTGTTTTAGTAGCATCCATCAGTCAGTATGAAAAGTGTTTTTAAGTAGCAGAATAAGAAAGGAAAATGTGTGGCATTTTCAAACACAAGACCATTATAAATATTTGTCTGAAAGTGAAACAAGTTAGAGTAACGCTCTGAATCTGTGAAACAGATTGAAACCAAACAGAGAATGAAGGGAGAAAGCCCTCATCATAGCAAACTGCAAATGGAGAGCAGGGTACTACAAATAGCTAAGGCTGATTCTGTAATTAATGGTGTGTATTGTCTTAACATCACTCAAAATGTAAGTTGCCTCCCTTGTTGACTATGGTGCCACTTTGAACAAATTTAGTGTAGAAACTCCCACTGACCTTTTTTTGACAGCTGAAAATTCACAACAAATTATTGTTATGTTGGAAGCCTTCACATTGACCCCCTGTACACAGATCTCTACATAATCCTCAGTTTCTTTGCGTGATTATTTTATCTTAAACTTTTTAGAAACAGAAGACCACACTGATGTTGAAATAACCTGGGAGAATGACTGCTCTTGTCAGTAACAAAGGCAGTGTAACGGTAGTTGGTTTTGAGACAGAAGATGTGGTAGAATAGTTCGCATGACCCATTTCTGTCAGTTGGGAATAGGAGGTCTGGACTTTAAAGAAAACCCCATAACCTGGCACTTTCTTAGTGCGTCCCGTGAGACCCTCTAGGCCTAAGTTTAGTGCGTCCTTTTCAGTTTTAGTGCGTAAGGGACGCACATTTGTGCGTTAATTGGAGCCCTGACCTATGTTGACGTATGCATCTGAGATCTGGGGAACTGTGAGACTGGATGACATAGAAAAGGTGCACATGATGGTTTCTAAGCGTTTTTTAAGAGTTCCTCTGAGAACCCCGAACAAGATGGTGTACAGTAAACGCGGTCGATACCCAGTTTGTGAATAGTACACTACGGTGCTTGAAATATTGGTTGCGTGTTTTAAAGATGGACGACATCGGGATCCCTAAGCAAGCATATAAAATGATGATTTTAATGGATGAAAGCGAGAAGAAATGTTGGGTCACTGATGTATTCAGCAAAAACGTCTTTTACTGTGTTTGGTTACAAGGGGTTGGAGACGAAAAGACATCTTTAAGTGAATTAAAACAGACTTGCAGACGATTTTATTCAATAATGGAATGCAACTATAGGGGATAAAGACAGATACTTTCCATACCGCAATGTTAAGTCAATATTTGAACCAGAGCAATACCTTTCAGCCCTTGAAATATATTGCTTCAGAGTTGGATTGTGCCAACTGCGACTTGGTGTGCTACAAATAGACGATTTCCAGAAATAACAGGCGAAGACAATTTGACAGTGTTTTCGTACTCCGGGAGAGTGAAGTCCTCTGAATGGAGGCGGCAGCGGAGAAGAGCCGATCTGCGACAGTTTTGGATCTTCAGGCATAGACCTGTTATAATTTATACTAGACTACCAGCCGGGGAACCTACTATCCGATCTGCATGTTCCCCACGAACGGTGAGTGCTTGATCGGCATTTCTGATGCTTTTTTTGCCTTTTGTTTACGGGTATCTGTCATCTTGCCCACGTGCTCACTGTACCCCCAACAAAAGCGTGCCTACTCTGCGCTACACCCGCAGGCATGGACCTATATATACAGCTCCATGCCCGTAGGCACTTACCGAGTGCAGTCCCTTGGATTTCCGAAGATCGTCTGTTAACAACAATCTTTGTCGCTACAAAGCTTGTGCGATCCAGAGAAATTGTGTATTTTGTGTACATGCAATAGAGAACGAAGAGCACTTGTTGTTCGTTTGTCCCCTGTACAATGACATTCGGGAGAAACTTCTGAACGATTCGTCTCAAAGCGCAGTCACGGCTTCACTGGAAAATATTCTTTCCTGGAAAAGCAAAACAAATATGTTTCGATTGGCCAAGTTTGTTTACAGTGCGATTAGGAGAAGAAAAGAGTTTACGGGGTCAAACTAGTTTTACGATATAGCATTGTACACAACAGATTGGTTTACGGTTTGTCTTTTACTTATTCATGTTTTTGTATTTTATTTTAAGATTAATGTGTATATGTACTGATTTTAAACTTCATTTTAACTTGTATTCCACAAATTTTTTATGTCTTTTTCGATTAGGCCTGCTGCTGGCATCCAGCAATGAAAATATCGTAATTTTTTGTCAGTCTGTTTGTACAAAACCTTTAAGTTGCGCAGCATTTTAACTTCCTAATTAAAGCGCATTCTTGTAGTTGGTTGGTTTGTCTTTTTATGCGCATAACTGGTATGTATATGAGGTGGTATGCCATCCACCTGTACTCCTGCATGAGGGGCAATGGACTAAAATGAATAAATCCTCTCTCTCTCTCTCTCCCCCCCCCCCCCACCTCCCCTTTCCTCACCCCCCGCCTCCCAGTCCAAACCGCTTTCTTGATTCTTTATTCGCATTTCACTGTGTGCAGAAAAGCAAAACAGAGCTCTGTTCCCAAGAATAATGTTCATTGGATAAAATCTCTTCACTCATGTTTCATTCAAAATCAAAACCAACAGCAACAAACTATGTTGATGATAGTTTTCTTCTGTCTTTCTTCACATGGGTGCAATGATTGTTCACTAGCTGCACGTTAACACATCTACACAATAGCGCCGTTGTTCAGCGGTGAGCATGTGCAAAATCAAACTGTGCTTAGATGGACGAAGATGCTGCACGCTAGCATTAAAGCCATTGTTCATTATTGATCACAACATCTGTGTCTAGAGGGAAGGTAAAAGTCGCCGAATTCAAACAGGAAACCAGGGACGAACGATCCCCACGGGGTGTATTTCTGCTGGTCAGGAACTATAGAGAGTTCCGCGTTAAGCTCTAAGCCCCGCCTCCCATAGTTACCACCTCACAAACTTTCTATCTGACTGCCATGTGGCACTGACTGGTAGCATGCACGACGATCTGACCACCATGGTGTACTGTGTTGATTGGTGGAAAGCACGATTTAAGCCTCAATCCGGCGTTTAAAAAACTGTATAGACTTTGCCTGTCTCAGCTGGCGTCTCTCGTCAACAGTGGACGTGTACCAAAGCCTGTTGTTTAGCTTGTGGGGCAGACATGGCGGCCACTCATCGGGCTTTTCGCGCGGAATATTATTTGTGACGCTGTGATTGGCTGAAGCTGCTCGGATGCTTGACAGCCCGGAACCTTGGGTTTGGGCAAAAAGGGGCAAAACACATCATTCTATCATACATTGTTTTTCGGGGGACTATTTTTTATATTTTATTTTATATATATATATTTTTTGTAATAGGGAGTTGAGTGGGGGATGCAAAATACAATGTGTATGATAATGGGATCGCGAAATGTGAGAGCTTTGAGCACTGATAACTTTAAGACTGATGTTTTTTTCAGCGTTTCCAGCTGTCTCTGACGCCGCTGAGACAGTCAGTGCTTACAGGGCGTGTCTCCGTGAACTTTGGACAAACATGCGTCGCTTGTCACGCGGCGAGTGACAGACCGTATGTCCGCGCCTTGGATGACCCAGGAAATAAAGCAGTCCAAGCAACAACGTCGATGTGCCGAGCGACAGTGGCATAAGACCAGTCTTGAAGTTCACCGTCAGATTTACGCTCACTGTCGCAATGTAAATCGACAGATCAGAAACGCAAAGAAACAGTTCTTGTGTGAAAAACATTGTCAGTGCCGATTCTTCCAAGATTCTTCCAAGGAACTGTTTCGTCTGAGTAGTCAGATGATGGGCACGTCTATGAACACAGTACTTCTATGCAATATTTCCCCCGTAAAACTTCCCGATAAGTTCAACGATTTTTTTACCGAAAAGATAGAGACGATCCGGAGTATTCTGGACTCAACGCCCCGTCGTGCAGACTCAGTCACTTTTTCGGATATTCCGCTTGAAACTTTCCATGCCGTCAGTTCAGGACACGTTAAGCAAATAATTCTTAAGATGCCAAAGAAATCCTGTGATCTTGACCCAATCCCCTCACCCCTCTTTCTTGACTGCTTGGACGAACTGATTCCTGTTATAACAGATGTCATCAACACCTCTTTGATTTCTGGTGTTGTCCCACAATGTTTCAAGCACGCCCTCGTGAAACCATTGTTGAAGAAGTCTAATCTAGACCCTGAACTTCTGAAAAACTATCGCCCGATTGAATTCTCTGAATCAGTACAGAATCTTGGTGTATTCTCGGATGAGTCTCTCTCAGTGGAAATGCAGGTGAATCAGTTGTGTAAAGTTTTATATTTCCAGCTTCGTACAGTCAGCAAGATCCGTTCTTTCCTGACTGTTGATGCCGCAAAGACATTGGCTGTAGCCTTCATACCAATTGCCTCAACTCTGTTGCTATGCCCTCTTATCTGTGTGAGCTTCTCCAAACTTACAAACCCACTAGAACTCTAAGATCTCAAGACTCTTCCCTCTTAGTTCCGCGATTCTCCCTGAATACTTTCCGAAAAATATCGTTTTCTGTGTTTGGTCCAGCCACTTGGAATTCACTCCCTGTACACGTCAGACAGAGCCAGTGCCTGGTCATGTTCAAAAAACAACTAAAGACGTATCTGTTCACGAAACACCTGACGTAGAGAGAGAGAGAGGGGGGGGGGGGGGGGGGGGGAGAAAGAGAGAGAGAGAAGGGGGAGTGGGAGAGAGAGACAGGGCACACAACAAATGAATTATGTATAATTGTTTTACTACTGGTTTTAAATTTATTATGTTTTATCATATTTTATTTCATTTAGAGAGAGGAGAAAGGGTGCTCAACAAATGAATTATGTATAATTGTTTTATTCCTAGTTTTGAATGTATTATGTTTGATCATATTTTACTTCTTTTAACCCGAAAACAACGCTGTAAACATTGTTCTAGTTATGCTGCTTTTATTTGTTTGTGATTAGATAATGTTTAATGTTTAATGTTTTAAATAAGCTACGTGTTCTCAGAGTGGTATACTCCCTTATGGATGCACACGTGGATGTGCGCGTGTAGTGTGTGTGTGTGTGTGTGTGTGTGTGTGTGTGTGTGTGTGTGCGTGCGTGCGTGCGTGCGTGCGTGCGTGCGTGTGTGTGTGAAATGCATTACTTGCAGATTGTTCTAATGTCTAAATTCGGGCACACACACACACACACACACACACACACACACACACACACACACACCACACACACTAAATGCTATGTTTTGAAATGAATCTTGAATATGCGTGCATTGAAATGTGTATAGGAGAGCGGTGAAAGCTCAGTGATTAGAGCGTCGGACTCGTGATCGAAAGGCCCCGGGTTCGATTCCCGGCAGGAGCGGCGGGAGAATATTCTTCTCCACGGTCAGCTCTCTGTGCTGACTCTTATTTCGGTATCCGTTCCACCTCCGTGTTACTGCAGGCGACAGTTACCTCCTAAAAGATCCCGGTCATTCTGCCAAAAGCGCAGGCGGCAGGTCACAGCTAAAGACCAAGACACCCTACCTATGTGGCTTTGAATGAAGTGACACTGTAAACTGGTGCATGGTTGAATGGTGTACACAGAACTTGCGCCGGGACGGCGGCATTTCACGTGGCACCAGCCATGCAAGAACCAAAGATTGCTACCAGTACACCACTTCCGTGGATATTAATAATACGCGCTATAAAAGCATACAGTCACTCATTCAGATTCAAATGCGACATGTGCGCAGTGAGTCTGCTCGGGAGCGGAGAATAGCACTATATAAAAGATAATAATAATAATAGTAATAATAATAACAATAACATACAGATAATTTATCTTTTTAAATCTTAGTTTTAGACTATTTTAAGTAACATGTTGATGTGTGTTTTATTGCATTTGTTGATCTGTACAGCCCTAAGAGCTCATATAATTGTTGTTGAGGCGCTATATAAAATAAATTATTATTATTATTAATGGCATCGTAAATATGATGGTACAAAAATTTTGCCTGTACCAATCTGGTTGTCCACTGGAACAATGAAATTATTTGGAAATAGCAGCCCAAAACTGCACTCGCACGCATGACGACCACGCAGTGACGTCAAGTGCATTCAGACTGAGTACATTCATCTTGCAGCCTGTGTTTCACAGACAGGAAAGCCTCATCTTAATTCAGATCTTTTTATCCGTTTAGACTGTTTTCTACGCGTTCCCGAGTATGGCATGACTATTATTCACTCCAGTTAAGAAATATTTATTGCCCGTTTAAAAAGGACAATAAAAATGGAACATTTTTCTTGTCTGTATTTATTACTAAATAATAAACTATGCATAAATTCTAAATTCTAATACTATGATAGCTAAATTCTAATACTGTTTCACAACATCAAACCATGAATTACATAATTATGTAAACATCAAGAGCTATTGCACTTGATCCATTCTAACATGCTCGCTCGCTCCATCCATCTTTTCTTGTTCTTCAATTTCCATCTCAAACACAAGCGCGCGCGCACACACACACAACTATATGAACAGGAAACAACGCTTTTAATCGGCAATACTAGTCAAGTAACTTTTGTACCTGGTTTATTTTCGTACCCACACTCACACACACACAAAATCAACCAAGTTGGCCTTTAAAACACACACACACGCACACACACACACACACACACACACGGCTATCAAAATGAGCTCTCATTTTTTACGGGAATTGGCGGGTGCCGGCCTGACGCGTCTTTTGAGTCTTTTGCCTAAAGATGATGACGCGACTGGCCAATCAGACAGCTAGTTTTCCCCTTTTGAACACTTTGGGCTTTGAATCCACACGTCTTGGTCAGCATTCCAGTTGTTAAAACAAACAGCAACAAAACCCGTAATTTATGTAAGGCAAGGATGATAAGGACGATTATCTGAATCGGATGGTAACGAAAGGCTGAAATAAATTCCCGTGAGCTAATTGTTTTAGCCTGTTGAGAACCTAAGGCAGACCGTAAACATGGTGTTGGCAGTATCCTAAAGACACTGTGCGGTTAAATATGATGTCAAACGGCTGCGTCTCTGTTACAGGTGGCTTTCCGCCGCGAGCAGAATTTCCCCTGGAAGAGCGAGTCACGCCTTTAAGTGGACTGTGTACACACACACACACACACACACACACATCTATTAATCAGCTTGCAGTCCACCGGGCCATCGGTGAAACTGGAATATATAAGGAGAAAAATGAAAGCGGACCTACAACTACTAGATCTTGCTGCACCAGAGTACGCATTCTTTTTGATGAACCGGATCTAGTACGTTGTGTGCTTTTACAGCTAGTGGATAAACGATACTTCTTAAAAGCTGTTTGCACACTAAGAAAGAGAGGGAGAAAAAGGAGAGAAAAAAAACACTATTATTCCCTACAGCTAGAACCTATTTAGGAGCATAAGGCCATTTCCTGGTCTAATTCAGTTGCTTATGCTAGATGCAAAATCTGGATTCTTTTCTCGTCGTCCACAAGCAGAGTCATTGTCTCACATGAACTCGTGGGTCCCGAAGAACCTCTTCTGGCAACCGTTAGGCGACGGAAGCTGGCCTGGTTTGGCCACGTCATGAGGCATGACACCGTCTCCAAAATCATCATTCAAGGCACGGTTGAGGGAGGACGCAGACGCGGGAGACAACGAAAGAGCTGGTCCAACAACGTCAAGGACTGGACGGAGATGGACCTTCCCAGACTCCATGTCGATAGTCGCCAACAGAATAGCTTGGAAGTGGACGTCTGCTTCTTCTGCCCTCAGGTCCCGCCGACGACTGCAAAAGTCGAGGGACTGAGACAGAGAGAACGAAAGTGCCCACAAAGGGGGGGAAAAAAAAGAAAAAAAGAAAGAAAAAAGATCTAGCTGCACCAGAGAGTAACGTACTCGTTTAGAGAGAAAGATCTGTGTTTTTGGAGAAGGAACACACACACACACACACACACACGTATGCACGCACACATATACAGAGAGATAGGTGTGTGTGTGTGCGTGCGTGTGTGCGTTCGTGCGTGTGTGTGTGTGTGTGTGTGTGTTTGATTTGGGAAACAGTTCAACGCAACGCAGCAAAGAGGACGGAAAAGAAATCCCAACCTAAGGAGAAATACAAAATGAAAGCAAGCCAAGGCAGCGGGTGGAATCCCAGCAGATAGACGCCAAATGAAGTCATTTGACTGACAAGATAGTTACCGTATCACTAACTTCTTTCGCTTTCCCATTCGGCTTTAATTATCAGCACCAGGGAAGGCGACGCGGTGGGTCTGGTGTTCTGTCTGATGGAGACAAGCGTGTCTCCTGTTGTGACTGACGATCGGTCGCCATCCTTCATTACGATCATCACGCTCCTCCCTGTCGGCCCGCTCCTAGACCATGCAGCCACCACGCCTGGTCTAGTCAAGGCTGAATGGTGCTGTTTAAAGCTACACACTCCGCCACAGCCGTTAACAACGTCTTCTAACATTAGGTACTCGGCATCAGTTAGGATCCACAACACTTAAATTCAATCTCCTAAGCTACTTCTGTGACGGAATCTGTGTGTGGTGCTTTTGTTGTTGTTGTTTGGGCTTTTGTTTTTGTATGGTGTGTGTGTGTGTGTGTGTGTGTGTGTGTGTGTGTGTGTGTGTGTGTGTTTCCCTATTTATAAGATTTTTATTTATTCCCTTTATAAGAATTAGTAATTATTATTATTGCCATTCAGCGAGAACATGCGCCACCAGGTGCACGTTTTTTGTCGCTTTTTAGTGTTATTTCTCTATGCCCTTTCCTTCGCGCATCGTGCTTTTGTGCGGTTGTCATTTGCCTTCATGGCGTGTTCCTAAACATTGTTTATTGTTTTGTTGTGTGGGTCCTTGTAGCGCGGTTGTGTTAATGTATGAATTACTTGTATAGTATTTTGAGTCATTGTTACGTTCATTGTTGTACATGTGGGCTGTATGTTATAAGCACAAGATGAGTATTCAGACTGTGCAAAAGATAAAAGAAATTAAGACTGCTGCGAAGGAATAAAACTTGGCGATTGATTCCTGTGGTGGGGTTCCACAGATACACGGATGAAGTTGCTTAGGTTGTCTGTTGAGAACCAACATCTGTCAAAGCTTTCCTCTTTTAGGCACCATGTAGGTCCACATGATTATCTAGATAATTATTTATATGTCTGCTTCAGCTAATAAACCAGGAATTCTGCCCCTCTCAAAAATACTTCCTGCTCTCTTGTTCGTCTTGTTTTAGTTTTTCAACTTTAATTTTCAAAACAAAATGTTTGTACTGGTATGAGTCACAAAAGTAAATCAGGCTTACTTACTATTTCTTCACCATGTTGTGACCTTTGCGAAGTTAAGCCTTCGGTAAATTATTTAAAAAATAATTTAAAAAACAAACAAAAACTCTGTCAAACGACTAGGGCCATATTTTGAACGACTGCTTCGGGGTACTGCGGACGCAGAAATTAATGGCCCTCTGTTAAGAACCCAGAGCTATGAAAGGTTCTCCCTTTAAGTACGCCTTGAGTAGGTGAATACTCATTCTTCTCCCTCTGCCGGGTATTTCTTTCTTGTTTTAATTTCTACCTTTCCGGTCTGTTCATTTTCATCTTTTGTAAAACCTCTCTCCACCTTTCCGCCTTAGCTGCAGCCTTAGCGTGGTTCCCCGTGTCGGCCCTCGGCATGAAACAGCTGGCTTGGTCACCCGGCCCGCGGCATGAAACAGCTGGCTGAGTCACCCGGCCCGCGGCATGAAACAGCTGGCTGGGTCACCCGGTCCGCGCCTACTCACACGCCACTGATGCAACGCCCTGCGCAATATAAATAGGCTCAAACCATGTGTGACTGCGTAGCATAACAGTGAATCGGATATTTACTTGTGCTTGATAATTGTTCTCGCTTCAGCTCACTCTGTAAACAGTGCACATTACTTAAAAATACCTGCATGTAAAATGTGCAACTGTTGTCTGTTGTAATTAAGTGAAATCAAGTATGCTGACTGTTCAACGTTTTTGACTTCATTGCGTTTGCTGTTGGTTGTTGTGACCAGAACTATGAGCCAGATTTTTGCTTGTGTTTTGACTGCATATGTTTTGAACTGGTACATAAGAGTTTTGAACTTGTGAACCATAATGATGTGACCCTGAGCAACTGACGGGACGTTAAAATCCAAGAACAAACCTTTGAAAGCAGTCTTCATTCTATACTAATTGTATTTACAAACCACAAAATCAATGTATGCATGCACATAGCGCACTACTTTATACACAGACAGAATATCATTGTTTTTTCTCACCAGCAACTCGGTGAATTTTGAGAATCATCCTTGCTTGTTCGGTCGGTGTGTGTGAGTGTGTGTGTGTGTGAGAGAGAGAGAGAGAGAGAGAGAGAGAGAGAGGAGAGAGAGAGAGAGAGAGAGAGAGAGAGAGAGAGAGAGCAAATCGTGAGTTTAAAGCTCAGATTTATCCTTGATCGTGTAAGAATTATGGTTTTGGGATTTTCTTTCTAACCCGACCGCGGTTCTTTGTTAGTGTGGAATTTTTTCATTAAACATTCTTTGATCCTACATTCCATGGCCCTTTTGCCTTACTCCTTTCGAGGGGGAAAAGGAAACTTGTCATGGGAAAAAGAAAAAGAAAAAAAAGGACGCTATCTTGGATGCACGCACTAAACTGATAGCTGAAATGGTTAGCATGTGGATGGAAAATCAATCCAAGTGTCCAGAAAGCTACTTCGCTATCGATCAACTTGCCTGAAATCGTCAGTGTCTTTCCCGCTGTGAGGTCGGTTTTTTGTGTGTGGTTTGTGTGTGTGTGCGTGTGTGTGTTTCTCATTCTTGTTTTTGCACCCCGAAGGGAGGCAGAGGATGTCAGATGTCCCCTCCTGTGTGGAATCTCAGGGCTGTTATTTGATTATCGTTTCCTACCAAAGCAAGGGATTTAATTAGCGCTCGGAAGACGCCACACAAATACAACAAAGATCTGAATCTTTCGAGCGTTTATCAACTCCCTTGCAAGTTCTTTCTAGACTTTTGTTTTGTTTTGCCAAGCATCTTTTTAGGATCCACAGACCAAGGACAGGTTTGGGTTTTTTTCTTTTCTTTTTTACTTGCCAACTTTCTTCTCTTTGCAAACTGCTTTAAAACCAGCAGATGAAACACGTACTGGGAAACAAGACTATTGGCTTGTTGTACAAAACCGGATTCATACCAATTTCACACACTGTAACAACGTAATTTTCGCAAAGGAAGGACCTCATCATACTTAGCATTAAAAAGAATACCAAAAGAGGTTTTGGACCTGTTCATACTTATGGGACAAATATTTTTACTGCTAAGTACAGGGGAACATTCCACGTGTCAAAAACACGTGAAGATTAAACACAGCTTTCTCGCAGAGAGATACTTTTACATCGGAAACAATTGATACAGCAAGTTCACCAGTAAATGGCTAATATTTTTCATAAAATGCAACCATTTAATTTTCCAAAGTGTGCGTTTGAATAGCCACATGTTAGGCATATAGGCCTGTACATAAGTATATTGTATTACGTTTCAATATGTAATTATGTTTGAATAGCTTCATGTACATAGGTAGGTATACCCAGTATTAACAGAGTAATACTTCCACTCCCCCCATCTGCCCCCTCCTCCTCTCTCTCTCTCTCTCTCTCTCTTCTCTCTCTCTCTCTCTCTCTCTCTCTCTCTCTCTCTCTCTCTCTCTCTCTCTCTCTCCAAGTGTGGTACGTGTATGCATTTTTGTGTGTGTTTCTGTATTGTTTCTGTATTGATGCATTATTTTATTGTTTGAACAGTTTAATATGTTGCAGCTTTCCGTTTCTCTTTGTCTTAAATGTGTCCTTGTTATTGGGCACTGCGGACGCAGAAATATTAAGGTCCCCCCTGTTAAAAACACAGAGCTGACGATTTTTTTCCTTAAAAGTACACGGAGTAGGTCAGAATATAGCCAAGTATGCTTAGTCAGTGCCATAATTTGTTCCTTGTCCTGATCTCCGCTTCCCCGGTCCATTCAACTTCATTTTTTCAAAATCCTCTCCATACTTTTCAATTGCGTTAGTCTTGGCTAAAGCGAATTCCCGCGTTAGTCTAAGAAAAAAATAGGGCGCACTGCTCATAGTCTATTGATTTAAGCCGGTTCTCATGTTGAGTGCCTGCAGAATATAAACAGGCACCAAAACATGTGTTACTGTGCCTCAAAATGGTGAGTTAGACATACTTGTGATCTGATCAATTGTTCTTTAATTTCGTACTGAATGCGTTACAGGGAATCTGTCTGGAAGTATCTTTTGCAGTTGTAGATAGTGATATGTGCTAATTATTGACTGTTTTGGCTGGGATGTTTGGTATTGATTGTGTTCTGTGTATAACAGTGAGCCAGCTTTTTTGCTTGTGTTTTGGTTCCTTGCGTTTCCAACTGGTGTGAAGAAACTGTGACTGTGATTTGTCCTGAGGTGACCATGTGCAATGGTCCAGTCCTGATATGGTGGATGAAATATATGATATATACCGACTCTGCATGGGAACCACACATTGTGCTACTTTAGGAACGACTGCAGAATTCTGAAACAAAAGAACCAATCAGAAGGGAGAGACGTAAGCTCCTCAAAAAAGTGAGAACAGCAAATCCGTCAGCAACCACAATGCTAGCTGTTGCCCAGTGACAGATGCCTTTTTTTGTGAAAAGACTCGAATCACAAAGAAACAACATGTTGAAAACATTAGTCAAATGTATGACAAAAACAGCTGAGGATTTTGTCAAAGAAGCAGCCACACGAAAACAAGATCAACCATCCTTTTGAAGGTGCAAGACACTGACTTGGCTGCTCGAGAAGCGTATTACCATCCACCTGTCGGAGAGACTACACTCGAGAGGATGATAGACAACAGGAAACCATCAAAAACACTAAAACCATTGAAGAGCAAGCTTCCAACAAGACCATATATTTTCAGTACATCGTTCAGTATGTTATGCGCAGAATCGTTTAGAGATAAAGAGATTATCACGTTAAGGAAAAAGAATTAGGAAACTGGAACATTCCACGCATCTTCTCTGTTACTGTAGAGGTAAACAAGTGATAGATATCAACAAAATGTGTCAACACACCTCATCCTTGTTGAACAGTCACAACGCCACCATGCAGAGATGCATTTTAAGGGCCAACTTTCAAACACTTTTGATATTCCGCAGTTAAGGCAACTAGAACCATTCCTCGAGCAGATGGCCATGGCTTGCATACTGTGAATAGAAAAGTCGGAGGTATACTGGACAGACTGTTCCTTCATGCCACAAGACCTGGTTGAAATCCAGGTGGAGCAGCCCCAAAAGGATACCCAGAGCTTGATAATCTTGATAACTTCAGGTTTGAGGCTGACATATATATATGTCTAAGCTGGACATTCAGTGTCACTCAAAGTGAGGGACATTCAGGTTTGGCGACCTTCTATGGCACTGGCTTTGGTACCTGTGGCTATAATGATAAGCAGTAAGAAATAAGGAGAGTAATGCATTTAAAAAAAAATCAACGTTAGATAACAGTTTCAGAAAGTCAATAATGATTTGTGAAATCACTGACAGTGTGCACAATCACTTTTGTGAATATCTTTGACATTTCCTAGCTGTTCTTCTGTATTCTTGGCATAATAGCAAACAGCCTGCTGACTGCAAGCTGATACACGAAACTGTCCAGCAGTTGCATGCTGAATTAAGCCAAACCAGAGGTGCCATCCGATGGCATCAGTTTTAATGGCTCCTAAACGTAAACTGTTTTACTCAGACATATCAAAGGCAAAACTGGTAAGTTTTACACACATCGGGCATGTTTTTTGCCTATTTTCCATGGGGTGTAGAGTACTGTGAAACTGATTTCAGGTCAAATCGAGGTAGAACAGTGACTAAGCCAGCACGTGCAGCTGTTTTGTGGAAGTAGTTTATTGAGATTTGAACATATGTGCATTTTTGTAAAAGGTTGCTTAACTTTTGAACTTGAGTATATTCTATTCCGTGACGTCATCATTAATGCTGGTGTTAATCAGACATTCTCTGTGACTCTCTTAGACACCATGGTACATTTGGTGGTAAATGAAGCACTTTTGTTCAATATTTTTACACGAGCATTGTACAAAATTATGCAGCGTGATATTTTTTCTTTTTTAATACTTCATTAATCCCACGCGCGTAATTCAGGCCACCATACCTGGGTAAGACAACAGCAGCCGCAAGAGCAGTGCTACCCACTGATAGAAGCATGTGTAGTATTTTTTCGTGTCCAAAGAATAGTATAGCTGCCAGTTGTTTGGGATTTGTAAGGAACACGCCCATTTTAATACATGCAATTAAGCTGTTATGTACCATCTCAGATAATCCCTAAAAGCAGAGTAGTTCATCTTGCAGACAAGCAGATATTAAAAAGACACATACTGAGCTATCCAAAAATCATTGTCTCCAAAAATCCCCCGCCCCCCCCCCCCCCCCCCCCGGGGGGGGGGGGGGGGGGGGGGAGTTCCATACCTTTGCCCATGGACTAATTAGTATTGGGCTGCTGATGAGCTCCTCGGGTAGCGAAATACGTGTCTGACCTAGGCAACAAACAAAATAACGGTCCTCATTAGGGTCAGATCTGTAATAATTCCCCCTTTCTTTCGTTTGGGCCCAGGACAACTAATCTGATTCGGCTCCTGGTGTGGTGGATGGGGGAGGGGGGGAGGGGGCAGGGGAAGGGGGGGGGGGGACTCGTGCACCCAGTAGGCTCTTTGTAAAGGGGATAGGCTTTTCTTCTCTTCTTCTTATTTTTTGTTATCTTACTCTCTTTTATGGTTTTGCAGATCTAAGTATAGTGCCTGAACAATCAGTTACTAATTGCTTCACTGTGCGCGCGTGTGTGTTTTTTTCTTTTCTTTTCTTCATTCTTATTGTTTTTAGATTGTTTGCTTCTTGTTGTTGTTTGTTTGTTTGTTTGTTTATTTTTCTTTGTTTTTTGTTCGTTTGGTGTCATTCTGTTACCTGGAACAATCTCAATCAGCAAACAGAGGAGTTAATTAGCGCTCGAAATACGTAAGACAAGTACAGCAACAAAGACCTGAGTCGCCTACGGTAACTCTGATCTGGCATGCGTGTAAATACAAGGTACTTAAACTCCACCAGAGGTACATCCTCAGTATTGGAGCAATCTGTTCAGTTCCTTTAATAATAATAATAATTTATTTTATATAGCGCCTCAACAACAGTTATATGAGCTCTTAGCGCTGCACAGATCAACAAATGCAATAAAAAAACACATCAATATGTTACTTAAATTAGCCTAAAACAACAATTTAAAAAGATAAATTCTCTCTATCTATACATATTTCAGTTCACGCATATTCAAGATTCATTTTAAAACATAGCATTTAGAATAAAAATATAATTTAGACATTAAAACAATCTGCAAGTAATGCATTTCACACACACTCACACACACACACACACACACACACACACACACACACACACACACACACACACACACACACACACACACAAATTCTCTCTCTCTCTCTCTCTCTCTCTCTCTCTCTCTCTCTCTCTCTCTCTCTCTCTCTCTCTCTCTCTCTCTCTCTCCACACACACACACACACACACACACACACACACACACACACACACACACACACACACACACACACACACACACACACACACACACACTACACGCGCACATCCACGTGTGCATCCATAACGGAGTATACCACTTTCAGAATACGTAGCTTATTTACAACATTTAACAACAATCAATATCTAATCACAGATAAATAAAAGCAGCATAACTACAACAATGTTCACAGCGTTGTACAGAGCAGCTGGAGAGTTTAGCTCGAGCAGCCTGCGTGTGTGTGTGCCACTTGTAACGTAAAAGGCAAGATATAGAAATCTCGTCCAGTGATCTTTGAGCCAATAAGTGGCCACCTAGTATATTTCATCTGAAAGGTGTTTATTGAACCAAAAACAAAGAAAGAAGAGGTACGATAACTTTTTTTTAAGCTGTAAAAACAGTTCCCTGGTATAAGAAAATAGGGTCGATATCGGAGCTCAGTTTTCAGGTCTGATTTATCGCTGTACTCATAAAAATCATAAACTTGTGACAAGAAACGTATGAAAGTTAAAAACATATGCGCTCAAACTTTCTATGACAGTATTCTGTCGCATGGAAGCAAGCGTCGGGTCTATAATGCTATCTTGTTAAGAGAGTTTCATTTCAAGCACGACATTCCGAAGTCCGTTGATTTTTATTTTGTTTGTTTAATGCGATCGTGGTCACGCAACAACAAAGCATATTCGTCTGAATCGACTCGCGGGTAATCCTGCAGACACCATGGCTCAAAGCCTCAGCAGCGGTTGTTGTTGTTTGGATTTTGTCACTACGTGGTGACAAAACGTGCCGAAAGGTCCACTCGCTGCACGTTTTGTCACTCCTTCGCCAGCAACACTATAACCTGCCTTTTCCTTTCCTCGTTGTGTGTGTGTGTGTGTGTTTGTTTGTGTGTGCGCGCGCGCTCACGTGAGTGTCCCCGCGCGCACGTGTGTTTGCGCGCACAAGTGCGCGCGCACATGTGTGTGTGTGTGTGTGTGTGTGTGTGTGTGTGTGTGTGTGTGTGTGTGTGTGTGTGTGTGTGTGTTGATGTGCATTTGTTCGTGGCAGCGCGCGCGCGCCCGCGTGTGTGTTGTTGTGTATTGTGTTGTGTTTATTATTGTTGTGTTTTTATTATTGTTGTGTTGTGTTTATTATCCCCGCCTCAATCAGCCCTAAACTGAAATTCTGTATTGCTTTGAGTAGACTACGAGGCTACTGCTGCCCGTAGTTCTGTGAGCTGTGTGAAATATGACTATAGAGACTGAGTGAAGATATGGTTTAATTGTGGATGTCCTTGTTTGATTGAATGGTTGTTATGTTTCGATGAGATAAAAGACTAACTTTGGGTGTGATGTTTCATTCCATGCAGCGTCTTGTACATTTTGCAGCATAATATGTGCCTAACATGTTTTTTTTCTCGCTCTCTCTCCCTCCCTCACTTTCTCTCTTTCTCTCTCGCTATCGCTCTGTGTGTGTGTGTGTGTGTGTGTCTCTCTCTCTCTCTCTCTCTCTCTCTCTCTCTCTCTCTCTCTCTCTCTCTCTCTCTCTCTGTCTCTCTATGTGACTTTTTTCTCTGTCTCTGTCCCTCTCTCTGTCTCTCTCGCTCTGTGTCTCTGTCTCTGTCAGTCTGTCAAAATTTCATACCCCCCCCCCCCCCCCCTCCGCAATCCTGAACAGGCTATTTCCTCTCTCTCTCTCTCTCTCTCTCTCTCTCTCTCTCTCTCTCTCTCTCTCTCTCTTTCACGCACGCACGCAAGCAAGCACGCACGCACGCACGCGCGCGCGCGCGCGCGCGCACAAACACACACACACACACACACACACACACACACACACACACACACACACACACACACACACACACACACAGAAGTGACACATACAATATCACATGTACTGATATCCAAGTGAAAAAAAAGTGCAATGCCTGCACGATTGATCATTACCCCGTTAGTGACAAAACGTGCAGGCATTGCTGCACGTTAATGACAAAACGTGCAGGCATCTCTGCACGTTTTGTCACCTTAGTGCCGTAGTGACAAAACGTGCCGCAACAGGTCTCCCTTCCACAACTGCCCCTGGGAATTAGGCACGCGAATATCTACCCACTCCCCGGCGACTTGCCGTACACATCGAGGTGAAATTCTCCACAGAAGACGTGCGCGCATTCTTTCATAACTGGATCATGCAGGAATAATTCATTAACTAATTAATCGCTTTTATACAGCGCTATTCTCTGCTCTGAAGCAAACTGACTGCGCTCTTGTCGCATGTTATTTTGAATGAGTGAATGACACAGCGCGTTTTGAATGTCCAGCCAAGTGATGTACTTACAACTCTGGCTGGTGTCACTTGAAACTGCTGCCGTCTCTCGGCGTACAGTTTACGGTGTTTACATACGTAGGATGCATGTGTGTTTAGCTGTAACCTGCCACCTGCATTTTTGGCAGAATGGCCGGCATCTTTCGCGTACTACTGTGGTACACACGAAAAATTAAAGAGAACAAAATCACTCGAAAAAGACGTTAAAAAACTAACTAAATGGAAAAGAAGCACTCAGAACAGATGGAGGAGCCATCCTTTTTTTTAATCTTTTTTTTTTAAGCAGTACAAAAATGAACAGTGCTACTAAGAAGTCCATGCTCGAGTTCGATATATTATGTAAGTACTAAAACCAATACAGACTGCATTAAAACACATGTGAGGCGCTGTGAGTGTATAGCAGCGCTATATAAAAGCGATCAATTATGAACAGAACTAATAAGAAGCAACCAAAACACAATTGCGCCATTCGGAGTGCTAGAAAGAAAGAGAAAACAAAAACAAACGAAAACAAACGTAGTGGCCTGAAAGAAGAAAAAGAAGACTTCTACAACAACAACAACAACAACAACAACAACAACAACAACAACAACAACAACAACAAAAAGACGCACTCAGAACAGATGGAGTGAAGTTCATTTCTAGAAGAAGAAAAAACAACCAAAAACAAACGAAAAGAAAAGTAGTAGCCTGAAAGAAAGAAAGATTTTATTTTTTTTTATTTTTTTTTTATTTTTTAAGACACTCAGAACAGATGGAGCGAAGCTCATTCCGCCGATGAAACAGTAGCATGGAGATACCCCATCGGCTCTTGAGCCTGTTTACCACCTGTTTGAAATCACAGCCCTGTTACACATAGGGCACGGAACAGCACTAAAGAAGAAAGGAGCCACATGAAGTGCTTTCAACAAAAACAAAAACAAACACAAACAAAAACAAGAAGAAGAAGACTCAAAGAAGAAGGCGTAAGGCTCAAAAGGACTCAGAACAGATTAAGGAACCTACTAAGTACTAAAATGAACAGGACCTCTAAGAAGAGGTGGGTAGAACCTCAGAGAAGACCTGGGTAGAAGAAGGCCCACAAAAGAAACAATCAGAAGAGACAGGAGCTCTACAGTGTTCCTACAACAATAAAGGCACAGAGATGACCGAAGAAAGAGACCTAAACAAAGCAACCAAAAGAAAGGGGCAAAAAAGCAGCCCTTCGGAGTGCTAAAAAGAAAGAACAACAACAACAAAAGAACAGCTCGATGGACGAAGGCCTAAAACAAACAGGAAAAGCACCCGGAACAGATCAAGGAGCCAAACTAAGTGCTAACAAGAACAGAACCATTAAAGGATAAGTCCAAGGTTTGGAGTGATTTTTGACACGATTGCCGTTAAAGTTCGCTGAGAACAATGATGTAGGTGAAATTGTGATCTGAGGGTTATAAATGCACGAAAACAGGCATTTTCTGTCGTACCGAAAGCGTCGCCATGACGCTGAAAATCCTGTGCACATATGCGCACTACGTCACTCTGGGAAGTCGCTGCAAAATGTCTAGTAGCCACAGGGTAACCGACTTGGAAAACAAATCCAGTTCGAATCTCCAAGGATGAAGCTCCGACGTCCATTGTCAGTAGTTGGGCCTTTGTTTATTTCCTCCTTGTTATTTCATCTTTCTCGAGCCTTGTTAGGTGCGTGGCGTTTCAGTCTTTTTCGTTCTGTTTACTCTAGCTTTCACAACAGGCTAGACCTCATCAGGGAGCCTGCCTTTTATTGGGTGTTTTATTTTATTTTCCCAATTTATCCTTGTTTGTTTCATCATATGTAAAAATGAAAAAAAGTTTTGTTCGTTCTAGTTCAATAGACTAGCGATTTTGTGGCATCCCTGGGTTTGTGGTTGGGCTAGTTACCGGTTCTTGCCATTCACTGTTTTCTCTCTTGGCTTGCCCTTTTGTTTCTCGAGTTATATCGTTCATTTACGATGTACGAATGGGCAGCCATTTTTCGTTTGCAACCAGCATTTGTAGTTTGGTCTTTCTTTCTTTGCCACAGGCATTTGTGGTCTGTTCTTTCTTTCTTTGCCACAGGCATTTGTGTACAGACTCTTTCTTTCACGGCCTTTTCTGCCGTAGGCATTCGTGTTAGACATTTTGTCTTTGCCTTGTTAGCGCTAGTTTCAGGGTATCAGTGTATCTCTCAATTTTTGGTTCCATGCTATGCACTTGCTGCTCGTCAGCTTCATCCTTGGAGATTCGAACTGGAATTTTTCCCAGGTTGGTTACCCTGTGGACAGCCCTACAAATTCCGCTTCGGCAAACCCCATTTGGTATTCCGCCATAAAGTTTATGAAATTGCACTCAGCGAAGTGCTCGCTGCACAAATGGGCGTGACTGAGGCGCAGCATCAAAGTCAGCTCGTTTGAATTGTACAAATTTGACCAATTTTCGTCTCACAGTGGGTCGATTCCGCGGAACTCGTGCATAGTTATGCTTTGGGTTGCTTGTGAGGTGTTACAGTTTGCTACAACACAATAGGCCGGCATTGTTAGAGCTTTTTGTCGACCTCACGCATACACATTCAATGAACAATCTAAGTTGGCAACCGCACCGACTCCCCAGACTGACGTCACTTCCGAGAAAGTCACGTGACTGATGGAGAACCCGAGACAGCAATCTCGGCCAGCCTACAGAAAATAAAATCGATTAAAAACCAACATTAAAAAAAATCTCCATTTTTTATTTCATTAAATTTCAAACTAGTGTCTCATTTGTCAATCATTTTGATGGTCATTTTGCATACTTAAGAACCTTGGACTTTTCCTTTAAGGAGACGACCCAGAGGGCGAGGCTGAGACACAGATAAGTGGCGGCATTGTAAAGCTGGTCGTCTTTCTTACCGCGGACAATTTCCCTCGAGAAAAGTAATTATCCTGTGAGATCGTGAGCCTGTTACGAGTACAAATAAGATCACCATGCCACAGGCTGTGAAACATGTTGCCTTCGCAACAGTCTGAGCAGAAAGGAATCATACGAAAGTCAAAGAGAACAAAATCTACTCGGAGCTCGGTAGAAGACTGCGTAAGAAACACTCGGTGAAAAAGTGCTCAGAACTGATGGAGGAACCGTACTGAATACTAGATGAACAGAACCACTAAAAACAGGAGATGGCTAGTAGGCCTGACAAAAAACACAAAAGGAAACAATCAAAAGAGAAAGGAGCCTTTTGGCGTTTTCGGTAAGCCTACAGCATCTGTAGTCTAGTTTATGGAGTGCTCAGAACAGTTAAACCACTAACGACCTAGGCTTTGCGCCCGCCTGAATCAGATATTTTCTGTGCAGGCAGGAAATGTCTTCGGATGAATCTATAACGCGAGGTCCATGTGGTATATAAACGTGCAAAAACTGATGCCGTATCGGCGCAAGTGCTGTGTACACCATACAGTTTACAGTGTCCTTTCAATCAAAGCCACATAGGTAGGGGGTGCATGTGTGTTTGGCTGTAACCTGCCAGCTGCACTTTTGAAAGAATGACCGGGATCTTTTACTGCGGTAACACGTGGGTGGAACTGATACTGAAATAAGAGTCAGAACAGAAAGTTGACCCTAAAGAAGAAAATTCTCCCGCCGCTATATATATATATATATATATATATATATATATATATATATATATATATATATATTTAATATATTCCTGAAAATTGGACCAAAGAGGGTGCCGCTTTCCCGATGAAATAAAAATGAAATTAGAACATGAAACCTTTTAAATTACCGCTATGTTTCTGATGTAATGTGTTTGGAGAAATAAGGGAAATGCCACAATGTGTGGCTGCATCATTATTTCTTGTGCTGTGAGTTGTTTTTGTTGTTGTTGTTGTTGTTTTGTTTTGCTTTTTTTGTTTTGTTTGTTGTTGTTGTTGTTTTGTTGTTGTTGTTTGGTTGTTTTGGGGGGGGTACAAGTCGCCACATTTTCCTGGCCGTCATTTGTGACATGGCTAAGGGAAGGTTAGCTGATCGCAGATATTTCCTTGAAATCCTTCATGATTGAATAAAAACAGATTTCATGGAAAAAAGGTGGCTGCTTCTTATATACAAATGATATTTGTTGCGTGTTGCTTCCTACTAACAGCTCCAAACAAAGAAAAGATAATCAGTGTCTCGTACGTTACCGATGGTGTCTTCTGAGTGCGTATCACGATATTGTGACTTGTTCACAACAGAAAGTAAAGAACTTTCCTTTTATCGTCTGCTTGGTAGATAACCACGTTTCACCTTATTTTTAATGCTTGTTTAATGACATGAGAGTAGATACTATTAAATTACAGTCATTTCTTCAGGGGTGGTTGACGTGGTGTCTTAAAAATGGTGTAACGTGCGAGCACACAAAAAACTATTTCTGTTAGTACCATTGTCTTTCGACCTACCCTAACGTACGTGTCCACATCAGTTGACTTGCGGCAGCAACGTTTGACCTCTTTTTGCGCTGTGTATTGTGTATTATTTGACTACAAAAGGGAAAGCTCTGTGGTGTCTTCAGGGGTGAGGGATGTACCACTCGTGACACATATTTGTTCCCAGTTGGCTGAATGTTTGTATGCAATCTTTTGTAACCAAACTTGGCATCGTGGTGCACCACCATTACCGGAATGTCATGCGAAAAAAATGGGATTATATCTTCAAGGTCAAGGTCACAGTGTGGGCTTGTGTAATCAAAATATGACGGTTTCTACTATATCTTTTATTAGTTCTAAACCAACGAGTCTTTTGCAACCAAACTCAACTTGATGGTAGATCATCACAGGCAAAGAAGTGTCCAGTGAAAATGTTGAATTGCTGTGTTCAAGGTCAATGTCACAGCCAAGGTTAAACGTTTCAGTTAATGTTTGTTTGGATGATATCTTATGAATCGCTGAACCTTTTGTAACTAAACCCAGTATGGTGATACATCATTATAAGCCAGAGTGTCATGTGCGAAAAATGGATTGCTATCTTCAAGGTCAAGGTCACAGTAACTGAGTTTGGGTTCATAAAATGAAATCATGACTATTTCTATTATATGTTCTGAACTGCTGATTTTTTGGGCGACCAACTGAGTTTGACAGTGCATTCTCACAAGCTGGAATGTCTTGTGAAAAGGTTGCTTTACTGTATTCAAGGTCAAAGTCACAGTAAAGGTTCTGAACTTCAATGAATATTTGCCAGGACAATATCTCTGATTGATCACATTCAGTATGGTGATGCATCATCATCAGCCAGAGTATCAATCAGAAATATCATTTCGCTATGTACAAAGCCAAAGCCACAATCGGTTCTACAAGATCTTCAGAAACACTGAAACTTTTGCAATCCAAATTAGTTTGATGGTACATCAACACAAGACAGGGTGAAAATATTGTCATGCTTTTACACAGAGCGTGATAGAGAATATGGCTTGGGTGACTGTGGACTAGATTGCTGCCACTCTTGGCCATCCCGATATCTAAAGCAGGGGGCAATACCGGTTCCAATCAAGAAAATGTGGAAAGAACATTGCTTTTGTAATGAATATACTTGTTTATTAAATGTTTTGGTAAATGGTTCAAGTGTGTGATTCGTATATCCTTTTGTACTTGTGATGTTGTCTACAGGAGTGTGACGTGAGCCCTGGAACCATTTAGATAAGCAAGAACAAATGTTGTTATCCGTCGAAATGGCAATGTATCCTGGGGTCTTGTCGTAAAGTTCTGATCAGTAGACAGGAAACAGAAATAGCTACTAAGCTAACGGGAACTAAATTGCTGACGATGTAGTGTCCTGACTGACTCACTGACTCCCTTGCTTGTAAGCCCAATCCGTAAACACACCCAGGGCATGAAAACCACGGAGCCCTAAATGTTGACTCTATGGAGTGAACGTATGGCGACGTACTGCATCGTTGTAGAAAGAAGAAAAGAGTGTAAGCACACGAGAAAAGCCCTGGCCTGTTAGGTTCCATTTACTCTAATACATTTTTAACTCACAACAGTTGGTCAATATTTTGTAAAAATTAGTCGGCAGATGAAAACATTTAATGCAGCAGACAAACAATGACTAACAAAATTTCATACAAATCCCCCCCCCCCCCTTCCAATTGAACAGGCTCTCTCTCCTCTCTCTCTCTCTCTCTCTCTCTCTCTCTCTCTCTCTCTCTCTCTCTCTCTCTCTCTCTCTCTCTCTCTCTCTCTCTCTCTCTTTTCCTTGGATGGTGAGGTACATTTCTTGTCTTGATTGTATACTAGTTCTGTGCTAAGTATACAAAATATTGATTTAAATGATGTTTTATTCCTTTTATCTTTCCAGTTTCTGTTGATACAGCGGTAGTAGCGGTAGTATATTGCTATCATTGCAGTGCTATTAGAATATTCATTGCCACATCATTGCCATATATGTATGTGTGTGTTTGTGGAGGGGGTGCGTGTGTGTGTGCGTGCGTGTGTGTGTGTGTTTAACTGAGTTTTTGACTTCTTTCACTCTAGTTGTTTTTCACTGCTATTTTAATTCATTTCCGTTACAATCGCTGTCTCGTTTTATACGTTTTTGTTTTTCGTTTTTTTGTTTTTTTTACTGATGCTGTATTTGTCTATAGCCTTTTGTCGTAATATTTCACTGTGAATGTCGTGGATATTAGTAGTACTGTAGCAACGGCAAATATGTGAGTCGGCCTTTGTACTAATATCTTCACCGTTGAGAAATAAAGTTCAATCAATCTATCAATCAATCAGTCAATCAGTCTCTCTCTCTCTCTCTCTCTCTCTCTCTCTCTCTCTCTCTCTCTCTCTCTCTCTCTCTCTCTCTCACACACACACACACACACACACACACACACACACACACACACACACACACACACACACACACACACACACACACACACACACACACACAGAGGAACACACACACACACACACACACATACACACATACATACATACATAAACACACATGCACGGGCGTGCGCGCGTAGATTAACATATATAACTGGGAACCATAAGCAGACTGTCGTGACCGAACGCCATAGTACTGAAGTTCATAATAAGAGATTGTTCCGAACAGTAGAAACCATTATATTAGGTGTGAGTAAGAATGTTAGAATGAGTAGAAACCACGATACTAAGGATGTGAGTGAAGCAGTTGAGCTGCATCAGGGTAAATGAAGGACGATCCGCTACGGAACTACCGCAAACCGTCCCTCCTGCCTGATGGACAGTGGTGACGTGTGGACAAGATTATCACGATGGACCGTCAACCTGCAAGAGGCCCCACATCCAGTGCGCCTCCAGTGTTACTCAGCCTTTGAGACTCCTTTGATATTCTTACTTGGAAAAGCACTGGTTTTCAAGGCCAGGCGGATGGGTCGGGAATGCTACTTTTTACTAAAACCGAGACGGTATGTTTTCTATTCCCCGTGGAAAGGACAGTTTATTGGACAGCGTAGAGGTTTGTTTCGTACCGACTAAATCATATTGCTTGGTGTGCATTTCTGAACATTATCCTTTGAGCGGATTAGGGTTAGGAAAAAACAGTTTTTGTTATCAAACAAGTTTCTAACAAAGGAAGATAAAACAGCTAGCCGTTTTTATTGACATAATTATATAACTGGGGACCGTGCCCGAATCCAACAAACGCTTGAAATATTCGTAACGTTTCCACCGAAACGACCCATCGGCTTGAGCCACACATCAGCAGGGTTAACTCCTTTTTAAGCAGTCGCAGTCATCTATTCACCACCAAACGCTTCGCTACTGCACTTGTGGGAATAACGATTTGTGCAACCGCTCAGAGTTACCTGCATTTCATATTGACCTAACACTTCCTTTGGTAATGATAGATTACAATAACTATAAAAAGTTGCATGGCCTGACCGGACCGGCAGAAATCTTGCCGCTTTGAACGTTGATAGCTTATTCGTCGACATAACAGAGTTACTTGTACATATTGCTGAACCAAGCTTTCGAGGAGTAGTGTTAACTGTGATAGAGATTCCGGGCTGCCAATCACCCGAGCAGCTGTAACCAGTCAGAACGCCACTAATAAGTTTCCTTGCGAAAAGCCTGAAGAGTGGCCGATATGTCCGGCTCACAAGCTAACGCACTGCAACAGAGCTGGCGCGTTTTCAACACAAAACTTCAACGTATGTACATAATGTCGCTTATTTGTTGATGAGTAGAGATATCAGGTGCCTGGCGCAGAACCATGTATTCACTTTATCTTTAACGTAATTTACATCACTAAGTTTCAGTCTTTTGGATTCGGATGTTTCTTTGTGTATACTGCTCAGGGAGATCTCCAGCGGTAGGTGTGTAGAGAAAGTGTTGATCTTCAAACGTGTCGAATGGAGCTATGCAATGTTCGTCAATGTTGCTTGTCAACATTGTACTCTCTCTCTCTCTCTCTCTCTCTCTCTCTCTCTCTCTCTCTCTCTCTCTCTCTCTCTCTCTCTCTCTCTCTTCTTCTTCTTCTTCTTCTTCTTCTTCTTCTTCTTCTTCTTTTAATGTCAGTTAGCTACAGTGACCTAGACCAAAGGTTTTTTTGGTTGCCTCTTTCAACATTCTGCAAATTATTGTTTTACGAAGAAGAAAACATATTTTTCATAATACAACTTTATACGGTGTAAGTATTTGCAAATTTTCCTTTACAGTCTAGTGCTTTCCTCTGGTCTTCGATTATATGGTAAGGACGCTTGGCGTAGACATTCCGATCGGATGTCACTCAGACATTAATTTTTATATGTTTTTTTATATATATACCTAAAGCCCGTTCTTAATTGGGCGAATGTTTGTTCGCGAACCTAGTTGGAAGTATTCGGCGAACCTATTTGTTCTTAATTGGGCGAACTTTTCTTCGCGAACCTAGTTGGGAGTATTCGTCGAACTGCGACGAAGCTATATTCGGGGTCAAAAAGCTTCGCTCAACATGTTCTGGGAACATTCGCCCTATTCGACGAACATTGCAGCTGATTGGCTCAGAGCAGAGCTCTCCTGTGGATGAAGAAGAAATAAAAATAAAATGGATGACGGTGTCGCTAGGTTCTTCACTCGCTTCGGAGGGAATTTGTATATTTGTTGACTTGTGGGAGGCGCAGCCTTGTCTCGGGGATCCAGAATGAGATAGTAGTTAGTTGAATTACCCTGTGAGGGATGATTAAAGTATATTGAACTGACTTGACTTGACTTTAGCCTACATTTTCGATCATGCTGTCTGCTGCGCGTCTGCCGCAAGTTCGGGCCGAAGCTTGCATCTCATTACAAGCCAGTTGAGAACGAAGTAAAGTTCGTCGAACTGTCCGAACCATGTTCGGCGAACTAAAAGTTCAATTAAGGAACGAATCATAGTTCGTCGAAGTGTCCGAAGTATGTTCGGCGAACAAACATTCGCCCAGTTAAGAACGGGCTTAAGGAATCAATACACAAGGGAGTTAATTAGCCCTCGAAATACGAAACATAAGTACAACAACAAACACCTGAGTCGCCTACGGTAACTCTCACCTAGCATGCATGTAAATAAAAGGTACATAAACTCCACCGGAGGTACATACTCAAGTCTTTGTTGTTGTGTTTGTGTTACGTATTTCGAGCGCTAATTAACTCACTTGTGTGTTGATTCTGCACGAGTGCTCTGGGCCTCGCTCCGTTTCCCTAGGACTGGCACAATATAATTTTAGCCAAACTCATGGCATCGGGAAAAAAGACTCGAATAAATAACTGTAAAGTCAGTTTACTGTGACCTCAAGACGGTGGGAATAGTCACACGGCCTCGTTCGGCCAATCGACGATGGTGGAGCGAACCGTTTAGCCGATCGAGTGGTTGTATAGAAATATCCATGGGAGGAAATCTCCTGTAGCAAAATTGGGACGACCAATACTATCTTTAAAAAAGTTACTATGATATAGCAGTAAAAGTGTTCGGTAAACCTATTAGCCATATGGAAACTTGTTGTGACATTAGGTAGAGTAAATAAAGTCTGAACAGTAAAGCATCAGTGTACCAGCGTTATCACATCAATCTTCTTAATATGGTCTTTGATCGATAACATTGGTGACTTGGCATGATCATGTTTGATGAAGGCTGAGGTGGTGTGTGTGGGGGGGGGGGGGGGGGGAGGGGAGAGAGAGATAACAAACCTTGTCATGGCGGATCCATAGAACGTAAAGACTTTGTTAGTTACTCAGACGCCGAATATTTCAAGCCGGGGTCAACCGGGGCGAGCAGAGCAAAAAGGGTATGTCAAAATCTCAAAGATTTCCGAAACAAAATTCAAGCCGAACAGAAATCTAACATGTTAAAAAGGCTCTAGCTCAAAAACATTGCAATTCGTCACATCTCGCATGAAAGAGTCCTCAACTTTCTCAAAAATACCAGGGTCAAGCAAAATTAATAAAAGCAAAAGTACAATTTGCTGTTCATGACACACATAAAGATTTGTTTGCAGACGATTTATTAACCAAAAATAGGTAGATGACGTGAGAAGGCAGAAATAACCAAGGCAGAATTTAAGGCAGTAGACGAAGCATGTAATGTGGTACCCTGACCCACTCCAGGCTAATAAAAACGGGAAATTTTAATATCTCTGGCATCTCAGCAGAGGGAATCTCATTTTTTGCATCGGTGGTCCCCTGCCGCGGGGAAAATGTAATATTCGACGTATAGGAATATAGATAGTGCTCAGTCCTGCATGTGGTATTGAAGTGGGAAAGGACACTTTGGAGGGGAAGTAGTAAATGGAGATTTAAAAAGTAGAGGATTGTTCACAGAGATCGTTTTGTTGTTGTTGTTGTTTTGTTTTGTTTTGTTTAAAGGTGACGGAGATGATGAGAAGACTAAATAAAACAAAACTTACAACAACAACAAAAAGGGTGGTTATGGAGCCATGTTCAGGAGTTTGATTTTAGGCTTTTAAGTGTTGGACACGGTGTAGGGTGAGAACTTGAAGAGATGTGGTCCTTTAAGTGGTTGGCACGGCGGAGAGTGAGAACGTGAAGAGATGTGATCCTTTAAGTGCTTGGCACGCCGGAGAGTGAGAACGTGAAGAGATGTGGTCCTTTAAGTGATTGGCACGGCGGACAGTGAGAACGAGGAGACGCCCACCTGCAAATTGACATCAACTCCGCTATACGGCTCGTCGGCAGCAGCGCATTTCTAATAGCTCCTGGTACTCACAGTTTGCCTGTGTGCGTAGCCTACGTTAGTCTGCCGTACAGCGACCATTACTGAACCAAGAATGTCATTTGTCCAAAGCGAGTCGCCCTGAGTAGCCTGTCAAAATTGGTCGTATAAGCATCAGTGTGCCAAAGCTGATTTTGCAGTAGAGTTAACTTATTATTGATTCCTTTATTTACACATACTGTCAAATCGTAAATGTAGATCTATTTGAGTATTGGAAAAGTAACTCAAAAGCAGTAATGTTTCCGAAGAGTCTGGTGTCGTGTCGCATATACAACTGGTCGTTTTGACCACCAAATATGTTCATCATTAATTACCCTATGTTGTTAAAGCCTGTCCATCACTCTGGGTACGCTGGGGATGGATCAGTCCCGTACTGGAACAATCTGAAAGAAGAATGTCTGCTAGCGTTCTAAAACAAGATCCAAACACATCAAAGGTTCAAAAGAACGCTATTAATTAGGGCAAAACACAACATGTGAATTTTCGGGGTAATCGCCTTTATCAGCCACAAAATTACACTTAAACAACAGTTATACGGTAAAAAAAAAATAATAATAAAATAAATAAATAAAATAATTATGAGATGGAGAGCTAAACCACTTATCTGTTTTTGTCTTGTCCAGTTCTTGGAAGCATGCTTCTTAGCCCCAAAGAGTGGACACTGTGTGCCCCACTTGATCTCGCTATAAAGCAAGTTCATGATGTAAATTCATGTACACTCACGATCTTGTTCTCTATCCTGAGCCCCGAGAGAGGCTGATGGTGTCTTATGTCATGTGTGTGTGTGTGTGTGTGTGTGTGTGTGTGTGTGTGTGTGTGTGTGTGGGTGTACACCGATTCTGTCGATTTGACTTGAGAATGATATCGATCTTGAACAGATCAGGAGTTGATCATAACACTGAGGTGCCTACTAATTGGCGACAGGAGGTTTCTTGTACCACAAGATCACCGCTCTCGCCGGTCTACACTAAAGGCCATGCAGATCTGAATGAAAATGGATCCAGCAAGATTCTCACACTGGAAGATCACGGGCTCAATACAAAACATCAAAGGACTCCCAGGAGGCAGCCGAAGCAATGCAACAACTGGATAGTGTATCCAAGTGGTGTCACGACACCGGATCTTTCCTCAATTCAGACAAGGCACAAACAGTGTGGTGCATGCTTGACAACAGAGCAGCAGGCAAACCGATGCCAGCAGTCACTTTTGATGGAGCTGTGGTTGAACGAACAAGTCATCTGAGATACCTTGGGATCCACTTTGACAGAATTCTGACCTACAGAAAACACGTGGAAGCAACAGCACTGAAGTGCACGAAATTTATGTCAGTCCTGAAGGCTGTGGCTGCAAAGGGTTTTGACCAATGCTACCTCTCCTACTGTATCAAAGTGTGGTGCTCAGTGTCATTGACTACGGACTAAGCCTCACAACAATGGCACAGATAAATCTGCTAAAGCTGGACAGAGTGCAGAACGAGGCAAAGCGAGTCATACTCGGAACCACCAAGGACACACCCACTGAGACCATGAGGTTCATGCTAACTATAAATTATCGAGCACATAGACTGGCGGGCAAAGCAACCCTCACAAGTGGCTTGCTTCTCGGAAGTTCTGAAGTGTTGGGAAGCTTGAGACACTACCTGCGGGCACAAAGCCAAAGACATCACACCACTGATCGCCTGGAGGAGAGAGGCGTGGAAAAAGGAAGCGCTACACCGTCTTCCTTGAAAGGACGAGAGAGGGCCATCGTCAATCAGACGAACAGTGGAACCATTTCAAAGACAACTTTGGGGAAACCTTTGAGAGACAGGGTGGAGTGCATATGGGCTTTTCCGAGCGCATAGATACCATCTTGAACTGAACTGAACTATGAGAAAAAGGTATCAAGGCAAGGGACCGTCTCGTCTTTGTAGTGGAATGCTTCAGTCTCGCCACTTCCGTCTAGTACGAGGTGCTTCTACAGGGAAGGTCAAGCGGGGCCTGTGATTGTCACATAGCAGTCTCTGATTGCTGACCACTCGCGTGGGACTTGCCCCTAGCTGATGCGCGGAAATTGTCTTTCCCTGCCTTCGCTCACACCTGCAGAGAGCCGTTGGGAACAGACCGTCACAGCCGAATACGATTAAATGGGTTGCAGATGAGATTTATCTCCACCTTTGTTTACCTGCAGTTGCAGCGCTTTTGTGGTTAGAAAGAGAGAGAGAGAAAGAGAGAGAGAGAGTGTGTGTGTGTGTGTGTGTGTGTGTGCTACGGTGTATGTGTGCGTGTGCGTGCTACAGTGTGTGCTACAGTGTGTGTGTGTGTGTGTGTGTGTGCTTTTATACAATTATAGATATAAAGAGAAGGTCCATACATATAGACAACAAACAGCATCGCAGCAACTATACAACGAAAAACAAAGCTTCGTGTTAGTTCTGCTTTTCGTCTCGTTTTTTTTCTTCTTCTTTTTCTTTTATTTTTTATTTTTACTATGGTGAATGGTAATGAGTGAAAAAAGCAATAGCACATTTCCAAGATGTTTTCCCCTGTACAATACAAATACAAAAGAACTTTATTATTCATAATAAATGCATAAAATGAAAATTTGCCTTTTGGGTCGAATTCCACAGTAAAAAGGACAAGTAGACAATTCAACACAACAAAGGTAAGAGTATACAGCTAAAACGGAGTAACACCAAGGGTCGTGCACGACCAGATGAGCCCCCACGCTCGAAATGATTTCATAACAGGTGAAAATCTAAAGTACACACACACATACACACACACACACACACACACACAATGCCAATAAAGAATACACACACAGCTGAGAAGGACGTGGGAAAAGGTTACTTTGAAAGACAAGTTTTGAAGGCAGGGAGAGGACTGTGGTGGAGAGCGAGAGGAAGAGAATTCAAGAGGTGTGCGTCATAGAAGCTATTGGTCAAAACACTGTTTGAAGAGGTAAAGTGTTAAAACTAGTTTTGAAGGCACGGAGGGAAGGGCTGTGGCAGAGAGCCAAAGGAAGAGGAATGAAGATTTGTCCAGTAGAGAAGCAGAAGGGACAATATCCAGCAAAACGTTTTCAACCCCCAAAACACGGTAACTGGCGTCCCTTCAGCACTGCCCCGCCGTCCACTATCATGGACATTGCTGCACACATGCAGTGTTCATTGCCACGTCACGGACCATTGCTGCACACGTCAAATGTACATTGCCACGTCACGAACCATTGCTGCACACGTGAAATGTTCACTGTCACGTCACAGGCCATTGCTGCACACGTGAAGTGCCCACTGTCATGTCACGGTACGGACCACTGCTGCACACATGCCGTGTTCACTGTCGAGTCACGGACATTGCTGCACACGTGAAGTGTTCATTGTCACGTCACTGACCATTACTGTACACGTGAAGTGTTCACTGTCACGTCACGGATCATTGCTGTACACGTGAAGTGTTCACTGTCACATCACGGACCACTGCTGCACATAGGCAGTGTTCACTGTCACGTCGCGGGCCATTGCTACACACGTGAAGTGCTCACTATCATGTCACGAACCATTGCTGCACACGTGAAGTGTTCACTGTCACGTCATTGGCCATTGCTGCACCTATGCAGTGTTCACTGTCACGTCATGACTAGGCTCACGGCACCAACTAACCATGAGACCTACATCTCACATTCACGTCGAGGACCATTGCTGCACACACGGCCAATCCCACAAAGAATTCAGTACAAGATAAACACTGTCCGCTATAAATGTATCACGCGCACTGCTCCGTCTCATCTCTGTGGCCTGTCTTCAACTTTACACACCCTCCCATACTCTTCGCTCTGCATCTGATACTCTCACACTCTCAGCCTCCAGATTTCCTTCGTACCAGACTTTCCACTGTTGGTTCCTGTGCCTTTTCTGTCTTTGGAATAACTAGCTGCCCTTTCCTACTCGACAGAAACCCTCTCTGGACTCCTGCAAATCAAACCTCAGCAACAGACCTGCCGGGGTTTCCGCTCCACGCTGCTATCTTCCACCGCCTCAAGTCTCCTTTTGTTGTCTGTTTAAGATCCAAACACATAAAAGGTTTCCTCTCTTGTTCTCTCCAGGCTTGATCTCCTTGCTGGCTCTCCTCAGGTTCTCCTTGATAAAATTCAAAGAGTGATCAACTGCTCAGCTCGCCTCATTTCCAAACTTCCTAAATGTGCCCACATCACTTCTTTTCTTAACGATCTCCACTGGCTACCAATCAGCAGCAGGATGCAATACAAAATAGCTCTCATCTGCTTCCACATTGTTTCTGGTACAGCTCCTCCATATCTCTCTGAGTTGCTTCATCTCTACTCTCCTTTCTGCTCTCTTCGCTCAGCCGAGGATACTCGCATCTTCTGTGTCCCTAGGACTGGCAGAAGGACCCTGGGAGAGAGATCCTTTCAATACATTCGTTCTGTGCTCTGGAACTCCCTTCCTCTCTCTGTCAGGCATTCGTCTTCACTCTCTTCTCTTAAGTCAAAAGTGAAAACCCATCTCTTCTCCTCTGCATACTGATCTGTCACTGCATACTGATCCATCACCAGTAATACATGTACTTGTAGTGTGTGTGTGTGTGTGTGTGTGTGTGTGTGTGTGTGTGTGTGTGTGTGTGTGTGTGTGTGTGTGTGTGTGTGTGTGTGACGAAATGAGTCATTCTTGTTTCAGATTTTTGTTGTCTGTTAAAGTTGTGTGTAAAATAATTTTTTATGGTCAATATACTCGTGTGTTCGGGTGCCTCTGCCACGGTGTGTGTGTGGGGGGTGCGCGCGCACACGCGCTTAGAATACTTTCCGCTTGATAAATACTTAAATTATTACTATTTATTTTATTACATGCAGCCATGTAACAACCAAACAGCGTTGTGAGTACATCACTTCAGTGCATACTAAAGTTAGATTTTTTTTTAAACGCGCCGTAAAAAGCTAGTCACTCGTATAGAATCACATGCGACATCAGCGCATCATGCGACATCAGCGGAGAAAGGGCTATATATATAAAAGTAACCAGCAACTTGCACAGATCACCGCTGGACACGTGCAGTGATTCAATTCACAAACATTCGCAACAAGGCAGCCAGCTGGCAAATCTCACGTTTGGTACCACATAGTTCGCTCTGCCCACGTTGCAGCACACACCCGCACACACGCACACACACAGTTTTGTCGTTTTTGTTTGTTGTTGTATTGTTGTTTTCCCAAGTGAGACAAAGCAAGCCGGACAATCATAATACCTGACCCAAAAGAAGGAGGGAGCAGGTCTAATAAAGCAGATAAAATTAATGGATAATGGGAGACGGGGTGGGGGCATGTAAGGGTCATGGCATCGGCACGGTTCAGATCAGTCCAGTTGCAGGTGGTATTTATGCTCTAGGAAAGGCCTGTATGCGCTCCACCCAGTGTCTCAGATGTTTCCCCAACAGTGCCCTTGAAATAGTTCCAATGTTCGTCTGAAAGAAGAAGACCATTTCTCGTCCTTTCAAGGGAGACCGTCGAACATTTCCTCTTTCTATGCGCTTCTCCTCGAGGCGTGGACCCCTTGATTTTCTTACTTGGATGCTTATTGCACACAAACAAGTAGATGCTTCGGGAACACATCCGTGGAAGGACGGGTTGGGTCAGATTTAGGTGAGGTTTCGCCCCAGGCCGCGGGAGACATAGGTTCCAAACGTGAAATGCTTCTTGTGAGGGGGAGAATCAATACTGTGTTCAGGGTCAGAGTAGACGTCGTCAAACGTCTTTCGTGTAAAGAAGGCGGCTGGCAAATATTCACGGCACAAGAGTGCTAGCCCGTGCCAAATGGGGATTTGGTTATTTGAGCAGCCACTGGGGAAATCTATGACGCGTGTCATAAGAAGTCAATGCATTTCGAATTGCTGGGAGTGAAGTGATTCAAACCACCGTAAAGATCAATAGGATCAGCTCGACTAGCTGCTGTATCCGTTTACTGCATTTTGTCGTCACACTGCTTTGCGGAAACTTTGCGAGTGATGGAAACGATTTAAATGGACAATTGGGTCTTGCACGTCCACCCTGTGTGTGTGTGTGTGTGTGTGTGTGTGTCTGTGTGCACGGCTCTGTGTGTGTGCGTGTAGCTGTGTGTGTTTGTGTGTGTATATGGCTCTGTGTGTGTGTGTGTGTGTGTGTGTGTGTGTGTGTGTGTGTGTGCCAATGTGCACAGTTCTGTGTGTGTGCGCGTGGCTGTGTGTGTGTGTGTGTGTGTGTGTGTGTGTGTGTGTGTGTGTGTGTCTGTCTGTCTGTGTGCCTGTGTGCACGGCTCTGTGTGTGTGTGCGTGTAGCTGTGTGTGTGTGTGTGTGTGTGTGTGTGTGTGTGTGTGTGTGTGTGTGTGTGTGTGTGTGTGTGTGCGTCTGTCTGTCTGTCTATGTGCACAGTTCTGTGTGTGTGTGCGCGTGGCTCTGTGTGTGCGTGCGTGCGTGTGTGCGTGCGTGCGTGCGTGCGTGGGCGTGTGTGTGTTTGTGTGCGCGCGCTTGCTTGGCTGTATGTGTGTGTGTGAGAGACAAAGAGAGAGGGGAGGGGGAGGAGATATATATTATATTTACATGAAAATGTAAGGCCTTTTGGTTGGCTATGGGTAATGCGAGTACACTGTTCTCTATACTTGGTTTTATTGTGCGTGTTTGGTAGGCTGCTGCTGTTCAGTTGATATCCCTTCCTCATTTCTCAGTCTTGTGCCCAAGACTTTCCTTTCACGTGGCGTGTGAAGTTGTCTGACTGCCTGTTGGACGTCTAAAGCTAGCTGTTAGTGTGGCGTGTAAAGTTATCTGTTTATTTGGAGTTTGACGTTTCCTGTTAGTGTGGAGTGTGAAGTTACCTATTTGCGTTAAGGGTGAAGTAACCTGTTAGTGTGGAGTGTGAAGCTACCCGTTTGTGTGGCATATGAAGTTACGTGTTTGCCCGAGTGGAGTGTGAAGTTGCCTGTGGAGTGTCGTGCAGTTAGCTAATTGTGTAACGTGTGAAGTTACCGGTTTGCCTGTATGGCGTGTAAATTAGTGACATGTTTGTGTGGAATGTGAAGTTGCATGAGTGTGAAGTTACCAGTTCGCCTGCGTGGAATGTAAAGTTACCGGTTTGTGTGGAGTGTGAGGTTATCTGCTAGTATGGAGTGTGAAGTTACCTGTTTGCTGGAAATGTGAAGTACATGTTTGTGTGGCGTGTGAAATTACTTGTTTGCGTGTGTGTGTGTGTGTGTGTGTGTGTGGGTGTGAAGTTGCCTGTTCAGGAGAGAAGAGAGGAAAGAGCCAGAAGTCACGTGGTGCAAAGTGGGACTGTACGGTGTGCGGCGGTAAGACTTGTATTTTTCTCATTCAGCATACTGGGTTACGGCCCTTGTTTTGTGGGGACTGGCATTGCCGTAAAGAAGAAGCCATTCTGGAAGGCGTTGATGATTGGACGCCGGCTGCTGATCTCCGGGACGACTTTTAGCAAAACTTTCTGCATGATCCTGTGATGTTGCTGCTAGCAGGAAAAAAACAAAAACAGAACAAAACAAACAACAACAGCAAAACACTGCTAGCAGGAAAAACATCAATTGCCATAGACCGCTGGTGAGTGAAGAAGACGGTAAACACCCTCTTTCTGCCCTGAAATCAGGACTTACAGATTTAATGTCTCTGGTCGTTTGGACCCCGCTCTGCTTTGCAGCTGCGCTTGCTGACAACGCCGTGCACAAAGGTCTCATCCCCTGTGATGGTATCGGTCACACGTTTGGCACCATCTGGCTAAAAATGGCTGAGCAGGTCACATGCAACATTAACACATTGACATTTTTGTTCATCGGTGATGGGTTAGCTTATGGGATACCATTTTTGCGGCCAGCTTCCGAAAATGAAGCTCTTAGTGGATATTTTTTATGAATTGCTCCAAACGAAAGAGACATGGTTTCTCGTGTACAGGTGTGTGGGTCATCCTTCACGATCTTTACCACAACAGCCACAGTGCTCTCGCGTGAAGGACTCTTCGGGCGTCCATTTGGCTTGTCAGTGTTGTTACCCTTTTACCTCGGTTTGAATTCACAATGTAGTCTTCTGGTTGTGGAACATGAAACAGCCCTTACCTCTACCACTTTCTCCAAATTGTTGCAAATTTTCAAAACGTGTTCATCTGGTTGCAGTCTCTTTGCATACAATTAATTTTTCACATGGTGCCATTCTAAAGCATACGCAAAAAGTGACATAATTGATAATGTACGTGACACCTTGCCATTTCATGACACAAGAATGGAATGATTTCGTCTGTGGCTTTTCAGAGGCTGCCTTTTCCAATGATGTATAATTTTGTAGGCTAAGCGTATTAAAGAGTCCGTTAAAACGGTCCTGCAATGGGGTATGGCGGACGCAGAAATTACGGTCCCCTCTCTTGAGAACCCAGAGATGACAATGTTTTTCCCTTTTATGTCAGAATATAGCCACGCATGCTTCACCCCCTGCCAGGAATTAGTAAGTAAGTAAACATGGTGCTTAACGTCCACAGAAACCATAAAGCTTATTAGGGACGGGTTCCAGGAATTTATTCCTTGTCCTCTTTTTTACCTTCGCGGTCCATTCACCTTAATTCCCCCCCCCCCCCCCCCCTCCCGCCCACCCCCAATCATCTCCCTACTTTTTAGTTTCGACTAATAAGCAGGTTCCCGTGGTGAGTGCCCTCGGAATATAAATAGGTACCTAAATGTGTGTTATTGTGCATTGATATAGAAATAGATGGTTGGTTTGTAACTTAACAGTAAATTAGACAAACTTGTGATTTTGTGACGTGTTTTGAAATTGGTGTAACAGATTTTTGAATGTGTGATTCGTTCTGAGGTAACTATGCTGTTGGCGGAAGGTTAACCTCAAAGAACTAACTAACTACTACTAGTCTGAGCATGTTTACATTTTTCGCGTTTATTGTGTTCCGATAAAATGCCAAAAATAACATCAAATGTTTCGCCCTGAAATAACCGTCATGACTGACTGGGCATAAAAAGACAATTTCCCTTCCTTTCCCGCTAAAACGGTTTGATCACTAGTTTTGGATCAAATCTCGTAACAGAATGTCGGCTGTCCATTGCACAGACGGCGAGCCCGGAAGAAACAACGTCCTACTTGTCCCTTGTGCCTTGGAAGCGGGCAAGGGCTAGTAATTCGCGTGCACATAATTATGCGGCACCAGAGTTGGGTCTCAGACAAAACAAAAAGCGGACCGCTGCCCGGCTGGAACGATGGGAGGGACGGGTGTCGCGCCGCTTCCCCCAGCCAGGCTGACAGCGGGGTTGTTGCGGCACGTTTTGTCACTACGGCACGTTTTGTCACTAAGGTGACAAAAGTGACAAAACGTGTCAAATTTGATGCACTACCTGCACTACCTGCACTACGTGGTGACAAAACGTGCCGAAAGGTCCACTCGCTGCACGTTTTGTCACTCCTTCGCTAGCAACACCTGTCTTTTCCTTTCCTCGTTTTGTGTGTGTGTGTGTGTGTGTGTGTGTGTGTGTGTGTGTGTGTTCGCGCGCTCACGTGTGTGTGTTTGTGTGTGCCCGCGCGCTCGTGGGTTTGCGCGCATGCGCGCGCTCGCACGTGTGTGTGTGTGTGTGTGTGTGTGTGTGTGTGTGTGTGTGTGTGTGTGTGTGTGTGTGTTGTGTGTGTGTGTTGATGTGCATTTGCCCGTGGCAGCGCGCGCGCCCGCGTGTGTATTGTCTTGTGTTTATTATCCTCGCCTCAATCAGTGCTAAACTGAAATTCTGTATTGCTTTGAGTAGACTACGAGGCTACTGCTGCCCGTAGCTCTGTGAGCTGTGTGAAATATGACTAAATATAGAGACGGGGTGAAAATGTGGTTTGATTGTGTGTTGTGGATGTCATTGTTTGATTAAATGGCTGGTGTGGTTTGATGAGATAAAAGGTAAACGTGGACTGACTTTGGGTGTGATGTTTCATTCCATGCAGCGTCTTGTACATTTTGTAGCATAATATGTGCCTAACATGTTTTTTCTCGCTCTGTCTACCTCCCTTATTCTCTCTATCTTTCTCTCTCGCTATCGCTCTCTCTCTGACTCTGTCTCTCTGTCTCTGTCTCTGTGTGTGTCTGTGTCTGTGTTTCTGTCTTCTCTCTCTCTCTCTCTGACTTTTTTCTCTGTCTCTGTCCCTGTCTGTCTGTCTGTCTGTCTGTCTGTCTGTCTGTCTGTCTGTCTGTCTGTCTGTCTGTCTGTCTCTCTCTCTCTCTCTCTCTCTCTCTCTCTCTCTCTCTCTCTCTCTCTCTTTGACGCACGCACGCACACACACACACACACACACACACACACACACACACACACACACACACACACACACACACAAGTAACACATACAATATCACATGTACTGATATCCAAGTTAGAGAAAGAAAAAAAAGGTGCAATGCCTGCACGATTTGTCACTACCTCGTTAGTAACAAAACGTGCAGGCATCGCTGCACGTTTTGTCACCTTAGTGACAAAACGTGCCGCAACAGGGGTCACCGTGCAAATCTAACCAGAGCAACAGGCCTCACTTGCACCGTAGAAATGCGGCATTTTTGGCGATGAGCTCTTTGTTTTGATGCGTTTCATTCGGCTGGTTGGGCGTTTGGTCCGTTGGTTAGTAAGTTAACTTTTGCCAGTTCTCTCTCTCTCTCTCTCTCTCTCTCTCTCTCTCTCTCTCTCTCTCTCTCTCTCTCTCTCTGTTAGTATATTCAAAGCAGGCAGAAATCTTGCGCTTCCGTATCTTAAACGTGTTTTTATTTGTTCCAACACTCGCGCGTCACATCTCAATTCATAGCTCTGCCCAAACCCAGATGTTGTTGTTTTTTTAACTTCAAAACTACCTTCCCATTTTCAGCCGCATCCCTTAGGAGTGCTATTTCAACCAAAATAACGTCATGCAGTTCACTTGCCAGCTTCAGAACAACTTCACAAATGGTTCAGAAGCAGAATGTTATAGGTTTATTTATTTATGTGTTTTTTCTTCAGTTTCCTCATTTTTAGTGTGTATGCAAGTATATTTACCAATATTATCATGATTTGATTCATGCACCTTTGTAATATTCATACTGATTATTCGCATTGATTTATTTTTATGTTCATATCATTGTTTATTCTTTAAGTGTAACTGTTTCAAGGACAGGTTGCCGGACCGCTAGACAGGTATTCGTACCTAAACAGCTATCCTTGTGTAATAAAGTTCTCTCTATCTCTCTCTCTCTCTCTGGAACAACCTACCTCTGACAGTCAGATCTTGTCAGTCACTCAGCTCTTTCAAGCGTAAACTTCGTGCACACCTTGAAGTAGTTACATAGGATGGACTGTAACATAATACTCCGCCCAATCCTTCCGACCCCCCCCCTTACTGTTCTTTATAAGATAAGCATTGACTGTTTTTTTGTTGGGGTTGTTTTTGTTTTGTTTTTTCTTTTCTTTCCAATACCGGTGTTGAATTGATCAGACATGTTCTGCTGCCTTATTTACAGGTTGTATGCTCATAATGTATAACTGAGTGATGTATGCATGTGTACATCTGGTGCTGTGAACACGCTATGTTTTGTTTGGAAAATCTGATGTATCAAATCTCACTCACTCACTCATGACTGTATGTATATAAATTATGCCTGTAATTTTATATTTACTCATCAGTAGCTACGCAAGGACTAGTTGTTAGACGGGTTTTTGACTGAACCTAAACTACAATCCTTGTAAAATAAAGTTTTAGAGCTCGAGTTCCAGTTCTCTGTCTCTCTCAACTGAGGTTTTCGAGTGATTGCCATTACAATGACTGCTCATTTGAGACCTATTTTATACACCCATACAAATCCGCCCAGTCCTTCCGACTGCCTTCCGACCCACGCCCTCCCCCCGTTTTTTTTTCTTCTTTTCGTCCCCCCCTCCCCTCTCCCTTACTGTTCTTTATAAGAAAAGCATTGACTGCTTCTGTTTTCTTTTCCATATAGTCATATGAACTGATCAGATGTTCTGCTGCTTCATTTGCTCATAATATGCTCACCGTGTGCTCATAATATGTAACTGAATGATGTATGGCATGTGTTCATCTGGTGCTGTGAGCACGCTGTGTTTTGTGTGGAAATTCTCACGTATAACGTTTCAATCACTCATTCATGCCTATATGTATATAAACAATGCCTGTAATTTGATATCTGTTCATCAGTAGCTTAGCAAGGACTAGTTGTTAGACAGGTTTTTGAATGAACCTAAACTACAATCCTTGTAAAATAAAGTTTTCGAGTTCGATCTCTCTCTCTCTCTCTCTCTCTCTCTCTCTCTCTCTCTCTCTCTCTCTCTCTCTCTCTCTCAACAGGTATTCGTGCCTAAACCGCCATCCTTGTGTAATAAAGTTCTCTCTCTCTCTCTCTGGTTATTATTTCATTTTAAAATTTTATTTTCTACACATTCAACTCAACAAATGCTCTTCTTGTAGAAACAGACTGCTCTTTTTCAAGTCAACAGCAACCACACACCACAATGCAATATAGAGAGGCGAAGCGTGCGGTGTCTTAGACTAAGTTTTAAATACGATAATGGAGTATTTCAGGAAGAATGAGGCATACATTAACACTCTTATTTCCTAGCTTAGACCTACATTCACACGAGCATACAATAACATGTCTTACGTGGCCAAGGTTCCCAGTGCAGTAATCCGTTTTTCGCCGCCACTGGTGTGTACTCGTTAACACGTCCGCCTGACGAGCAGTCGGTCCGGGTTCGATCCCGACTCGAGGTGTCAGCATGCAAGAGTTTTTCTGGTGGGATATTGGACAAAATTCTTTGGCCTCCAGTACCCCGGTTAACACAGCTGTAACATGGAATACCCGGCGGTTCCGACAGGCCAGTAACATGCAGTACATTCTCGTTCGTTTGCGAAGTGACAGCGGGTTTGACATTGACCCTCGCCCCTCGGCAACGGGTTCAACCTGAACAACCCACAGTGTGGTACTTCCGAAGCAGAAATTAAGGTCCCCTCTTATGAGATCCCACGGCTGAAATTTTTTCTCCCTTTAAAGTGTGGAGTAGGTCAGAATGTAGCCATTCATACTTCGCCCACTACCAGGAATCTCCTCTTTCCACCTTCTCGGTCCATTCACCTTCAGTTTTCCAAACCCTCTCTGTTTTATTTGTTTTGGTTTTGTTTGTTTGTGTGTGTGTGTGTGTTGTTTTGTTTTTTCTTTCCTTTTTTTCTTTTCTTTTTTCTTTTCTTTCCTAACTGCATTAATTTTTCGCTGATGCAGTTTTCAATATTGGCCCACGGAATAAAGGAGGGCACCCTGCCCTTTGTCACAACCGATGCAGGTCCCGTGCTAACGGAACATAGGCTCCAAACCATGTGTCATGTCAGATTATGTATTGTAACAGTGATCCGAATGTGTATTTGTGATTTTAACGGTTTTTCTCGACTCGGCTGAATCCACACAGTGTATATTGTTTGGGCGTTCCTTCTGGGAGAATGTGATACTTGTGTCGGTTGCAGTTACGTGAAATGTAAATATTGAGATGTGCTTGGTATTGACTGACTTTTGACATGTTTCCATCTGTTATCGACAGTGTTGTGTCCAAAGCTGCTGTCCGGCTTTTGTATTTTGACGTGCGATTCAGTAACTTGTGTTTTGAACTGGTGTCAAAGAAATTTGAGTGTGTAATTCGTCCTGAGGTGACTATCCAAGAACTAACTAACCCAACCTCAACACTCTTAACTCATCTTCCTAGCTGTATACTAGCACCATCAGTACCTTGACTACCAGAAAGTTGGTGGCCATGCATGCGTGATGGCCAGAGCTGTTGTGTTGCTCAGCAACTGTCAGCGGTCAGAGATATGTGCGGTGTTTCTTCACTGACTAATTTACATGTGGGCCGGGGTTTCGTCCCGCGGCCGGTTACCGCGGATGCAAAATTGAAAGTCCCATCAGCAGAGAACTCGAGAGCTATCAAAGGTTCTCTCTTTAAAGTTCGGGTACTTAGACTGTAGCTTTTTATGCATTGCCAACTGCCAGGAATATCTGCCTTTCTAATTTCTACTCGTCCCGGGGTGACCCTGCGCGGATGACAGGCCGTTAAAATCCGATTACTAACTCTAAGTTCTCCTTCCTCATTCACTAAGCTTCATTTTCCAAACCCCTCTTCAAACACAAGAGCCTTCTTGTGTCATTGCAAGCAATCAAAGGTGTCATTGTCAGAAGTTTACTACTGCAGTTGAGTCAAACACAAGAAGGAGTATGTCATTGCAATCAACCAGAAGTTTACTATTGTAGTTGCGGACTCAGTGAGTCAAATACAAGAAGGCGGATGTCATTGCAATCAACCAGAAGTTTACGAAACCAGTATGTCTGATTATTTTCAACAGGTGAAGCAGTCGAGAGACTGGTTCAAGAAGAGCTTCCTTGAACTGAATGTTGGGAAAACTAAAGAGTTAATAATTATTTGGCAAGAGTAGAGCGAGCTGCACTCCAAGAGCAATTTATTTAAGCCAGCAAGAAGTCGAAATATTTAGTTCATACAAGTACCGAGGCACAGTGATTGACCAGAAGCTGTTCTTCACTGAAAACGTAGATTTTATTTACAAAAAAGCTCAGAAAAAAATATCTTCTCAGGAAACTTAAAAGTTTTGACGTTATCTTGGAATCTGTATACAGAAGCTTGATTGATTCAACATTGTCTCATGGTATGGCAACCTGACTGTCAAGAACAGAACAAAGCTAAGCTGCATTGTCAGTATAGCCAGGAAATTGTAGGATCAAGTCAGCTCCAACTTTCTCAGTTGTACCAGGTCTCTATCAAAAATAAAACCCGTCAAATTCTCAATGACACTACTTACCCTCTTAATGTTTGCTTTCAAACACTTCCCTCTTGTCATCAGTTCAGAGTACCCTTAGCACGCAGGAACTTTTACAAACAATCTTTCGTCCCATCTGCCGTATTAGTTCTTAATGCTGGCCTGTAATGCCTGGCTGATCTTGCCCCTGTGCTTGTGTACTAGTGTGCGTAGGTGTGAGTGTGTATGTGTGTGTGTGTGTGTGTTGTGTGCATGTTTCCGGTTGTGTGTGTGTGTGCTTGTGAGTGTGTGCGTGCGTGCGTGCGTGCGTGCGTGTGTGTGTGTGTGTGTGTGTGTGTGTGTGTGTGTGTGTTCCGAAAGAAAGGGCTTTATAACTGGCATTACGCTAATGATTTTCAACACTGCACTGATGCAGGTGCACGCTCAAAATAGTTTTTAAAGAGCAAGGGTCTTTCTTAATGGGTATCTTCAGCCTGTACTGTGCGAATCTTTTTTTTTAAATTGTTTTTTATTGAACAGTATACGCACATGTATGTACCTACATATAAACATGAGGGATGTTCTGTATTTACTCTTGATGTGACCATTGCGGTAACATGCATTAGCGGAGGCTGAACAAAGGAAGAAAAGTTTCATTTGTGGGAAACTATTTTGATAAATAATTGTGAAAGTGGTTGGGTAGGTGGGTGGCTTGGTGTTTTTTATATAATTACTGCCATGATGGGTGTTGTGAGAATAGTTTGATCAGTGATTTCGTTGTTATGATTAACATGAATTGTATAATTTGTACTGTGACTGATGGATATAATGTGTGGGTACCTGTAGGTCTGTCACTCTGTGTGTACGCGGGTCGATATGTGCTTGTGTGTGTGTGTGTGTGTGTGTGTGTGTGTGTGTGTGTGTGTGTGTGTGTGTGTGTGGTGTGTGCGTTTGCGTGTTTTTGCTTGATATAGGAGGGTGATGTGATGTTTTTAATGTAGGTGTAGATGTGACTGTGTTTGTGGGTGTGTGGGCGTTGTTTTGGCTGTGAATATAGGTGTGACTGTGTTTGTGGGTGTGTGGGCGTTGTTTCTGCTGTGAATATAGGTGTGACTGTGTTTGTGGGTGTGTGGGCGTTGTTTTGGTGTGAATGTAAAGGCGATGGAGAATAGGAATATGAGCAATGTCTATGCACTTAATCGATCTCAGAAGCGATGTTTTGTGATGTTTTATTACGTTTTTACTCCATTTTATCTGTATACTCTTACCTTTGTTGTGTTGCACTCGTCCTTTTTAGAGTGGAATTCGAGTGACCCCAAAACAGATTTTCATTTTATGCATTGATTGTGAATAATAAAGTGCTTTTATATTTTATTGTACTACTGTAGGTGGCTACTCAATGAGTCAAACACAAGAAGACCTGTGTTACTGCAATCCCGAAGTTTACTACTGTAGTTGGGGACTCAAAGAGTCAAACACAAGAAGACCTGTGTTATTGCAATCAGCCTGTAGTCAGTGAGTAAACAAAACAGATGTATAGGCCTATGACGGGTTGTGTCTGGCCCTGAGAGGACCATGGCGGTTGACTCGGCGTTAAACAAGGAGTAAGTAACAGTGCTCAACACACATCTATACTGTCTCCAGCTTGGTGCTACACCCCACGATCCCATAATGTCTTTCAAGCAGCACTGATCCCAACAATAAGATCAATAAAAATGGTATCCTCAATACATTTATAACGTCCTCTCAAAGCGGATTTCTTTTCAAATGTGATCCTCAACTGGTTGAAAGTACTTTTTCGGTAAATTGTTGTTCTTCAGTAATAGTCAAATTAACTGTGTTCAGCACAACAAAACCTGTAACCGTCATCACCACGCCATTTGCCGATGTGCTTGATGGGCAGGGCAGGACCGGACGGATTTCGCTACATTTAGCGCTCCGTTGGAATCTTCAAAATATTGGAGTTCGATCAAACACCTTTACGGTCACTTTTTCTTTGCCAGTGACTGGGCATTACTTGTTTGATTTTCCATTCTCAGTTGGACGATTGATTCACCGCCACAGTGGCTCTCAACACGCGACCTTCCTCACAGTCCAGGCCTGCGCTAATTGCGGCCCTTTGGTGCAGTGCGACCGGCTAAGTAATCATCCCTTTCTCCCGACATAATGACGAGAAAGCTCACACTGCGTGCACTCTGCCACTGTAGTCAACGCTTGGAGAAAGGTTTGAGCGATTCGTAAGACGCAGCAGATAGCCTACTGGTTCTGAACGCCCAGTCAGCTGCATAGCTCAGATCAGGTGGAAGTCAGAACGGAACTGGGTTCTGTGTGTGACGTAGCAGCAAAACAAACAAGTATACGGTTCACGTTGCATCGATTCAGTGACAATATACGGCGTGCATGTATAATTAAACTGAATGAATCGACCTGCTAGAAATGAGGTGTAATAATATACGCCATGTAGAAACACGAGAAACACTGGCCCGTGACACCGGCAGACACAGAGAGAAATTAACGCAATGAAGAGACAAATGAGTGAGAACGCAATAGTTAAAACGTTCGGGCATGAGGGGCAGAATGGTGGTCACTCGACAAATACAAGCGATAGATCATTCGAATGAAACGAACACGGGATGCGGTTGACGCTTATCTGGCGCCAGTATGAATAGCTGTTGTTGTGTTGTTGTTGTTGTTATCTAAGGGGGGGGGGGGGGGGGGGGGGGGGGGGGGGGCGCAAGCTGCTCCGAATATGTAATTCTGTAACATTGGTAAAACTCAACTGAACTCTTAAGAGGGACACCATAGATTTGAAATTTTCATATTAATATCTCAATACGGGCAGATATAGTCTACAGCATACGGGACAGTTTGTGGCCGGTTGACTCATATATCATGCGCTGGACTGCATGCAGTCCACTGGCGCTCGGGATCCACTCCTGGTTGGGGTAGGTCTGAGTGAGGGACTGTTCTAATTCTTCCGCCTGTACGCTTGCGCGACCTCGTTGCTGGCTATGTCACCATCCTGCACAACAGGACGCATTAAGATCGATGCGCACGTTAAAAGCCTGGGGGTGGGGGGGGTGGGGGGGGGAGGTTGTTGTCCTAAAGAGCAACTGTTTTCGGTGTTTATTTGTACAGAGTGTCAGTCACAAATGTGACCTTGACACTGATGTGTGTTTTAATACATTAGAGTACTTTCGTGCGCTTCTGGTGGCTTGCGTCTTCTCTGAAAACTTTAGTGTGGACCATGCACACGTCATCCGAGAAAACGACGTTACACGGTTGCGGCGATCAGACAGAGGGTGGTTTCTTCACAGTGCAGCGTGGTCACAAGTAGCCATAACCAGAATCCTGCCCACAATATCGCTGAAAGGGGCCATTCAACCACAAAATCAATAGTGACTGCGACGAAATCTTGTGCCTATCATAATTATGTTTATGACTTTATGTGAATGGCTGGCAAAATAATGCCACGAACTGTTTAATTTGCTTATAATTATGTTGAATGTTTGTTAAGTTGTTGGTTTGTCTATTATTGTACGATGTGAACCATACTTTATTTCTATTGCATGTTTACAGTATTCAACTGGTTTTTCACCATTTGTAGACCACAGATGTACGCGCTATCAAAACCATCTCAAAAGTGTCTGATAATAATATGTAGGTCTCCGATGTTGAATGAATTTCTGTGTTATCAGTCATGTATAAGGTGACACAAAAAATAGCAAAAATATACTATCATACCTTGAGCAAAACTAGGAACGTTCACAATACCAGAGGTACCATCGCCATAAATGCTTGCTCTTTATGACATCATCGGTTTTGCCGACATTGGCAATAAAAGACAGCTAGAAAAAGCACTGTGAATGGATTCACTGCCGTTTCGTGCGGAATATGCTTCAGGTTCTATTGAGACTTGAGCGACGAATGATGTTGCATAAATGCCAGAGGCAATTTGCTATTTCCATTCAAAAGCACATGGACAACTGTGGAGCAACCACAAGTTAAAAATTTGTACGAAAAAAATCGGGAATTGATCAAGATCAGACTAAGACCGAATCCATTACAATCACAAATGCATTCTAAGCTAGACCGCAGACGTAATTTTTCATGGTACTGTGAATACAGGAGGAGAGAGTTATTGCGCCAGTAAAAATAAAATGGTAATCCGATTGGTGAAAAGAGAGAAAAGGGATCATTGCCTGCATTGAACTGCACACACTCTGAATGGTATCAGCATGTTTCATTCATTGTCTACACTGGATTGTTTTGATGTTTTGACGCCAGACCAGCTTTTGTCTCTGTAATCTTCTGTTTTTAATTTGGCCCTTTGAGAATTTTCAACGCCAAGAAACAAGCTTCAAACTGAGAATCATGTTTAAAAACGCACCGTTGATTTTGTAGCGAATTTAGAAGTTGTAACGGTGACTGATAATTTTTTCCAGGCCCCACCATGGTCGGGATGTACGCAACGCCACGAGGTGTCGCTGCTGCTTGTCTTGCTAGCACCAACAGCAACTTTGTCGGAAGAGAGAGTAGCAGAGTGCCTGATACCTTGTGAGAAAGAGCGAAAGCCAGCAGTTTTGTGGTTGAGGCGTTGGGTTTTGAACATGGATGTGTCTAATGAAGACCGATACAGCTGGAAGGGCTGTAAACGTGCAGTGGGTCACAAACATAAGAGGCGTTGTAATACATGCAAGTAGTTTAGCAGTTGATTCATTCAGAAATTGGGAGCCATTGAAGTTGCTGTAGGAGAGATGCGCAGTTTTGATAGCCTGGTGCTCTGAGAATATGGCGTGCTGCGGTATTCCGGACTTTCTGCACTGGTTGAGAATATGGCGTGCTGCGGTATTCCGGACTTTCTGCACTGGTTGAGAATATGGCGTGCTGCGGTATTCCGGACTTTCTGCACTGGTTGAGAATATGGCGTGCTGCGGTATTCCGGACTTTCTGCACTGGTTGAGAATATGGCGTGCAGCGGTATTCCGGACTTTCTGCACTGGTTGAGAATATGGCGTGCAGCGGTATTCCGGACTTTCTGCACTGGTTGAAATAACAGTCAGGTGTGCTCAGGCGAAGAGAATTGCAATTGTCTAATCTAGACACTACACAAGAAGTCTCCTGTAACTGTACTGTACCCCCTCGGTCTCCTTGCTCCAGTGCTGACACCCGTCTCCTTAATTAAACTCCCACTCTACAATGCAAAGCTAAAGATGATCGTGCAGTAGTTAAATAAAGTTGGTCATTCTGCCTGAAATTCACCGTCATTTGACATAAAAATGGAAAAAACCATCAATTTCAACCTCGAACAATTTGACCTGTTTTATACCTGTGGCATGCGCGCGCGCGTTTGTGTGTGTGTGTGTGTTGTGTGTGTGTGTGTGTGTGTGTGTGTGTGTGTGTGTATCTGTTGGTGGTGGTGGTGGTGGTGGTGATGCTGCTGCTGCTGCTGTTTTGTTTTGTTGTTGTGTCGGTTCTCATTTGCTTGATGTCAAACCTTTGCACCGTCAAGCGCTGACTGTTTTAGTCTCTTTGGTAAGAGAGCCGGCGGCTGACTGCTCGCAAGTAGGCTGCTGTCCAGCCAGCGCGCGCTGCTGTTCTCGCTTCCCTCTTCGACCCAACTTGAGGCGGCGCGCCTACGCTGTTATAGTGAACCGCCAGCCTGCATGCCTCTACCTGTGTGTGCGAGGCGACGGCAATGATGCCTATCCTGTTTGATTCAGCCCTCGCGCACCCCACCACATGCACCACTGCTTTGACAGCTGGGCCAGGTGCTGTCTGTGCTCGTAATTTCTGTGACTGAATGAGTGACGGTGATAGCACCATCAGATGGTGATTCCAGCAATTGTTTGCTTCGGCGGTGATCTTTATGTCTGTGTCCGACCGCAAAGAGTGTCAGTTCTACCTACTGCTGACAGTTCGATCTACTTTTTATTCACTCCCAAATGGTTTTTGGCTAACCCTCATAGTTTTTAATCAGTATATTTCCACATATAGGTGCGGAGTTCTTCTTCTTCTTCTTCTTTACAAACGTTTGACAGGTGTTCATGTGGTACGGAAATGCTAACGTGCTATGACATTTTTATGAGAATTCTGATACAACATAACATTTAAAGTACCACGATAAAGTATTCAAACAGAAAGAGATTGATGAATTTTCAGACAAATGGCGATGGGGGATTAAGAGGATTGGTGAATATCGGACAGCCAGTGACCGGTCTGGACTGGTACCAACTTCCGCTTTGTGCTGCCACTTCCGTCTTGTGCGCACGCCCAGTCCACAGAGCGTGACGAGGTAACTTGAGACAGTCATCACGGACCAATCAGTCCCTTGCCTACTAGCCGGCCTACTAGCCTACTAGCCTACTAGCCGGCTACACGTCGCGCTTTCCTGTGCTCCGGCTGCACTGCTTTTCCTAAGTATCGGTTAGGACGACAACGGTCGGCTTAGGTTATTAGTCACTGCCCTCAGTCCTGGCGGGTTACTGATTTAGGACACGGAAAGAGATTGACCCCTACAACTGATTCCCTAACATCGCACTTGGACTGACATCAGCTCCAGTTCTATTTTCCGTGTGCATAAGTGTGACAATGGACACCGACACCTCCCAACCTTTCATTTGACCACATGGGTCGAGCAAGAGACTAGGCAGTCAGGTAAGTGGTGCGGCACAGACACTTCAACAGCAGCTTGGCTCATGTAGCAACGGCAGTAATTATACCTACCTTTGCGCTGGCCTCGCCCCCCGCCTATCATCCGTCCCTGACTGGGCGAATAATGTTTCTTTAAGCGTAAATAAACTCTGCTGTCACCCCTGATTTCACTGTAGACACTTTTAAAGAGTAACTTGCATTCTGTTCGACTTGTTAGACGACTATTCCAAATATACTTTGCGTTAGAGGCATCTATATGCTACGTATGATTATTTGGAAGAGCCGTCTAACACCACGGTTTGTGTGGATTATAATTATCCTACAAACTATTCATAACTGTCGTAGAAATAACGGGCAAGAATTGTGATGTTTATTTCCCCAAAGCCCCTCCGACTGACATCTCATCTTATCCCCACAACTCTCTCTCTCTCTCTCTCTCTCTCTCTCTCTCTCTCTCTCTCTCTCTCTCTCTCTCTCTCTCTCTCTCTCTCGTGAAGTTCTACATTGCGGGAACAGAAACTCTCTCTCTCTTGACTGTAGCAACGGCAGATATGTGAGTCGGCCTTTGTGCTAATATCTTTACCGTTGAGAAATAAAGTTTAATCAATCAATCAGTCAATCTCTCTCATTTTTTACGACACTGAATTTTCAGTGACACTTACCGTTGTTTTGTTTCATTTATTTTATGGTTCATTTCGTACAGTTCATCCAGTCCGTTTAGTGACTGCAAGCTGGAACTATGATTATCACTGCAAATAGTGCGCGATTATTGAAGGTAATGGGGACTTTCAAAAAGGAGTGTGGCACTGTGATGGTTACCAAAAGGGAAAGAAGAAACACATCTAAACTGCCGGCACAGAAAGAAAAAGAAAGCACACACACACACACACACACACACACACACACACACACACACACACACACACACACACACACCATACACACACACCCCTAAATTATTGGCACAAAAAACACGCCTAAAGTGCCGACACAGAAAAACAGACCTAAATTGCCGATACAGAAAAACACACATAAACTGACGGCACAGAAAAGCACCTAAGTTGCCGGCACAGAAATGCACACCAAAACTGATGGCACAGTAAAACGCACCAAAACAGCTACACAGAAAAAATGTATGATGCAATTGTATGTTTGATTTACTATCATGTGTCGATTCCAATGCACTAGCCTGGGAAATAGACTGTAAAGTGATCCGATTTTTCTTTTTGTTTTAAATTTGTATCATATTAGCCAACATCCCTTCGCAAGATGAGCATAAGATAAGCTATAATTATGATTTTGAAATGCACGAGAAAACATTACAATATTTTAGTAAGTAGGCGTGCAATCTTGATTTTCACTACGACTTTTCAACAGAAAACAAGTTGCTCTTTGCGTTGTTTTAGACGTTGCCCCGCACGCTTCAGAATTTTAAATGTGTATTCATTGCATCACAGTACAAATCCATTTCTCTACATCCTCAAAACGCACCCATTCCGCGCTGCCTTCACCTAAGTGTGAGATTCTGAAATTAACACGGGGGGGAGGGGGGGGGTGCAAAGCAAAGAACTAGGAATGCCTGCTGCTGTTGTCGCTTCTTCAGCGCGCGTGCGTGCGTGCGTGTGTGCGTGTGTGACGGTGAGTGTGTGTGTATGCGCGTGGGTGGGTGGGTGGATGTGAGTCTGTAGGTGTCTGTGGTTGGTTGGGTGTGAAATGCTTCAATGTTTATGTATGTATTTACAGTAACTGTCCTTTTTTTTTAAATTATTTTAATTTTATTGTCATGTTGATGTTGGTGTTCATAGTGTACAGCGCTGCGAGCTCGTAAATGTTTATAAGAGTTGTTACTATTATCATCAAATCATCGAAAGATATTTGTGAATTGTAAAGTCTATCTAAAATACGTACACAGTCGGTTTGAACCTTACGTTTGAGCGAGATCTGATGAATTGATATGGAAACTCACTGAACGGATAGTTAAGTAACTGTTTTTTTAACGCCCTGTGAACCGCTCTGGACGGATGCTGTGGGTACGGCATCATCAGGTTGAACCTATCCCGCTCAACCTTGTTGAAACTGATCGGTGTGTGCCAGCTGCCTGTTTGTGGCCGTCGGAGGTGATGTTGCTGCCAAGCTGGATAGAGTGCAGATCATATTATACTCCAGGAACAAATATTTATGAAACATTCGTTACCGCCATTCTTGCTAATTTCGTTGATACCTGTGAAGAACAGAAGACATAAAAAGGACTGAGAAACCAATATGATGCTCTCTCTGTCTCTGTCTGTCTCTGTCTCTCTGTCTGTCTCTGTCTCTCTCTCTCTCTGTGTCTCGCTCTCTCTGTCTCTCTGTCTCTCTGTCTCTGTCTCTCTGTCTGTCTCTCTCTCTCTCTCTCTCTCTCTCTCTCTCTCTCTCTCTCTCTCTCTCTCTCTCTCTTCTCTCTCTCTCTTTTTTTTTTTTTTCTCCCCCCCCCCCCCCCCTCCTTCTCCCTTACTGTTCTTTATAAGAAAAGCATTGACTGCTTCTGTTTTCTTTTCCGATACTAGTCATATGAATGATCAGATGTTCTGCTGCTTCATTTGCTCATAATATGCTCACCGTATGCTCATAATATGTAACTGAATGATGTATGGCATGTGTTCATCTGGCGCTGTGAGCACGCTGTGTTTTGTGTGGAAATTCTCACGTATAACGTTTTCAATCACTCATTCATGCCTATATGTATATAAATAATGCCTGTAATTTGATATCTGTTCATCAGCAGTTTAGCAAGGACTAGTTGTTAGACAGGTTTTTGAATGAACCTAAACTACAATCCTTGTAAAATAAAGTTTTCGAGTTCGAGTTCGAGTTCTCTCTCTTAATCTTGATTCAAAGTAAGAATAATAATGTACATTTATCATGCGCTCATCAACGTCCTGAGCGCTCACATGATACATATTAACCTAAATATGAAATTATATACACATGTAGAGCATAGTTCTACCAAAACAATTTACATAAAGTATTATAAAAAATAAAAAATAAAATAAAAAACGCACTACAAACACACACACACACACACACACACACACACACACACACACACACACACACACACACACACACACACACACACAAAACTGACTGTAGCATAAACTGGGTACTGATATTAGTTAGGATGGAAATACTGTGAGAAGAGAGAGAGAGAGAGAGAGCACACACACACACACACACACACACACACACACACACACACACACACACACACACACACACACACACACACACACACACACACAAACACACACACACACACACACACACACACACACACACACACACACCGACTGTAGCAGAAACTGGGTACTGATATTAGTTAGGATGGAAATACTGTGAGAAGAGGAAAGTTTTTAGTTTGGCTTTAAAAGATGACAGGGTTGAGCAGTGTCTAAGGTCTTGTGGGAGTGAATTCCAAATGTGGGGTCCAAAGCAAGAGAAGGCGCGGAAGCCATGAATCTTGCGTTTGTATTGTTGGATTTCCAGCATGCGGGTGTCAGAAGAAGAACGTAGTGTACGAGATGGAGTGTAGACATGCAGCAGTTCAGAGAGGTAAGCAGGACCAGAACCATTTATAGCACTGAAACACATACAAGCGACTTTATACTTAATACGTTCTGAAATGGGAAGCCAGTGCAGTTTTTCCAGGAGAGGTGGTGTGGTGACGGGGTGCCAAGAGAACAAGTCTTGCAGCAAAGTTCAGAATTTTCTGGAGAGGTTGGATGACAGAATTAGGTGTACCCATGAGGAGACAGTTGCAGTAGTCAAGCCGTGAAAAGATATAGGAAGTAACAAGAGTCTTGGTTGCGTCTTCAGTGAGAAACTGCGGATTGAACTAATGCGTCTAAGCTCGAAATAGGCAGTTTGGCAGATTTTTATGACGTGCTTCTTCATGGACAGTTTTGAGTCAAGAATGAATCCAAGGTTCCTGGCAGAATCAGAGAAGGGGATGTTGTGAGAGCCAAGAGTAATCGAGTCAGGGAGGGGAACGGTAGAAGGTTTCAAGGAAGACGAAAAGGGAAAGAGAAGAGCTTCTGTTTTGTCGTCGTTCAGTTTGAGCTGATTTTCGTCATCCATGTTTTTATGTCGTCTGTGCATGCATTGAGTTCTTTGGTGAGGTTGGTCACTTCACTGAGAGGAGCTGATTTCTGGAGCTGTGTGTCTTCTGAGAAAAGCTGATGGTTTACAGAATGGTTAGCTATGATATCGGAGAGAGGTGTAGTGTACAGGACGAAGAGAATGGGCCCCAGTACTGAGCCCTGAGGCACACCGTAATTTTCAGTGATGGTGACGAAGACGAGTTATTGACTGAAGTGGACTGATATCTGTCTGAGAGGTATGAGTGAAACCATTGGAGTGCAGTAGACTGAATGCCAAAAACAGAGTTCAGGTAGAATCTGGATACCGTATGCAAAAAAATCCTTTTATGCTCCTTTTTTGCCAGCCTGTTACGTGTTACAATTTGCAAACATTTTCAGAGTTAGTGTAAGGCATTTACTTCCAGAAACAAAGCACATCTGTCTAGGTCTTGCGATCATAACTGCATATATAGCCAGTTGAAGTTAATGTCGATGTGACATGGTTTACAAGGCAGTTAAGCGGGGATGTGGGTTTTCGCTGTTTCGCGTGCGGTGTGACTGCAGCTTCACTTGCTTTGACTTGGCGCTTGGGAAATGCCTGCACGACTGAATTTGTACTGCCCGTGGCAATGCGACGCCTCTTTAACACGCCGCTAGCTATGGGCTCTGGGGCCTTAAATGGCCTAGAAAGGCAGTTGTGGGGTACAAAATCGCTCCAAATCGTTTCAAAACAACATATAGGTCCGTACTAACGTTCGAAGAGAAGAAACAGTCTATTACTCACTTGTTTAAAACTTTTTCAGGGCTTCGATTAGGTTGTAATGCGTTTATTTTGGCAAAAAGGTCGGAGAATACGGTCAACTGAACGTTTTAAAACCAGCGCCATTTTGAATGCGAGATTCTGCGAGAGCTATTTTAAGCTAAAGGTCAACGGTCGAGCAGTGACGTTACAAACAGACAAGCAACCAAACGTGGAAGCCGGGTCTGTGTGAGAGTGCACAGGGCAACCCACTTGGACAAATTTCCAGTTCGAATCTCCAGGGATGAAACTCCTTTTCAGTAGTTGGGCCTTTGTTTATTTCCCGCTTGTTATTATTTCATCTTTCTCGAGCCTTGTTAGGTGCGTGGCGTTTCGGTCTTATTCGTTGTGTTTACTCTAGCTTTCACAACAGGCTAGAGCTCCTCGGGAGCCTGCCTTTTATTGGGTTTTTTATTTTATTTTCCCAGTTTAGCCTTGTTTGTTTCATCATATGTAACGATGAAAAAGGCTTGTTCGTTCAGGTTCAATAGACCAGCGATTTCGTGGCCTCCCTGGGTTAGGGTTTGGCCGGGTTGGGCTAGTTGCCGGTTCTTGCCATTCACTGTTTTTTCTCTTTACTTGCCCTTTTGTTTCACGAGTTATATCGTTCATTTACGATGTACGAGTGAGGGGGTAGTCTCGATGTTTAACGAACCGCTCCTTCTTTCTTTGTGTGGGGTAGTTCGTGAGCGTCTGTTGCCCTGCCGTGTTGTCGGCTGAATGGATTGTATCGTTTACACGGATTACGTGTATCCCGTTGCTCGCTGACGTTTCTCTTTCTTTTCAAAATGTTTTTGGTTTGTTTTTCTCTCTTTTCCTCTTCTTTTCCACCATGCGTTCTTCTTCTTTTTTTATCTCTGGCTTATTGGCCATTTCGTACCCGCTTGTTAGCTTGCTGATTAGGGCAGCCATTTTGCATTTCTCTTTTCGTCTGCATTTGTTTACATCCCGATGCTTTGTCATCGGTAGTCCTGATTAGCGATTTGCTTGATCAGTCTGCAGCCTTTATTATTCTAGATGGAAGCCGGGTTAGTGAGTGTTTCTTAGACAAGGCAGCAGTATTTGTTGGTAATTCAATAGTTGTACCTCCTGTTTTTCCTTTCTTTTCTCCGTGTTTACCATGTCCATTTTTTTTTTTTTTATTTGTTTATTTTTTCTCCCTTCTCCTTTTTCTTCTTCTGCATTTATTACGAGTTCATTCTTGCTGAGGATTTGTGTGTACATTTTCCTCTTTTGTTGGGTTTTCAGCTTTTTTAATTTTAATCTTTGCGCTGGGTACCAAGGTGTCAAAATGTATTTCTGAGTCCTTTGGACGGTCTGAATATATTCCTTGTAGAATTGGCAAGGACGGAGGTTTCATCCGAAGAGACCGTTCCTTCCATCTACCAAGGATCAACCTAGCGAAAGCCGGGCGATGCGTGACTGATACCGTTAGTAAAAAGTTCATGTCTGTGTGGGTGTCCACAGGGTAACCGACTTGGAACAATTTCCAGTTCGAATCTCCAAGGATGAAGCTTCCTTCGACTGCTATCTTTCGGGAAGGTGTGAAAGGAAAACAACGACCCTTTGGTCTGCAGCTCTGCGCATCCCACGGCCGCACATTCGCGTGGCATTTTCGTTGTGGACCGATTGATGGTGAAAACGCGCCTCATTCGCCATTCGCCTCAGTGGTCTGTTTGTGACGTCAGAGACTTACGTCACGGATCTCGCGTGTATTTCGAGACTAAAACAAGCAGACGAAATTCGGCCTGATCGGCATGCATTTCTTCTTTCGTAAACATACTCACTTTCATGGCAGTGACTTTTTATTAGATTTAAATGTCATGTTATGCACAAGACTTTCATAATTGGGTCGATTTTCAACGTTCCTTTGCAAACAAAAACTGCCTTTCTGGGCCCTTTAACTATGAGTCGGGCCTAAAGCGGCCTAAATCTCAAGTCTATTAACAATGGCCCCAAAATGGTAACCAAAGTCCGGGCCGAACCTCGGGCCTAAACAGCCGATATTTAGGCTAGCGATTTCGCGGGACTAAAGGTCGTAGGCCCGGGACTATGACTGCTTTTAGCCTTGTTATGCTTGGAAAGTTGGTTTTTCTTGTTGTTTTTGTTTGTTTTTTGCTGTTGTTGCGGCTGTACCGTATGAATCCAGCGGCTTCTCTCTCTTTTTCTTTTTTTTAAATATATATTTATTTTTTAAATCATCAAGACTGTATGTTTTGATTGTTCGTATTCTACTACTGGAATACTCACACGAGGTGATATCGACATCTTTCGTTTACTTCGTCAAATGAGTACTAGATGTTCGTCGGCCAAAGCTCTTTCATTTTGGAGGGAAGAAAGGTCGCAGTAGCCGAGCGACGCAGGCATAATGACTGATTAATGTGGTCATACGATTTAATGTTTGCAAATTATTATGAGAGCAAGTTTGCTTGACGTCTTACATTCTCACTTGATTTATTTTCTTGTTATTTAAATTCATCTGCACAGCGTAGGCTACCTGATTTCACAGCGTCCACTCGCCTTTCTGACAAGTTCAAAATGGCCGACGCAGCAGACGATGCTACGGTTACTCGATTCAGTAAATGCCACGGAAGATGTGGATAGATTAGCGTTTTTACGAAATGTGACCTCGTCGAGATCGCTTGGGTGTTGCAGAAGTAAAACATGGCGAATCACATCCAGAATCGGGGCCTGCTAGGCATGCCTTCACCTAATGTGCATGTCTACCGATGTTTGCGCGTGCGAAATACGTCGCAGGGAAGTGAACGAAGCGTGTCGGTGCGCATGCCCAGATGGGATTGCCCCGTCTAAAGTTAGCACAAGCGATGACGCGTGTGATGACACCTTTCTTATCAGCGCGAAGTCTGACTCTGTTGTCTCGACCATTGTCCGCGTCCATGTATACGAACTTTGCCAAACTCAAAGTCTCGGACTCTAAAGTCAGGGACTTTGGTTTAGGCCTGGCCTACCGTAGTCCCGATTCATAGTTAAAGTAAAAGTCCAAGGTTTTTAAGTATGCAAAATGACCATCGAAATGATTGACAAATGAGTCACTAGTTTCAGATTTAACGAAATAAAAAAAATAAAAAAATGTTTAATTGGTTTTTTAATCGATTTTATTTTCTGTAGGATGGCCGAGACTACAGTCTCGGGTTCTCCATCAGTCACGTGACTTTCCGGAAGTGACGTCAGTCTGGGGAGTCAGTGCGGTTGCCATCTTAGATTCTTCAGTAAACTGTGTATGCGTGTGGTCGACAAAAAAGTTAACTATGCCGGCCTACTGTGTTGCCGCGAACTGTAACAATTCGCAGACGACCCCAGGTATAACAATGCACGAGCTCCCGCGCAATCGACCCGCAGTGAGGCGAAAGTGGATTAAATATATACAACTCAAACGAGCTGACTTTCTTGCTGCGCCGCATCACGCCCATTTGTGTAGCGAGCACTTCAGTGAGTGCGATTTCGCAAACCCCATGGAATACCGCATGGGGTTTGCTTCGAAGCTGACACGATGTTCAAAATCCTGCCTGACAAGCTCAAACTGATACGGCTGTATCCTTGTGGGTCTCTCGGGCAAAGTATCAGTTTCGTCTTCGGAGCTCGAGTTGGCCATTTTGCAGCGACTCCCCAGAATGACGTAGTAGGCATATGGTCACGTGATTTGGGCGTCATGGCGACGCTTTCGGTACGACAGAAAATGCCTTTTTTCGTGCATTTATAACCCTCAGATCACAGTTTCACCTACATCATCGTTCTCAGCGAGCTTTAACGGAAATCGTGTCAAAAATCACCCCTAACCTTGAACTTGTCCTTTAAGGCCCCTACTCACAGGTCACTGACTCTGAGCTAATATTCCCCACCCCCACCCACCACCCCACCCCGTGCACACACAGGAGCTGGCTGTCAATTCTATGGAGATGTGTGTAAAGGAGTACTGCATCCTTTCAAATTGTACTGTAATACGGAATACTAGCTAAAATTAGGATGGGCCGTTAGGATGATAGCTATAAAGCTGATCCAGTGTACTATGAAAACAGCATAAATTCAAAAGCGATTGGACGGGTTGGTATGACTGTTCTTGAGTAACCTCAGATCATCAAGTTAATTCAACATATAAGTTGTGCCAATTACTGTCTTCCGTACCTGACCACTGCCTGAGACTGATGACCTATGTCGTTGACAGGATGTTACAATCTAATTACTAACTTATGCCAGACTTGTCTGAGCGCAGTAATTGATATTCAAAGAATATAAAAGCCTCTTGTCTGGCGACAACACTGACACTTGTTTCAATTGCACCGAGGGAAGTGGCTGAAAAAGCGGCGAGACTCGGTCACAGTTGGTAGGTCAAATCAAAGCAGACAGGCATTGGTCAGATCAAGGTCATCTCGGGATTTCGCCGGACACGGAAAGCAAATCTAGAAGATGTAAGACGAAAAAAAGAAAGGAAAAAAAAAAAAAAAACTAAACTATTTAGGTCAGTGGGAACAACTGGCCGTTCCTCTCTCTCTCTCTCTCTCTCTCTCTCTCTCTCTCTCTCTCTCTCTCTCTCTCTCTCTCTCTCTCTCTCTCTCTCTCTCAGGCTTCTTCACCTCGTGATCAGGGAGCGTGTCACCTCCAAACATCCTCTCGTCGGGAATCCCCGTCTTCCGATAACCCTGCGGCTATATTACAAATGATTGCACAGCTTTTGGTCCCAATTTATCAGTCTTTTAACGTTGCTGTTTTTATGGTTTGAGCATCCTTCCTTAATTGCCGTTATTGTACAACTACTTTTCATAGAACGGCAGTGAAGACAGGTTGAGTTGCTATTGTCAGGATTTTGTTGTTTGGTCCCATATTCTAGTCTTGGGAAGGTGTCGGGTACAGGATTAGCCAACGAACTTCCGCTGTATCTTCTCGTGATTTTTGTGACTTTCTCTCACGCCGTTATATATATCTTGTACCTGTAGTACGATATAAGGGTTATTTTACACATTTTTATTGTTGTTGGATTTCCCCCCCATCTCTCGTGAATTACTGAAATTTGGATTTTGTTATAGCTGTTTTTTGCTTGTTTGTTGAATTTTTGTTTGTTTAACGCTGAATATTACTTGTATAAATCTGATCATTATGACTTATGCCACTAGCGACCATTGGCCTCTCAAGGATGGTCTTCGTATTGGGCACCTGAACATTAATCATCTGATAAATAAAATGTCAGATGCCTCTCACATTGTCCACAATAGTAAACCCTATGGCAGGGGTTTTCATATATTTTGTTTTTCTTAATCAAGGCTCAATAACCATATGGATGATAAAGACATAGCTATAGAAGGATTCCATGTTATTAGGAAAGATCCACAAATTCAAACAGAAACTGGCCTCGTTGTCTATGTCCATGAAACCATGTCTGTTACACGTCTTACTGAGTTTGAAAAGTATGGGGTAAAGTGTATTTGGCTGGAAGTCAAACTGCAAAAACTTCTCCAGTCCTGGTTGGGTTTCTATATCGAAATCCTTCAGAACCTGCAAACTGGACTGACAAATTCGTGTCAATGATGGACGTAGTCTGGCTAGAATCCAAAGAAATTATTTTAATGGGTGACTTCAATATTGATCTATCAAAAGCCAGCAAACCGTGGACAGACGTATTCTCTCTTTTTAACATCTCTCAGGCTGTTAGCACTCAAACCCGGCGCACACCTTCGTCAAAAACGCTCATTGATCATATCTACTCAACTGACATCGCGCACATCCTTGAAACATGTGTGCCAGTAGTCGGCGTCAGCGACCACTATCCCATCTGCTGCACTTGGTCAAAAAAAGGTGTAAAGATTCCCAAGGTGGGACATTCCCACTTAACATATAGGTCCTTTGCCAGATTTGACGAAAGTGAATTTTTAAACGATCGTAACAATGCTCCCTTTGATAAAGTATACAATCATACTGATCCAGACGAGGCGTTAGCGACTTGGTATTCAGTGTTTCTTAAAGTTCTTGACAAACATGCTCCTCAGAAAAAGGAGAATCAAATACTCCTTCACACCTGGATGGCTGACATTGGAAGTACTGGATGCAATGCGTTACAAAGATTATCTTCTTAAACTGAAACTATTTGATGAATACAAAAAACAAAGAAATAAAGTCATCTACATGATCCGAGACTCAAAAACAACAACAAAAATTGCTGACATTTTGGCAAACAGCAAGAATTCAAAAGACACGTGGCGAGCTATCAGTCTACTCAATAATGAACACGCACCAGCGAATACTAGCACTACTAGTGGAATTTTCCGAGATGACTTAAACAGCCATTTTTGCAGTGTTGCCAGTAAAGTGATTAAAACAGATAATTCCCCCATCAACGAACTAACTGTGCTTGAACAGTATTGCACAGAAAAGATTAGCTATGAAGCCAATGCGCTCCCTTTTATGGCAGTCAGGGAAGTGTATAAATCTTTATGTCATTTAAAGCAATCAAACACAAAAGGCACTGATGGTTTAGACGGGAAAATACTGCGTCTCTCGGCACCTTTTATTGCTGAAATCTAACTATATATATATATAATATATAATATATATATATATATATATATATATATATATATTATATATATATATATATAACCTTTGTATTGACAAGAACACCTTCCCCCAGGTATTTAAGGAAGCAAAAGTTATCCCCCTCTTCAAATCTGGTGACAAATCAGATCCTTCAAACTTTAGACCCATTTCTATACTACCTATTTTGTCAAAACCGTTAGAAAAACACATCAATGAACATGTTATGAAGCATTTTCTTGTTAATGACCTGTTTTATCAAAAGCAGTCAGGATTCAGACCAAACCACTCCTGCCACACAGCCTTAATAGAACTTACTGACACCTCGCTATCCGAAATCAACATAAACAAATTGTGTGGGGCCTTGTTCATTGACTTTGCTAAAGCCTTTGACGTAATCAGTCATGACCTACTTCTAAGAAATCTTACCCTCTACGGCCTATCAGCGACCACCCTTAGTTTGATTTGCTCCTTCCTCAACAGCCGCCTCCAAAAGGTTTCCTTGAAAGATAATCAGTCGGATTTTCAGACAGTTTTATTTGGAATTCCCCAAGGATCGGTCCAAGGATCGGACCTCTCCTGTTCTCCATCTATATAAACGACCTACCTTTACATATCCCTTCTGCACAGTGTGACATGTTAGCAGATGACACGACAATTCACACCTCTGGACAGGATGTACCTGCAATAACACCTGTTCTTCAGTCATGTCTCTCTGATGTACATTATTTTTCTTGTATATCGTTATTTGACATATATGTATTATTTTCTTGAACCTTATTTTTCGCAATTAACGTTGAAAATGTCGGAGAATGTTGTAAAGTGCAGTGATTTTGTGTAGATCAGTGGACAGCGCTATATGAAAGTTATCTATTATTATTACCTTTCGGGCTATGACCCTTTAACCTTTCTTTCCTGTCCTTTTTCTTTTTGATTGGGTGGGAATTTTATGGCCTGAATTATCTAAAGTGTTAAAACTTGTGCGCTGGGCCAGCAGCATCCCTTTTCCACCAGTGTCCCTGCAGAGGCAGGTTGTTTGTTTGCTGCTGCGGCCGGTGTTCCTGTGTTTATCTCAGGGGAGAGCCTGTAAGTAGTTATTTTTCTATGGCTTGTTGTTCTGTTGTTTCTCATTGATATAAATGATGTATGTTACCATGTTCACAACGTGCCTTGATTTTGGTTCTTGAACACGTGGGTAATATCGGCGTCAGATTGCTGCCTGGTTGCAGCCGCCATGGCGTCAGTGTACATTGTTTGAGTGTTCAAATTTTAAGCCTTTATGCCACAAGTTGACCAGTGTTTCCAACATGTATGCAGCTACCCCGGGTTAGCTGATATGTAGCTAGTATGTTATGCTGCCATTGTTGGATGTTCAGTTTGAGTGATGCTTTGCCGATGCAAAGTTATCCCTCTAAAGTATGGTTCCGCCTTGTGTGGCCGTGCAGATCTCTGCGCGGCACAACTTATTTGTTTTCTACCGATCTATTTTTCTACATGAAATCGGTGGTATATCATGGCCAACACTTTGAAGATGTTGACTTCATAGTTGTCGAATGTTCATTTTACTAGTTGAATATGGTTTAGTGCATCGGGGTGATTGTATAAACTGTGAGACATGTCATTTCTGTTTTGATCCGGCTTTTGTATGGCCGAGTCTTGGGCGCGCAGATTTTCATTCTGCTTAGCTTGTAAACCCTTTCCGGGTCTTTGTGCGTGTACCCGAACGGGCCGGTGATGCGCGTCAGTAGTGGCAATTAGGTCTTTGTCTCTGTTCACTAACCGAGCAGACAGATGCAGCCAGATCAGCTGTTTAGATTCTTGATACGCTACCCGCGTCAGTAAGACCCTTGACGTTGTTCACAGATATGCTCTGCTGGTCAGTAACAGTGTAAGTAAGTAAACATGGTGCTTAACGTCCACAGAAACCATAAGGCTTATTAGGGATGGGGGTAAGGTGGTACGGAGGTAGGGGAAGAGGAGAGTATATACCTATCGCTACACTGTCACCACCAGAATGACCTGCATTAAGATGGGCAGCGATGAGAGCCATTTTAATGTTTCATAATGTCACAAGACAGTATCCACAAACCACAATTTTTGAAGAGAAAGGAGAGCCGAAGCGGTATCGAACCGAGGTCCTTCCGCTTACGAGCCTACCGCCTTACCGCTAGGCCAAACCGGCTCTCCTGTAACAGTGACATGCTGTAGCCCTTTTGTACACGCGTTGAGTAATGATCGAGGCTGCAGCCGGTCAGTTTATGACTGACTTCCTCCCGTTCACGGCATGGTCCCAAGTGCCACCCGTGTCACTGTCCGTCTCGTTGTGTGCTTAAGTGGATCTGCTGTAACTATTATCTGCCCGTCCTTAATAAGCCTTATGGTTTCTGTGTTTACTTTTAACAGTTATCTCACTCTTACTGTTTAGTTAAGAATGATCTTGGTAATCTGTATTATTCACTGTTACTTTATTGTATACTATTATATACTGGGAGTTCATCAGTTAATTGACTGGCTGTCTCTTGTATACTCACCGTGACACTGTGAGATACGGGTTTTAAGTGCAAGTCATGCACACAATTGATGTGCTTGATTATTAATCATTTTGTCACAGTTACTATCAGGTATTATAGTAACCTTCAGGTAAAATACATGATTACTGTATTTATTAGATAATTGCTGTTGTTTAGTCTTTACGTTTGCTTTCATGTTCTAAATGTTTTGTTTGCTTGTGTCTTGTCCAAGACAGACACTGTTTCCTGGTTGGTGTAAATAAAAGTTATGTTATAGCAACCTCTGACTTGTGACTCTTCATTCATGCTTCCTTCACTCCCCACCCCTCTCCCCTACACTAAGAAAGTGTATTTACGACCATCACTCTCATGACCAAAGGTAGGAATAGTGTATATACAGCTATCAGTCACACGACCAAAGCTACAAATAGTGTATTTCTAGCTATCAGTCTCACATTCAAAGCTAAAAATAGTGTATTTCTAGCGTTCAGTCTCGCGACAAAAGCTACGAATAGTGTATATACACCCATCAGTCTCACGACCAGAGGAAGGAACAGTATATTTACAGCCATCACTCTCACGACCAAAGCTAGGAATAGTGTATTTTCAGCTATCAGTCTCCCGACCAAAGGAAGGAATAGTGCATGTACAGCTATCAGTCTCACAAAGTGCATGTACAGCTATCAGTCCCACAAAGTGCTTGTCTTGCAAACAAAGCTATGGATAGTGTGTTTACAGCTATCAGTCTCACGACCAAAGGAAGGAACAGTATATGTACAGCTGTCAGTCTCGCAACCAGTGCTCTGAATAGTGTATTTTCAGCTATCAGTCTCACGACCAAAGGTAGGAATAGCGTATTTACAGTCATCACTCTCACGAGGGGACGGGGTTAATAACAATAACATTAACAATATACTTTATTAATCCCAGTGGGAAATTAAAGCTGTCGTTCGATCGCACAACGAAAAACATAATAATTCTAAATCATGAACCACACGCACATACACACTCTTAGACATACGCCCCCTTTCTCTCAATCTGCATACACTAATACTTAGTTATAGCAAACCCAAAATTACCTGGAATAATGCTTTCTCTGTGTCAAACCAAAACGTAAAAACTCTCAAATTAAATAAAAATCATTAGGTTGACACATCCCCAACCCTCCCTTAGAAACAGACGTCTTGACGCATGCGCACACTCAGTTAATGACTGGTATAAATTTCATTAAAAACTGACAGAGCCGAGGGTAAAAACGAGGCTTTATAACGGTTTGTATTTGTTCTCGGAAGTAAAAATCTTCCACTCCTGTTGCTACGTCTGCTATCAAAGTAGTGTCTCATTGGGTGTGTAGGGTCGTTTAATATTTGCATTAGTTTTCTGTACAGTCTCTTTTCGTGTAAAGTCTTAAAACTGCACAGTGGCTTTCCCACAACATGACCTGCTTTTTTTACAATCTTTTCCAACCTTCCTCTATCTAATTTTGAAATATCCCCACCCCAAACATAATACTACTACATATTACAGCATTATGAAAAGTTACTAGCATATCTGAATTTATTCCAAATGATCTCAGCTTTCTCATGCAATACATTCACGAGTTTACTTTTTCAGCACAGAGTTGATGTTCTCTTTCCAGTTCAATTTACTATCAAAAACCACACCTAAGTACTTATAAGTATCTACTCTCTCTACTGCTTCTCCTTTAATGTAGCCTGGTTTGGGGCATCTTTGATTCTTCCTAAAATCAATGCACATCTCTTTCGTTTTGGAAACATTCAAATACAAGTAATTTTTATCACACCAATTCACAAAGTTCTCAGTCTGCTTGTGGTATATTGCATCTTCATCATTACTAATTTTTCCAACCAGATCTGTATCATCTGCAAATTTTACTAGAGGACATGACTCATCAGTGCTTCTACAGTCAGCTGTATACAGCGCAAACAAAAAGGGTGCTAAAACTGTACCTTGAGGTGCACCAATGTTTGTTCTAATACCAGATGACAATAATCCATTTAGCCTTACATACTGAAGTCTACTTGAAAGATAGTCAAACATCCATGAAATAACGGATGACGGTAGTTTCATGTTTAAAAGTTTTTGAACAAGTAAATGTGGCTGTATTGTGTTAAAGTCACTGGAAAAATCGAAGAACATAATTCTTACAGTACTTCCTTTCTTCTTCTTTTAAATGCGCGTATATCTTTTCTAAACTGTACAACAATGCATCATCAGATAGCTCAGTGGCTAGAGCTCCGGACTCGTGATTGAAAGGTCGCGGGTCCGAATCCCTGCAGGAGTGGCGGGAGAATTTTCTTCTCCAGGGTCGACTTTCTGTGCTGACTCTTATTTCGGTATCCGTTCCACCCCCGTGTTACCGCAGTAGCACGTAAAAGATCCTGGTCATTCTGCCAAAGTGCAGGTGGCAGGTTACAGCTAAACACGCATACACCTTACGTATGTGGCTTTCATGAAGTGACATGGTGCATGGTTGTATGGTGTACACAGAACTTGCGCCGAGACGGCAGCAGTTTCATGTGGCACCAGCCATGTCCGCGCACCACTTCAGAGGATATTAAAAAAACTCGCTATAAAAAAGATAGTCGCTCATGTAGAATCACATGCGAACGCAGTGAGTCTGCTCAAGAGAGCGGAGAATAACGCTATATAAACGATCATAATCAAAGACCAAAGCTTTGAATAGAGTATTTACAGATTGCATCATACCTTTCTGCCGAGAGCTTGTTCCTCTGTGTTTGAACCCCAAACTGTCAATTTCAAATCCTCCAGGGACGCACACTACTAGCAAGATGACGATGATCATATGAACCCCGAATCGTCAATACTAAACCTCCCAAGGATACCATACCAATGGCGGTGACTTTTCGCACACGAACATTCTAATAGTCCGGGAGCAAACTCGGTTTAAAGTGGCTAGAAAACGAGTTTCGAACCATGTTTTGTTAACAGAACTTTAATACACACTACCCAAGGAGCATATATACAACACACTCCTTCCAAGTTTTGCAAAGTTTTAAGATGATGATGATTGATTGATGATGCTTGCTTTTATATAGCTCTCGAGCAGACTCACTGCGCTCACATGTGATTCTACATGAGTGAATAGCTTTTTATAGCGCGTTTTTGAATATCCACCGAAGTGGTGTACTTACAGAGCTGGCATTTGATTTTGCAAAGATGCAAACCATTTGAATATCCGCCCATTAGAGTAAACAAATATAATTATGGGGAAGCCAATTTTATCTCGTGTCAAGGTATTATTTACCAAAACACCATAATTTCTGAGCATGAATGAAAGTTTGTAACACCATTTCAAGATATGCCCATTTAATAACTGACTACCAATCCTCCGAAGATGGTGTGTTGCTGCCCACGTAGCGGGGTGAAACAACAAGAAACGAACAAAACGGTCACACACACAATTCTCTCACCCTATGGAATGCATTTGTCAATGTACAATTGCATGTATTGCTGTGTTCAGCTGATGAAACAACAAAACGACTAGCTGCTCAGTCACACATAATTGTTTTTCTTTTATGTTCGTTCCAAGTAGCTTGAATGTATGCTGTAGTTTCATGCATGATTCAGCAGTATCCTGCAGGCTCTCTATGGGATTCAATGTGTGCTACAGTACCTTGCAGGCTCTCTAGAGTTCTGTCTGCTGCAGTGTCGCGTACACTCTCTAGGGGATACAGTGTATGCTTTACGTACGTGATCATTACCCTGCGGGTTCTCTAGGGTACCCAGTGCATGCTGCAGTGCAGACTCTCTGGAGGGCACTGTGTATGCTGCGTTACCCTGCAGACTCTCTGGGAGACCCACTGTATGCTGCGTTACCCTGCAGACTCTCTGGGAGACCCAGTGTATGCTGCGTTACCCTGCAGACTCTCTGGGAGACCCAGTGCATGCTGCAATACCCCGCAGCTTCGTGGGTTGGGAGGGAGGGTGAGGGGGGGGGCACAGTGTATGCTGCAGTACCCCGCATGCTCCCTAGGGGGCACAATGTATGGTGTGCTACCGTGCAGGATCTTTAGGGGACCCAGTGTGCTGCAGTACCCCTTTTTCCTAATTCCTACCTTCCCGGTCCATTCGCCGTCATTTTTTCCCTAATCTCTTCCTACGTTTAAATTGCGTTAGTTTTGGCTAACGCAGTTTACCATGTATAGCCACGCGGAATAAAATAGGTCATCCTGCTCCTAGTCACAAGTGATTTAAGCAGTTCTAGAATGCCCTTTGAATATGAATGGGTTCCAAAACCTCTGTTTTACTCTAATCTCAAATCATTCAGACAATGTTCTTTCAATTCATGGCACCATCTGTTTGGAACTCACTGCCGGCCACTCTAAGAAATGTACCAACATTATCCCAGTTCAAATGTCACTTCAAAGCCTTCCTGTTTCCCAAGCTTTCCAGAAGAATCTAGTACTTTGTCTCAAAAAGGTGGCGTGTATGTGTATGGCTTGTTCAGTGTAGACGGATGCAAATGGATAGGGAGAGGACGGGAGTTGGGGGGGGGGGGGGGGGGATCTAAACAAGAGAAGGAGGCACGGTGTGGGTGAGAAGACAAAGTTTGGCGTTGTTGTTGCTGAGAGTATCAATCATTTATTAATTGTTGATCTGAGTGGACGAGTGGGGACTGTACGTGCGTGCGTGCGTGCGCGCGCGCGCGCGCGCGCGCGTGTGTGTGTGTGTGTGTGTGTGTGTAGTTATTATTTGCTAGGTGATAATGGCAGACTACAATATTTAAGGTACTGTTTGTTGAAATATATGCTCATGTGGCTTTTGCCATAAGTTGTTTGTACAGCGCAGAGAATTTAACTCTGGTTATAAAATAGCGCTGTATAAGAATTATTTATTATTATTGTACACTGATAGACGGATGGTTGGTTTTTAACCTTGGGTGGGACGGAGGGTGCAATACATGCTGCAGTGCCCTACATGTGGAGTTTTGAGGTGACCCAATAATAATAATGATGATGAAGAATATTTCTGGCGCCCCATCTCAAAAAGCACTGTGGGTTATGGAAGTCTGGTTGGTGACACACGTACGTATAAATACAACTACTCTGGTATTCACACTATGTAGAGAACGTATACAACTACTCTACCATCCACGTTCTACAAACACTCTATGTCATTCAACAGCAAATCCACGCTCAACATAAATAACGTGGGTGGGTGTGGGCTGGGAGAGGGCTGGGAATTATACATCCGATTTTGTATGGGACCCAATGTATGGTGCAATACCATGCAGGCTCTCTATGGGTCTCAGTGTCTGATGCACTATCATGCAAGCTCTCCAACAGACCCAATATCCACTGCAGTACCTTGCTGGCTCTCTAAGGAATCCAAAGTTTGCTGCAGTACTGCATGGTGCCCACCCACCCCCCACCCCCACCCAAACCCACACCCCCAAAACCCGTCTGACACACCCCCAACCCCCAACCTCGCCGATCGAGTTGTACACATTCCTCTCGCATATGGATCTCCCTTCGTCCATGTCCATTGCCCTTATATTGACCGGGATCGTGGTGCCTGGGCAAACATGAGAAAAAAGGTTTGGTCAACGAACCTCCTTCGTTTCCTTTGCAGAAACCACGACAGTGTTTACTTTGGAAAGAGCATCTTTTGCTGGTCTGACGCCAGCTAATGGCTTTCCCTGTGCACACAATCATTGTTTCGTGTTTCTGTGCAACTGCGACACATGCTAACGTGGATGCGTTATATTCCTGACTTGCGGGTCCTTTGTGTTTCTTCAAAAGGAAACACGCTTGTGAGTGAACCGCAATATGCAATGGTTTTTTATTTTTTATTTTTTATCGTGTACAACAGAGCTGAATTTCTGTAGTGTCCGTGAATAGAAATCTTCAAAGATATCACTGATTTTAACCAGAAGGAAAACGGGACTAAAGCAGGCGGACCATGAACAAACAGAAACAAAGACATTTCCCGTTCAACACCACACCAGTGGTTGCTAGATACACACAAACATAAGTCAACAGAACGAATAAGACAAGTAACAAGAAGACGTTTTTCTCTGTGCTGATTTATCACGCAAAGATCTGCATATATGTCTCGCAGGGTGTTCAACGACTATTATGTCTGCACGCTTGCACGCACGCACTCGCGGAGGAAAGTCAAAAGACAAAACGAGCAAGGGCTCAGTCGAACCATGAATCAAAAGGCAAGAAATTAGGATCATTTTCGGACTTTTCCTTTTGACTTTTCAAATCGGGGAAGTCATCCAAAAGCGATATGAACGTGTGCAATGTGATATCTATGTTATGATTTTCCGTGGTGTCAGAGTTCTTACTTGTATAGCATCCAAGAAATTGACAGAATTTATGTTCATTTGCTGACGCATGAAATGTGTCGATCACTTACATCCACTGAATAGACTTCGTTTGTCTTGTCGGAATACATAGATCTGTACAGGTATGAATTATGTCGGTAACGGTATCTGAACATTCGTGAGTACCGGCAAATGTGTTTTGATAGAGTCCCAGTCTGTGCGGGCAATGCAGCCCTGCAATGTTTGAACTTAAAGGGCTCAGAATCTGGCGTATTCGGTTTTCAGCTTGGAACCATTCACATGTGCTCTCCTCTGGACTGCATAGAGAGGTGACAGACCACGCATGCCACGAGGTTCAACGACCAGACTAGCACGTGGCAATGTTCGTCATCTTCCTTCGAAGACTTCTGTAAATGTGTTGTCCTGGACATGCCATAGTCAAAGACCGGGGTGACTTGTGTCTTGGAAGTTTTTGAGCTTGAGACACTACTGCTTGGACAAAGCCAAGGGCATCACGTCATCGGTGCTTTGAGGAAGGAGGCGTAGAAAGAGGAAGCGCTCGACGATCTTCCTTGGAAGGTCGAGAGAGCGTCATCGTCAGTCAGACCAGCATTCAAGATTCAAGATTACCTTATTATCTCATCAGAGAAATTAAAACATGGCTGAACATTTAACCACATCACAGTACATGTACATATTGTATATTTTAAAACTCAAAGAGCAATTACTGAAAATACAAATGTTACATATTAAACAAACTAGTAATTTACGTATTCACACACACACACACACACACACACACACACACACACACACACACACACACACACACACACACACACACACACACACATTGGGAGTATTTAAAGGCAACATTGGGGAAATCTCTTACAGGCGGGTTGGAGCGCTTACGCCTTTCCCCAGGCGCGTAACTACCACCTTGAAATGATCTGAACTTGGCGTTTTAGTGGAAGTGATCTGGTATCAAAGCAGATTTTTTTGATCGCAGCAGCAATGTCCGCCAGCCAACACAAAGGAGGTAACCAACACAACGGAGGTAACCAACACAAAGGAGGTAATCTCACGGGGTATGTATGGTACGCCGCTGTGTGGGTATGTACATATCTATGTGGGTATGTACAGACCTACCAACAGAAAGAGGTAATCTCACGGGGTATGAATGGTACGCCACTGTGTGGGTATGTACAAACCTACCAACACAAAGGAGGTAATCTCACGGGGTAGGTATTGGCACGCCACTGTGTGGGTATGTACAGACCTATGTGTGTACAGATCTACCAACACAAAGCAGATAATCTCACGGGGTAGGTATGGCATGCCACTGTGTGGGTATGCACACTCTTGCCAACACAATGGAGGTAATCTCACGGGGTAGGTATGGTGTGCCGTCGTGCGGGTGTGTACACACCTGCTAACACAATGGAGGTAATTCTCAGGGGCTAAGTATCGTACGCCATGACTGCATTTGATGATCAGTGTGTCTATCTCTGATGAACAGGATATAGACACAGAATGTTTGTGTCGTTGAACCATCGTTGATTAAGCATGAAACACGCGCCGAGGCGGGACAGCGCTAGGTTGTGTATAGAGCGGGTACTCAATGCTCTTGTCAAGCAGTACATTACAGTGGAGTTTTATATAGAGCGGGTACTCCATGCAGTATATTGCAGTATATTACAGTCCGTTTGTGTATAGAGCGGGTACTCCATGCTGTTGTCAAGTAGTACATTGCAGTCCGGTTGTGTACAGAGCGTTGTGTACAGAGCGGGTACTCCGTGCTCTTGTCAAGAGCTGCTCATGCTTCGCCTGCTGCTGACAGGGATCCAGTATTTCAGCCTTCCCGCTTCACTTAACCTTATTTTCCCATCGCAGTCCCGTTCAGACATGAAGTTATGTGTGTCATAAATGCTGGATCAGGCTTTGACTTGGTGGATTGAATTTTGTTGTGCAAACTAAGAAATGTACACTTCGCCATTGATAGCGTTGATTTCGTTCTCTCCCCCCCCCCCCCCCCCCCCCCCCGCCCCCTTCCCCGTCCCTCTTTAACAGACACTCATTTCCCTATTTTGTGAGACACTCATTTCTTTATTTTATGGGTTTGTTGGTACCGCTAGCCAGAACAACCACTTCTTTATTGCTTTTACACAAAAGACTACTTCTTAAATTTAGAAACGGGACACATAAACTCTCGAAACTTCCTCGACGGGGTATTGCGGACGCAGAAATCATGGTCTCCTCTGCTGCCCATCTACAGCTATCACAGATTCTCTCTTTTAGAAGCCTGGGGTCGGTTAAAACACAGCGTGAAATGCAACTGCCAGGGATTCCGCCTTTCTAATCTCTGCATTTCTTACGTTACCAAACTTCATTTCCACAAAACACTTTTCAGTCATCAAGTAACATGTTGCACTATAGTGAATCTGACTTTTGCATACAGTGAGTCGATGATTTGCTGTTTTGCCCCAAATGACATTCGCGAATGACTGGGCGTTAAATGTGGAGAATCAGTCAACTGACTTGACAAATAAAATGTCCTTGTACAATGACGTTAGCGGTCCATGGAGACTTTATATTGATCCTACAAGGAGGCCTCCTTTAAGAAAGGCTCGTAACTAAAAACAACAACACAAAAACAAAAAACTAGAAAGAAAAAACGATAAGCTGAGACATGGGAATGAACACACAGGTGAGAAATGTGACATTATATGTAATTGTAAGTTGCTAACAATTAGGTACAACACAAGTTACACCATCTCTAAGGGAGATAACTCTCTCCCAGCTCACATCACCGATTGATGATTTTTTTATTAATTTTTTCTTCTTCTTTTTTTCTTTTTCTTTTTTCTTTCTTTTCATAGTCAGTAGTTCATTAGGTGCCGTAAAACAGTCTGAAGTAATTTTTCAGTGGCCGTTACTCATCACGTGATGTAATTTGGTTACATGGAATTAACGTGTCGCCAAACTGAATGGAATAGCGTACGCCGACGAGACTACACCTCACTTTCGACTTCCAACAACTCAGAATCATTGCTTGCTGTTATCGATGAAAAAGATTACGTGGCATAATAATATTTCAGGATCCATCAGGGTCAGATTTTTGATAACCCCTCTGCTGACTGATGAACATTGTGGGCCAACAATCCGATTCGGCGGAGGGGGAGAGGGGGCGGGGCGAATGCACCCAACATGTTTTTAATGAAGGGAGTAGATCTCTCCTTTTTTTCCCCCTCCCTCCCACCCATCGGATTTGCTCTGTTTAAGGTCTTCCAGATTTAAGTATAACGCTGCAACAAATAACGGCTTGCTTGTTTGTTTGTTTGTTGTTGTTGTGTTTTTGTTGTTGTTGTTTGTGTGTGTGTGTGTGTGTGTGTGTGTGTGTGTGTGTGTGTGTGTGTGTGTGTGTGTGTGTGTGTGTATGTATGTGTGTGTGTGTGTGTGTGTTGTTGTTGTTGCTGTTGTGTTTTTTGCTTTGTTTGTTTGTTTGTTTGAGGGGGGTGTTTTTCTTTTCTGTTTTTTCTTTTCTTTTTTCCTACACATCGGCCTAGTTCTTTTGAAGAAGGGGGGGGGGGGGACTGGATAGAACATTCTGTGAAAAATCAAAGGCGTCATGTTTCTTAATTAATGCAACGAACAGTTAGCGGCAGCTGCACTTTGTTCTAAAGCAATCGATTTTCTGGAATAAAATTAATCACGATGTTGACTGTCGGAGCTCTTTCAGTTTCGCACTGGCTGCGATAAATACACCCCCCCCCCCCCCCCCCCCCAAACAACATGCTTATTACGTAATATTATCTATTTCACCCCATTTAGGCTCGGGAAAGAAAGAAAAAAGAAAAAAAAGATTGTTCGTTTCGAAGCCGTCATATCTAATTTTCTAATGGTGTAGAGAAGATATATGGCGGTCAGTGACTTTATTTCCTCTTGAAATAAAATATATAATCCGCACTTGCGCTCATTCCAAACTGTTTGCTTTTCTTAATGTGTAGTTTTGGTTTCTGTTTCAGTTGGATCGGGCAGCTCGGACGTCTGAATTGCTCCAAGCACAAAACCGCCTCATTATCGAGAGACGATGTGTGTGATCTTGCTGAGTATATTCACTGCAGTGTCTGATTGGCTGTAACTGTTCATAAGGGACACGCAGCTGTCTAGACAAATGATTTGAGTTAATTCTTTTAGAAAAACAAACATAACTATGTGTAGCTGGAATCGAACATGTTGCAACTTCCTCTGCACCTTTCGTGCGATCAAATGTTTTCCGCTTTGTGATCGTACCCGATTTCTCCTCTTTTCCATACTGTTTTGATAGCCGGCTCTAAATCAGATCGTTCAGAATACAAAAAGAGCTCACTCTCAGATTGTTTTTATGAGGCATATTATGCCTTATCAAAAAACATACGCTTTTCAAAGTTTTTGAAATTAGTGAATAATTGTAAAATGCTCGCAAAAGCCATTACAAAGCGCCTCAAAGTAAGAAAACTTGGCCCACTGAATAAATCTGAAACGCTTTTTGTCTTTACCGGGTGGAGAACGATCATCACTTGTTAGAGGTGCTATAGCAATTTGTCGCAGCGGAGTTTGTTGCCGCTGTGGCTTCAAACTGGTAAACACAATAAGCACACGAAAGTCATGCGAGTGCTTAGCGGTCGATTTTTCTATTTAAAAATAATATATTTTTTAAATGCGTACTTTGATGGGTTTTATTCATTGATTTCGTTTTCTATTTTGGGGCTTGTTTGCAAATGCTTTGCAAGACACTAAGTTTTGCAGCCACTAGTATTCGCCGTCCTGGTAACAATTTCACAACCAACTGAGGACTTCTTGACAACACTATATAGTACACATATGAACACCATTTATTGTGCCGGCTACGGAGAATAACGTTGTTGAAATTTACAGAAGCCTACATTATAATAGTAAACGGAAAGGCCAAAGAAGCATTACGTTTACGTTAAGCTATCTAGTAAGCCTATCTTTGACAACACTGTAGGTGCCACACGTAGCATAGGAATGCTACCAAAGACAAGCCGATGTTGGATAAATCAGTAGCAGTTATGGAAGAGCCTGCTGTTGGTACTAGCCACCTGCTAGCCAACATGTCGTTCAGCAACACGAGCAACGTGTCTTACGGTCAGCTTATACTGGATGGGGAGCAGGGCCAACCACTCTACGTCACAGTGGTCATCGTTCTCATGTACACCCTTATTATCATCGTGTCTCTGGGCGGGAACATCCTGGTGTGCTACATCATACTTTCCCGCGCCGCCATGCGTACCGTCACCAATCTCTTCCTCCTCAACCTGGCCATCAGTGACATCATGAAGGCCGTCATCTGCAATCCCTTTACCTTTGTGGCCAACCTGATCCTGCTGTGGTGGCCGTTCGGGGAGTTCATGTGTCCCTTCGTGACCTACGTGCAGGTGGTGGCAGTCTTCCTCAGCGCCTTCACCCTGGTGGCCATCAGTTTGGACAGGTTCGTGGCCATCGTCTACCCACTCAGACGGAGGACAACAAAGAAGACTTTCCTGAAGGTAGCGGCCCTCATCTGGTTCCTGTCCTTGGCCGTGCCGCTGCCCACCGCTATCGTGTCCAGAGTGCAATACGAAGGCAACGACACTACGGGTGGGTTGTGCTGGGAGGTGTGGGAGCGTGACAGTGACAAGTACGTCTACAGCGTTATCCTCATGATGCTGCAGTACTTCATCCCTCTCATCGTCATCACCTTCTCGAACGCCAAGATCGGCTACATCATTTGGCTGAAGAAGACACCGGGAGAGGCGGAGAGAGACCGCGACAGGCGAATAGCGTCGTCCAAGCGACGTGTGAGTAGCATACGTCATCACTTTGATTTTGACCGTGATACTAATATTGCAATAGCAATGATAATAATAATGAATGAATTAAAATGAGGATTGATCAAACTAATCGTGATACACAAAAATAAAATAATGTACTCTTTTGTGCGTTATTTCTCCAAACTGGAGCACATAGCCTACAACGTAATAAAGACCCAAAACACAGTCAAAACAAACTTCCGCGAGCGCGCACTTGCACACACACGCACACACACACACACACACACACACACACACACACACACACACACACACACACACACACACACACACACACACACACACACCACAAACACACACACACACACACACACACACACACACACACACACACACACACACACACACACACACACACACTCACTCACTCACACACACACACACACACATATACACACACACACACACGCACACACACACACACACACACACACACACACACACACACACACACACACACACACACACATTCTCAATAGGGTAGTTTGAAGAGGTGGGCTTTCAAAGATGATTTGAAAGATGTGAGTGTGTATGACGATCTGACTTTGTAAGGGAGACTGTTCCAGACAGACGGTGCAGCATAAGTCAAAGATCTCTGACCAAGCGAGTGCGTGCCCACAGGGGAGAGACAAAGAATGGAAGTATTAGAAGAAGAGCGTAGCTGGGGGTTGGTTTGTAAACTTTCAGGAGTTCAGTCAAGTTGACAGGAGCTGAGGCAGTTGTAGCAGAGAGAAGCGAGTTTGCATTGTATTCGTGAATCATTGGGCAGCCAATGGAGAGAAGCAAGATGAGAGATATGGCAAGCAGCGTTGTTTTGAACTTTTTGTAGGTTGTTTAAGAGATACTGAGGACAGCCAGACAGGAGAGAATATTGCAATAAGCGTAGACAAAAATTCCTGTGGCATCTGTGGATAGAAGATATAACAAGAGTGCTACACTTCTATGGCGCCTATTCCCTTCCGCCCTAGGCGCCTTTCAGTGAAAAACAACACCCATTTGCAAAACACAAACATAGCCTACGCGCGTGCAAGTACTATTCGACCTCATCAACACAGATTTCCGTTCATGTAACGGACATAAAACACAGACACCTGATTATTGCATCTGGAATTCCTTGCCTTGTGAAATAACGCACATTCAGTCAACCACAGCATTGAAAACTGCTCTGAAGACCCGTCTGTTTAAAACAGACTACTGCTAGCAGGTTACATATCCCCCAAACTTGTTCTTAAATTATTTCAGTTGACTGATGTGCTGTGTGTGTGTGTGTGTGTGTGTGTGTGTGTGTGTGTGTGTGTGTGTGTGTGTGTGTGCTTCGTGTGTGTGCGTGCGTGCGTGCGTACGTACGCGCGCACGCGCGCGTGTATGTTTGTGTGATGTAGGTCTTACCATTTGGCTTCTTGTGGTCTGGATTACTTGTACTCATTGTTATTGCCGTTTTGCGCTTGGGGTGTCTCAACGTGGATGTTGTTTATATTTGAATTCTGTACAGCGCCGAGCTGTAAAAAAAATTGTCAGATGTTCTCGCTTTATGTTTCATTATTATTATGACTGTTGCTGTTAATATCAGCTTCCTCATCATTTCTGTTGCTCGTTAATACTACAGCGTTTATTGCATTGTGGGGAACAGCCTCAAAACGCCACGAGGCTCTGTTGTGGTGGTATAAGAAATCGAGGTTCTCAGTCAGACTATCATCATGCACTTTTTTTTCTCTCTTTCTTTTCTTTTGCCAGCCCTGGACGCTGCTTGTTGCTTGCCACATCGGCAATGCTGCCCCCTTCAGCCGAAATGACAGTTTGGTGTCAGTTGCCTCATGCTGTTAAACGGCCAGTCTTCTACTGTTTTTGTTGACAAACCGGATCAGTTGTGTTTGAAAATCTACACTAGTCGTGTCGCCGGCAACTACGCCATGTACCAGACGGTTCCTGCGTGAGCAGGGTATATCGGTTGGAATCAATTGGGCTGCTAACCACCTTACAACACAGCAACAGCTAGTAACACAACTTTAACCGACAATAACCCAACGTATCTTGACAATGTGTTGCAGTGGCCAGCCTACATCAAACGGTGCCAATAATTAAAGTAGTCTAACGGTAACATTGCGAGCAGTCAGAAACCGAGGTCCGCAACACCAACCGCAGAATTAGGGAACAATAGCTTCCTTTGGATGCAAAAGCATCAGTTTGGTCATAGTTACCAAATAATTCGTAGAGACACAAGGGATAAAATCCACGATTTGACTTTCGTGCCGTTGAAAATAATATTTACAATGCAGTGAAAAATAACTCCAGTGGATTATGTCCCCTGATGATCACTGAGACTTCCCGAGCACACTATTTTGGTCGACATTACCTCACTTTGCTCCTTTCTCAGCCAAAGAACTTGAGATCAAATAATTAATGACGATTTTCGTGCCTCAAGTCTCCCGAAATGACTGCTTTCTGTGCCATACCGCAGATACCAGCAAACATCATTCGACAACGTCCACTTGCAATCGCCGTTCCGAACGGCAAAACATTCCACTATATGAATGAAAGAAAATATGTATATTACGCATAAAAACATCTACTCAAAACCTTGTGTGTTTATGCAGTTACGTTTACATACTAATTTTTGTTCGTTCTGGACAGTTACTAGATAGCAGGGCCTATGTTCATCGTTCCCACCTCTTCAAAAGGTTAAAACTATCAATGTACTGTGGCAAATGAAACAAGACTTACCGTAAACATTTGCCAAATTCTCATGAATTTCGATAGGATCGTCTCCGCGTCTGAACGTCCGCGTTCTTTTCCTGGTTCCTTTTTATTTTTATTGTGTGTGTGTGTGTGTGTGTGTGTGTGTGTGTGTGTGTGTGTGTGTGTGTGTGTGTGTGTGTGTGTGTGTGTGTGTGTCTGTTATTGCTGTTATTGTTGTTGTTGTAATGAGTGATGTCATAACCATAAAGTGTTGTTGTTTTTCGGTAGATATTTAATGTAATTTTTTTAAGTACTTGAAACGTCACAGCTTAATTCTTATCAGAAATGGAACGCCCCTCGTACCAAGCTCGGTTACAAAAGGGCCAACGTCCCTAAAGTTGAAGGCCAACACCACTGTATCGCTCGGGTGGTTAAGTTCCTGTGGACAATCAGTGAAGCTAGTGTTGAATCTGGCATTTTTATTTGCACGTCAGTCTCGCTATCCCCTCTCCCTGGCCCCATCTTCATAGAGTTGTTGTTGCGGCACGTTTTGTCACTACGGCACGTTTTGTCACTAATGTGACAAAACGTACAGCGATGCCTGCACGTTTTGTCACTAACGAGGTAGTGACAAATCGTGCAGGCATTGCACCTTTTTCCCCCCACTTGGATGTCAGTCTAGTGATATTGTATGTGTCACTTGTGTGTGTGTGTGTGTGTGTGTGTGTGTGTGTGTGTGTGCGTGCGTGCGTGCGTGCGTGCGTGCGTGCGTGCGTGCGTGCGTGCGTGCGTGCGTGCGTGCGTGCGTGCGTACGTGCGTGCATGCGTGCGTGAAAGAGAGAGAGAGAAGGAAAGAGAGAAAGTCACAGAGAGAAGGAGACAGAACGAATGTGTGAGACAGAACGAGAGAGAGAAAGAGGAGGGAGAGAGACACACAGGGAAGAACGAAAGACAGAAGGAGAAGAGAGAGGGAGAGACAGATAGACATAGACAGAGAGGGACAGAGACAGAAAAAAGTCACAGAGAGAGAGAGAGACAGAGACAGAGAGACGGACACAGAGAAAGCGATAGCGAGAGAGAAAGAGAGAGTGAGGGAGGGAGAAAGACCGAGAAAAAACATATTAGGCACATATTATGCTACAAAATGTACAAGACGCTGCATGGAATGAAATATCACACCCAAAGTTAGTCTACGTTTACCTTTTATCTCATCGAACCATAACAACCATTCAATCAAACAAGGACATCCACAACACACAATCAAACCACATTTTCACTCAGTCTCTACGTCTAGTCATATTTCACACAGCTCACAGAGCTACAGGCAGCAGTAGCCTCGTAGTCTACTCAAAGCAATACAGAATTTCAGTTTAGGGTTGATTGAGGCGATGATAATAAACAAAACACAATACACAACAACACACACGTGGGTGCGCGCGCGCTGCCACGGACAAATGCACATCAACACACACACACACACACACACACACACACACACACACACACACACACAACCACACGTGCGCGCGGGCACACACAAACACACACACGTGAGCGCGCGCGCGCGCACACACACGCACACACGTGCGCGCGGGCACACACAAACACACACACGTGAGCGCGCACGCGCATACGCACACACACACACACACACACACACACACACACAACGAGGAAAGGAAAAGGCAGGTTATAGTGTTGCTGGCGAAGGAGTGACAAAACATGCAGCGAGTGGACCTTTCGGCACGTTTTGTCACCACGTAGTGACAAAACGTGCCGGAGTGACAAAACGTGCAGGTTGTGCATCAAATTTGACACGTTTTGTCACCTTAGTGACAAAACGTGCCGTAGCGACAAAACGTGCCGCAACATTGCTGCGTGCACGTTTTGTCACTACGGCACGTTTTGTTACTAAGCTCTCTTTTCAGGCTCTCTTCTAAGAAATGATGTACATTTCCAAGATTTTATGCACCTTATAATACTTGCGAGCCAGGCGACAGTTACCGTAAGAGGTTTCGGTCTCTATTGTTGTGTCTCTTGTTATGTGTGTGATGTCTGTCGATTGCTGTTGATGCTCCTTTCTCTTTCTGTCTCGGCGGGGTTTCATTGTCGGTGGAAGGATTAAAGGTGGTTGGGGTCCCGAAAGACGGTTTGCAAAAAAAGTTCGACCACCTGGGTCTAGGCGGCCTAGGAGTAGGTGGGAAAATAATAATTAATAGTAACTGAAATATGTTAGGCAGATATTATGCTACACAATGTACAAGACGCTGCATGGAATGAAACACCACACCCAAAGTCAGTCCACGTCTAACTTCTATCTCATCAAACCATACCAGCCATTCAATCAAACAATGATATTATATGTACGGGACATCCATAACACACAATTAAAATACAGTTTCACTCAGTCTCTATATCTCTATTCATATAATTTCACACAGCTTACAGAGCTACGGGCAGCTCCTCGTATCCTCGTAGTCTACTGAAAGCAATACAGAATTTCAGTTTAGCACTGATTGAGGCGGGGATAATAAAACCCAATACACCACACACACGCGGGCGTGCGCGCGATGCCACGGACAAATGCGCGCGCGCGCGCGCGCGCGCACGCACACACACACACACACACACACACACACACACACACACACACACACACACACACACACACATAGACAAACACACACACACACACAAACACGTGCGCGCGGGCACATACAAACACACACGTGCGCATGCGCACACACACAAACGCACACACACACACACACACACACACACACACACACACACACACAAGGGAAGGGAAAGACAGATTATAGTGTTGCTGGCGAATGGGTGACAAAGTGTGCATGCAGCAAATGGACCTTTCGACACGTTTTGTGACCACGTAGTGACAAAACGTGCCGGAGTGACCAAACGTGCCGCAACACGCCTCCCTTCGTGCTTCCTCCATTCAGCCCGTAAGAGGAAGATGTCCCCTTACCTGATGGCATTATTTCACCCTCCAACTCCAACCTCACTGGTGCCTATCAACGTCTCAGTGTGTTGTTCATAGACAACACACTTGTACGTTTATCACAGAAAATGGTGCTCCTCGTCTAGCGCTGTACAAAGACAGGATCCTCCCCAGTCCTAAGAGCACGGCCCGGATGGCAGAGACGCTGTTTCCTCCCAGGCAGCCACGTCGGTCACTCAACCAAAGACGGCCCACTTCCCACCTGTCCTATCGCCCGCACAGAGATTGTGTGCACCCTCGTAACCACCAGCCCGCAGCAACACTGCAGCTATCGTCTCACGATGATTTCTCGCCTTTGGAGTCCCCCCTCTCCTCCAGCACACGCCGACAACAGGCTGATGCCTGCTCCTCACGCTGTCCCCCTAGTGCCCGTCTCCCAGGCAGTGGATCAACGGCATGGTGATTGATGAATATCGCCAGCCAGCGTACCGCCAAGCGACAGATTAATTATAATTATACAGGTCCATAGCCTGGCAGAGCTGTGAGCCCGTGGTCAACCCGACATTTGAGGACATTAAGCGATTGGCATATATATGTATGGTTCAGTCTCCTGAAAACTGGTCAAAACTGTGACATAGAGGGTACAAATTCAAAGTGTGATTTAAAAAAAAAATGATTTGGAAATTAAAGCTTGACATCCCTTGCGTACATAAATATAAGACCTACATTGACAGAGTGACAGGCACTTGGTTAATTGTGCATCATGTTACGTCATCGGCCAGTGTCTCGCATGTTACAGAAGACACCAGAAATGCGTAAACAGAGTCGGCTCAGTGGCCAGTTTGACTCTTACCTTTTTTATTATGCAATATTTCCTAATTAATGATGGAATATCTGTCACGTCTGACACTTTATATATATAATTATTTTTTTCTTCTTCTTATTTTTTCTTTTACTTTCCTGCCTCTTTAACGATTTTGCTTTAAAACGTCTTCTTCGAAGTACAGACATGCACGAAATAGATCACATTTATTTTCCTTAAAGTAATTTGTAGAAAGCCGGGAAAATGTGTTGCACTAACCTGTTCTGAACCTCATATATATAAAATATACATGTCGGAGCGTTAAATTTGTTAAATTAAACTGTTAAATTTGTTTCTTGCTTTCAAAAGTTAATAACCAATTAGTAATCTGTCTCATGTTATATATACATCACAAGTACAAAAGGATAGAAGAATCACACACTTGAACCATTGACCCAAAAAACTTAATAAACAAGTATATTCATTACAAAAGCAATGTTCTTTCCACATTTTTTGATTGGAACCGGTATTGACCCCTGCTTTAGATATCGGGATGGCCAAGAGTGGCAGCAATCTAGTCCACAGTCCACCAAGCCATATTCTCTGTCTCACACCCTGTGTGTAAATGCAAGAAAATCTTTTCACGGTGTCTTACCCTGTCTTGTGTTTAATGTACCATCAAACTAATTTGGATTCCCAAAAGTTTCAGTATTTCTGAAGATCTAGTAGAAACGATTGTGGCTTTGACATGGCAAAATCATATTTCTGTACGATACTCTAGCTGATGATGATGCATCACCATACTAAGTTTGATGGATCAGAGATAATGTCCGGGCAAACATTCACTGAAGTTAAGAACCTTCACTATGACCTTGACCTTGAATACAGCAAAGCAACCTTTTCACAAGGCACTCCAGCTTATGAGCATGCACTGTTAAACTTAGTTGGTCGCCCCAAAAATCAGCAGTTCAGAACATATAATAGAAATAGTCATGTTTTCATTGAATGAAAACAAACTCAGTTATGTGACCTTGACCTTCAAGATAGCAACCCATTTTTCGCACATGACGCTCTGGCTTATAATGATGTATCTCCATACTGGGTTTGGTTGCAAAAGGTTCAGCGTTTCATAAGATATCATCCAAACTAACATTAACTAAAACCTTTGGGCTGTGCCCTTGACCTTGAACCAGCAATTCAATTTTTTTCACTGGAATTTTTTTTGCTTTTTTGATGATCTGCCCTTTAAAATTTATTTTGGGTTGGGGGACCAATTTTTGACTAATTAAAAAATATAGTAAACCCCTTTTATTTTTTATTAAAAAAGCCCACAATGTTACCTTACCCTTTAAGATTTGGATCCCAATTTTTTTTCGCATGACTTTCCCCGGTTTATGGTGGTGCACCACAATACCAAGTTTTTTTTACAAAAAAATTGCATACAGACCGTTATTTGTGATAGGTTAAGGGGAAAAAGGGTTTGCTGATCGCAGATAATTTTCCCTTGGGAAACGTTAAGGTTGGGAAAAAAAACAGATTGGGAACAAACATTTGTCACGAGCGTTACATCCCTCCCCCCCCGAAGACCCAAAAGTGCTTTCCCTTTTGTAGTCAAATAATACACAATACATAGCGCAAAAAGAGGTCAAACGTTGCTGCCCCAAGTCAGCTGATGTGGATTCGTAAGTTAGGGGTTAAAAAATTTAAAACAGAAATAATTAATTTTTTTGTGCTCGCACGTTAAAACCATTGTAAGACACCACGCCCAAACCCCCCCTGAAGAAATGACTGTAATTTATTTCGCATCTACTCTCACGTCATCAAACAAGCATTAAAAAAAAAGTGAAATGGGGGTTATCTACCAAGCAGACGAAAAAAAGACGGTTCTTTAGTTTCTGCTGTAAACAAGTCACAGTATCGTGATACACACTCAGAAGACACCATCGGTAACGTACGAGACACTGATTATCTTGTCTTTTTTTTTTGGAGCTGTTAGTAGGAAGCAACACACAATAAATACCACTTGTATGTAAGAGCTAGCCACCTTATTTCTAATGAAACCCGTTTTTTTTTCAATCATGAACGATTTCAAAGGGAATACTGCGATCAGCTAACCTTTTTCCCCTTTACCATGTCCCCCAAAAAAAACGGCCATGAAAAAATGATTTTTACCAAAAAAGACTCACAGCACAAGAAAAAAAGATGCTTTTACATATTGTAGCATTTCCCTTATTTCTCCAAACACATTACATCAGAAATATAGCTGGGAGTTTAAAAAGTTTTATGTTTTAATTCAGGGTTTTATTTTAAGGGAAAACGGGGAAAAATGGGGGGGAGTGGTTATGGGGGGGGGGGGGGTGTGGGGGGGAAGGGACTATTATATACCTATCGCTACACTGTCACCACTAGAATGACTTCTGCATTAAGGTGGGCAGCGACGAGAACCAAGACAGTGTCCACAGACCACATATTTTGAAGAGAAAGGAGAGCCGAAGCAGATTCGAACCGAGGTCCCCCTGCTTACCAGCCTAACGCCTTACGGCTAGGCCAAACCGGCTCATTTTGGGCGGTAAAATAAGTAAACATGGTGCTTAACGTCCACAGAAACCATAAGGCTTATTAGGGACGGGGAGAAGGTGGGGAAGGGGGTATGGATGTGGGGGGAGAGGGAGAAGTCTATACCTATCGCTACACTGTCACCACCAATGACTCCTGTTAAGATGGGCAGCGATGAAGCCATTTTTAATGTTTCAGTTCTGGAAGTGATTGACAAAGTCACAGACAGTGTCCCACAAACCACAACCTTTTGAGAGAGGAGAGCCGAAGCGGTATCAACCGAGGTCCTTCCGATTACCAACCTACATCAGCCTTACCGCTAGGCCAAACCGGCCACAATTTGGGCGGTAAGTAAGTTAGTAAACAAGTTGGCTTAACGTCCTCAGAAACCATGAGGCTTATTTAGGAAGGGGGGGAAGGGGTTATGGAGGTGGGGGAAGCGGGAGAGTATATTACCTATCGCTACACTGTCCCACCAGAATGATTTCTGCATTAAGAATGGGCAGTGATGAAGCCATTTTAATGTTTTTCAGTAGGAAATGATGGACAAGTCACAAGACGTGTCCACAAACCACAACCTTTCTGAAAAGAAAGGAGAGCCGAAGCGGTATCGAACCGAGGTCCTTCCGCTTACCAGCCTAACGCCTTACCGCTAGGCCAAACCGGCTCACTAATTTGGGTGGTAAGTAAGTAAGTAAACATGGTGCTTAACGTCCACAGAAACCATAAGGCTTATTAGGGACGGGGAGAATGGGGGGAAGGGGTATGGAGTGGGGGAAGAGGGATATATATACCTATCGCTACACTGTCACCACAGAATGACCTGCATTAAGATGGACAGCGATGAGAACCATTTTATTGTTTCACTTAATGTAAGGGACAAAGTCCAAGACAGTGTCCACGAACTACAACGTTTGAAAAGAAAGGAGAGCCGAAGCGGTATCGAACCGAGGTCCTTCCGCTTACCAGCCTACCGCCTTACCGCTAGACCAAACCGGCTCTCTATTTGGGCGGTAAGTAAACATGGTGCTTAACGTCCACAGAAACCGTACGGCTTATTAGGGACGGGGAGAATGGAGGGAAGGGAGTATGGAGGTCGGGGGAGAGGGAGATTATATACCTATCGCTACACTGTCACCACCAAAATGACTTCTGCACTAAGGTGGGCAGCGATGAGAGCCTTTTATGTTTTCAGGTAGAAGTGGGGGACAAAGTCACAGACAGTGTCACAACCACAACCTTTTTGAAGAGGAAGGAGAGCCGCCTCGACTTTCACACAGCTCCTGAGCTCCGAGCAACTTCTCGATCCCAGGGACAACTACAGCAAGTGTAGTGATGATGATGACGAAGTGATGCTTAATGTCCTCAGATGTCAGTTGACATATTAGGGACAAGTTGTTGACCAATGCCGAAGCACGGTGCATAATTTTTTTACGTCCACGGAAACCAGAGGCTCGTTAGGACGGACAGCCAGGACGGCCACCATGACTCTCAAAAAGCTCCTGACTATGAGTGTGCAGTCCCTGCCATGACCTATATATAGGTCCATGGTTCATACCATCAGTAGCATTGGAATGCGCTTTGTAATCTTTGCCGCAAGAAGTCGCGAGAGGTCGCGCGTCACTTCCGGGCCGATTTCTGAGTAGACGTTGCTTCACGCTGTGTACAACAATGGAATTTGAACCTAGAATTGCGAAGCAGTACAAATGCCACCACTGTTGCAGCTGTGTGAGAGTCGAGGTGGCCGTCCTGGGCTGTCCGTCCTAACGAGCCTTCTGGTTTCCGTGGACGTAAAGCTATATTGAACCATGCTTCGGCATTGGTCACAGCTTGTCCCTAATATGTCAGCCGACATCTGAGGACATTAAGCATCACTTCATCAGCTGCAAAAATTACCGGGGAAAGGGAATGGAGGGTGGACAAAAAAGTGTCTCTGCGTCGTTTTTTGGCTGACCAAAAGATCGCGAGTTCGTGGAAAAAGTGTGTTTTGGGGCATCCTATAGCACGAGCAACAAGCTATTGCTTGCTAAAGCTATTGCTTGTTGCCAGACACATTCTGACTACGGGCCTCCAAAAATGTCGTTAAAGTTGGCAGTGCACATGGATGAATGAGGTGAGGTTTGCTAACGTAAAATTGGTGTTCGGACGTAACGTTTGCGAACTCTAGATTGCATACGGTAAATATTTGTTGACGACCACTAGAGGTGTACTCTGACTGTTACAGTGTTAAGATTTCTGACAGGATTCCGGTGCCGGTGTTTGACTGCGGAGTCACTCTGTACTCTAGCAGAGCCCGTGTACTCCTAGAGCCGGTTTGATAGAGCGGCTAGAACGCCATTTACGCCGTCCTACGCAAGGGTTATAAACTATAACAGCGCAAAGTGATATTTTTGCGGCAGGTGAAGCGGTTACAATGGCTACCGACATCCTAATCACGGTCATAGTTTATAACACCGCCCCCCCCCCCCCCCCCCCCCCCCCCCCCCCCCCCCCACGCGTAAGCTGCTCTGCGCGAACCGGTTTAATGAACACGGTTATAAACTATGCTAGCGGTTACAGTTATGTGCATGATTCGAATATACGACAGCCCCGCCAAATCGCTGCCACGATGCACAAAATGCTGTTGGTTACAACTGTGCTAGCGTAAGGCCGTCTATATTTAACTGTGAGTGGAAACCCCCCAGGATTTTCCTTCACATCCGCTACAAACTGACACCAAAGAATCTCCATCACACGCTGAAAAGTACCTGTTGCTAAAACCGCAAAGCGATCATTATTTGCATTGATTAATAATAACAGTAATGTAAAATAAATTATTTAAAACAAAATTAAGCGTCATAATTTTCCGCAAAACAACAAAAAACACGGGGGGAAAAAACAAAAGAACAAAAAAAGAAAGAAAAAAAGCTCAAAATGCTTCAGTTAATGCCACAGAGTACAAAATAAAATGAAGAAAAAAAAGTCTCTAAAGAAGTACAATGAAACACGCAAGTACAGCTCCGGCCACCAACAAGAGCAGACGAACTACCCTTTGTCGATGCGAGGCACTGCAAATCATTAAACTCATCGATTGCCTCAAGGACCCACGGCGTCCAAAAACACAAAAACGCTGGAATAATCCTAGATCATCCTACACATCCAGTGGTTTTATTCAGTCACCAAATTTACGATCTCTTACGAGCCGGATTGTGCACGTGTACTGAACTGGGTCTTTCGCGGCCATTATTTTGTTATGGTTTACTTTTAAATGAAATGGGGAAATCAAATGACAGGATGGTACCTCTTCTTCGTCTAAGTAACTGTACTTGCAGACATCATTGTGCTATAAATTTTGATTAAGCTATAAACTATATAAGCTAAAGCTTTGATTATTCTTCTGTTTATAAGTCAAAATTGTTTTATTCATTTTGTCGCTGAAACCGATAATTAAAGCAGAAACACATGTCTGATCATGGACACCCAGAACAATCTTGAAGTGTACAAGCAGCACAGGCGAAATGGTTTACCGAGACCAGTTAAAGGGCCCATAAAGGCAGTTTTTGTTTGCAACGGAACGTTGAAAATCGACCCAATTATGAAAATCTAGTGCATAAAATGACCCTTAAATCTAATAAAATGTCAATGCCAGGAAAGTAATTTGTTTAGGGAAGGAAGAAAGGGGTTTTGGATCAGGCCGAATTTCGTCTGCTTGTTTTAATTTTGAAAAGCCCCGGGACCGTGATTAGGTCTCACGTCACAAACAGACCACAAAGGCGAAGGGGAAAAAAATTGAGGGGGTTTTCACCATCAATCGGTCCACAACAAAAATGCCACGCGAATGTGGGGCCCCGTGGGATGCGCAGAGTTGCAGACCAAAGGGTCGTTGTTTTCCTTTTTACCCCTTTCCCCAAAAAGGATACAGTCAAAGGGAAGTTTTCCTCCTTGGTTTAACGGGAAATTTTTCCCAAAAGCCCGGTTACCCACACAGACATTTTTTTTTTCCCAAAGGGAAATGGGTCACGCATCCCCCCGGCTTTCACTGGGTTGACCCTTTTGGTAGTGGGGAAAAGGGTCTCTTCGGAAAAAAATTTTTTTTCCTTCCCAATTTACAAGGAATATATCCAAAACCCCCCAAAAGATTTCAAAAATACTTTTTGACCCCCTTGGACCCGGGTGCAAAAAAAATAAAAAAAGGTAAAAACCCTTTTCACAAAAAACCCCTCCAGAAAAAAAAGCGAAATCAAAAAAAAAAGAGGCAAAGGGTCACACAAATCCTCGAAAATGAACCGTAATAAAAGGAAAAAGGGAAGGGAGAAAAAAAGAAAAGAAAAAAAGGGAATAAAAAAAACACCGAAGAAAAAAGGAAAAAACAGGTACAATTTTACTAAAATCCCAAAACAAATACCCCCCCCTTTGTTTAAAAAAAAACCAAAAGCGAGGAAAAAAATTAAAACCCGAGAGAAAAGTAAAAGCCGAAAAGTAAACAGAAACTCGGCGGGCCCTGTGCCCCAAAACGAATAGTCGGGTTTGGGGAAAAAATAGCGGATCCTTCACGGGGCCGCGCCGAAGCCACGGCACCATTCGGTCGACATCGCATTTGCCCCCAATATGCTCTTTAGCATCTGAGGACACCAAGAAAGAAAGAAGGCAAAGACAGTACGTCTAGCACGAATGCCTACAGCAGAAAAGGCCGTGTAAGAAACAAACTGTACACAAATGACTGTGACAAAAAAAAGAAAAGAAAAAAAGAACAGACCACAAATGGCAAAGAAAGAAAGACCAAACCGCAAACGAAAAAAGGCTGCTCTGATCAGGCAAGCAAACAGCTGACACCAAATGAAACAAACAAAACAGCTGTAACCACCTCAAAAACCCAAAGGTTTGGCCTACCTGAAAACATAAGGTGGAAAAAACAACCAAATCGCAACAGTCTAATAGACAAACTGTCTGCAAAAAATGAGTGGACGACTACATTGACTACATTTGTTGCAGCCAAACAGCACAGAGAAAAAATAACTGTGCCCGAAAAATAGATGGAAACCCAAAACCCCAACCATAACTAACTTTAATCTTAACTAACTCTAAAAACCCTCACTAACCCTTTTTTCCATCTAGAAAAAAAAAAGGCGAGACGGATAAAGAAATCGCAATCGGGATTCCCCGGGGATGAAAAAGCTTTGGGATGAAAACAATGCAGACGAAAAGAAAATGCAAAGGCTGCCCTAATCAGGCAAGAAAACACCCTCAAAATGGCCCCCCCCCCAAAAGAAAAGAAAGAAAAAAAAAAAAGAAAAAAAAAACAAAGGGGAAAAAAGAAGAGGAAAAGAAAAAAACAAAACAACAACACTTTTTTTGAAAAGAAAGAGGGGGGAAGAAATGTCAGCGAGCAACGAACGTAATCCTTGTACACGATACATCCCTTTAGCCGAAAAAACACGGCAGGGGAAAAGACGCTCACGAACTAAACCCCCACAAAGAAAAATTTAGGGTTCGTTAAACATCGAGACTTTCCCCCCCCCTCGTACATCGTAAATGGGAACGATTAATTGAGGCAAAAAACGCCGCGAGAAAAAACAGTGGGCTGGGGCCCTACCGGCCCTAGCCCAACAAACCCCAACCCAGGGGGGCCCCGAAGTCTATTTTTAACTAGAAAGGAAAAAAATTTTTCATTGTTACATTAATAAAACAAACAAGGTAAATTGGGAAAATAAAATAAAATACCCAAAAAAAGGGAGGCTCCCTGATAATCAAGCAGGTCCCTAGAGGGAAAACTAAATGAAAGCTAGAGTAAACAAAAAGAAAAAGACCGAAACGCCACGCCCCTAACAAGGCTCGAGAAAAATGAAATAACAAGGGGGAAATAAAAAAAAGGCCCAACTACTGAAAAGGAGTTTCATTCCCCTTTTGTTGTTTTGAAATCCTCTTTAAAATTATTTGAACCCGGACATTTTTCCAAGTCGGTTTTTGTGGCCGACCCTTCCCCTTTTTGGTTTTTTGTCTGTTTGTGACGCCACCGCCCAACCCTTGACCTTTTCTTTAAAAAAACTCTCGCGGAACTCGCATTCAAAATGGCGCTGGTTTTGAAAGGGTTTAGTTTATTTTCCGAACCCTTTTTTCCAAAATAAACGGGATTACAACCTTGTTGAGGCCTGAAAAAGTTTTAAACAAGTGAGTAATAGACTGTTTCTTCTCTTCGAACGTTAGTACGGACCTGTATGTTGTTTTGAAACGATTTGGAGTGATTTTGTGGCCCGAAACTGCCTTTATAGGCACTTTAAATAGACGAGCCTTGGCTGCGACCGCCAGTAGCTTAATTCGCTTCGCTTTGACCACACGTAAACGGAATCCATGCCCAGAACAGGAGAGGCCTATCACTGACTGGAAAGCAGTCAACCAAGGCTAAACATCCGCATATTTCCGAGTGTGTCTGAAATTAAATAAATATGTGCGAGTGAGCCTGGAGGGTATAAGGGGCGGGGGGAGGCATCATTGAATTTTTTTTTTTTTTTTAAAGAAGTACCGCTTTGGAGAAGTTTGTGCATCTTTTATTTACTCACATGTCGGGTGAGAGATACCGTAGGTGATCTGGGTTTGGGTTGTGCCTTGTGACGTTTTTGAGTGCTAATTTTACCTTGGTTTTGGGATTCTACTCAGGTGTTCTAGGCCTCATTCTGTTTCAGATTATAACAAATCTTTCCGAGGTTAACACGTAACTGCCTGTATATGTGTGTTTGTACGTTGAGCCAGTTTCGAGATCAAAAGACTATGTCTGGTCTTGAATAAAGATTAGTTCTGTCTTATTCTGTGCACATCTCAGTTGCTGAGTGTGTCTGGAATGGATGGTGGGGGGGGGGGGGGGGGGGGGGGGGGGGGGGGGGAATTGGGGGGGGGGGGGGGGGGGGGGGGGGAGGAGGGCATCCTGTTTGAGGATGTACCCTTCGTGGCGTTTTTAGTGATCTTTGCGTTTACTCACTTGCAAGTAGAGTTGCCGTAGGTGATTCGGGTCTTTTTCTGTCCATGTGACGTCTTTTGGGTGCTAATTAATTCCCTTTGTTGATTTGAGAGATGTCCGCGTTGAAATAAGCCATCCATCACGGTCGCTCGCCTGTAAACAAAAAATATACACCCGCGTCAGTTTTCTTTCCACAGTTCCTGACGATAATCATTATTTTGCTGTTTGTGTTTTCTGTTCATGGGCCATAAAGAGAAAGGTAAGATACGGTCGGTGTCTTCTGTTTTAAAAGAACATGACTGAAAGTGAGAACTGATTTGTTATGCATTTGTTTCCGTTCTCTGCACACAGATCATGCAGATGATCATCGTGGTGGTCGTCATCTACGCTGTCTGTTGGCTTCCTCTGCACGTCATTACCCTAGCAGGGGACCTTGACCCCTCCATCTACAACCAGCCTCATATGAACATTGTTTGGGTCTGCTTTCACTGGCTGGCCATGAGTCACTCCTGCTACAACCCCTTCGTCTACTTTGGAATGAACAAACGGTTTCGGAACAGCTTAAAGAAAGTGCTGAAGCTCTGCCACATTCTCAAACTGTCGCCTGGAGACGACCTGTCTTTCCAAGCGGTGTCCATTGATGGGGAGGGGTCCAGCATGCACGAGTCCATCCGCTCATCTCGCAAGTCATTCAATGGACGTTACGTCCCCAAAGTTCGTTTGTGATTGAACTGCAGTTTATACCGGACAATGTATAGAGTACCGCATCGAAACCTTTTTTCTTGTGCCTAGCCCTGATATAGCCCTATTTGGTTGACTGGACTCTAAGCACCAACTAACTGACGAACTTTTGTGCACCATTGACCTGTTTTTGCACTTGCTGACGTTGTAATATACCTTTCAGTCTTTTCTCTTGTAGTCCATGGCTTAGAGTTACGATTCCATACAAATGGATGTGGATACAGCCAATTATTGTGCGCGCATATCGTACGTGTCTGATTACTCCAAGCCTGGCGGTTTTCCAGTTGCTCCACGGAGCGATTCTTTCCGCATCCTCATAATTAATTTTGTGGAATCCTAACTTCAGTGAGCCATATAACTGTTTGGATTGAAAGTTTAAAAAAAAAAATGAAAAAATCTGACACGGCTTGAGAGATGTGTGTGTTTCCATATAATGCCTTATATAAATTGTTTTGGTAGGACTGTCCTCTACGTACGTGTATAATATTGTATTTAGGTTAATATGTATGATGTGAGTGCTCAGGGCGTTGATAAGCGGATGATAAATGTACATTATTATTATTGTTATTATTATTATTATTATTTTAAATATTTTAATCGCTCCTTTTATGTGATAAGTTCACAAATTAAGCAACATTTAGAAGTGAATTCACAGATGCTCTAGCCTGAATTCAGATACACCCCAGAACCTTTACAGTTCAAATGTTTATTTTTTGATCTGCCTCCATTCGACATGCAGTTCGGATGACACTGGAGGAACATGCCCACTGGAGGAACATTACCAGGTTGCTAGCATTTACGTGCAAGTGAAACAGTTACATTTCAGGAGTCACTAAACTGATGCCATGTCGGATGACAAACTGTTGGATTGGGCCAGCATGCGATTCAGTGCTGTATAGCTTGAAACAGCAGTTTGCAGTCAACAGAAAACTCTGTCGGTAGTATGCAGCTTGGAAATGTCAGTTACCACGAAAGGGGTCGCCCGCAAAGTCAGTGATTTAAAAGTCAATATCAGAGTTCTGAAATCGTTGACTCATAAAAACTAGAAATGTTTTACTCTCCTTATTTCTTGAAGTTTCTTACCATTTTGGCTTGGGCACATTTAAACAATCAGCAAATATTGCAAATGGAATCTATATTGCCTCTGGAAGAATGTATGGTCAGTTATAGAATATTTTTGTAGACAGTTTACATATTTTCCTTTTATGAACCACGTTTCAGACTTTGAGTTTGTAGCTCTACAAAGAGTAGTATAGGTAATTTCACTTAAGGTTTCACAGCAAGAGAATATATTTTTGAGGAGGCCGAACGTCATTGTTTTCGATTCAGTAAATAATTATAAGCAATTTTACTACAGGTTTTGCGGTTTTAATGCACTCAGCAGCATACAACTCTGGAGACGTAGCATACAACTCAAGCCGAACCTCTGGTGACGCAGCATACAACCCAAGCCGAACCTTTGATGACGTGGCATACAACCTAAGCAGAACCTCTGATGACGTGGCACCTTTAAAAATAATGTTCGTACATAGCCTTGTTTTACTTACACAAAACACGAACGTGAACCACTTGTCACTCGTCTCTGTCACTGGCTGAGGCAGTATAATTTCAATAAAGCAGGTTTAGGCACCTGTTTTTGTTGTTATTGATGTTGTTGCTGCTGCTGCTGTTGTTATTGTTGTTGTTGGTGGTGGTGGTGGTGGTTTGTGTGTGTGTGTGTGTGTGTGTGTGTGTGTGTGTGTGTGTGTGGTGTGTGGTGTGTGTGTGTGTTGGTTTTTAACTCGGTGATGTCAGTGAGGCCGATTATGGGATTCAAAGCCAAACAGGTACATTTATGAATTTCCTGAGAGCACAGCCCTAACCGCTGGAGATATATATTATTTTTTTCTTTCAATTTATATTGAACCAGTCGGCCTCCTTGAAAAACACTTCATGTTACAGGAATATAATATACTCTTTCATGTGCTATCTCTCCAAATTGACCCTGATATAACCGTACCGGTTGACTGGGCATAAAAGACCAACTTACTTACTCTCCAAACTGAGCACAGTCAAAGCAAACTTCCGCGCGCGCACAAACACACACACACACGCACGCACGCACGCACGCACGCACACACACACACACACACACACACACACACACACACACACACACACACACACACAGTCAATCACATGGAACTAGGTTTTACTTATGTGCAAGTTTTTCTTCTATTTCAATAAAAAAACAAAACAAAAACTACACATGCAAAGATTGTCTGAATCGTCCAAATACATTTTATTAATTCAGTTGGACCTTTTGAGTGTGTGTGTGCGTGCGGACGGGAAGGACTGTAAAGGTGCATTAGTTCAAAAAGATAAGAGGGGTCGGAACCTGCAAGGAGTTTTGTATTTTATTCGTTCAGAGCCAGTGGAGTTGCTGTAGGATAGGTGTACAGTTTTGATGGCGTGATGCTCTGAGAATAAGGCGTGCGGCAATATGTTGGACTTTCTGCATCGGTTGAACAACAGAGTTAGGAGTACCACGAGAAGAGAATTGCAGTAGTCTAATCTAGACCGCCCTATCACAATTAATAGTTCCTCAGTTCCAACGAAGAACGATTTTTTTAATGATTTATTTTTGTCAATTTTAGTCATTATTTTTCTGTTGCATTTGCTTTTAATCTGCCGGTTAATTTTACCAACAAATGTCCCATTATAGTGAACTGATATTTCCCCTAAACTTGGTACGAACCTGTCAGGTCACCTCTTTTCTAGAACGCTGTAAGAGGCCATTAAAACTTCACTCCACGCAAATAAACACTACGGATTATTTTATTTTATATTTTTTATATTTTTAATCCAGTGACAAAAATGAACATTCTTTTGGGCGGGTCAATCTACGGTCAAATGAGGTATGAAATGGAAAGTCTGCACCAACGGTGTTTTGAACTGTGCCACACTTGGGTATGCCAACAAAGTATCATGTATAAAATAGGACACGGATATTTTGAACTGTGCCACACTTGGGTATGCCAACAAAGTATCATGTATAAAATAGGACACGGAATTCCTAGTCCAACTGGGGGAAAACGAGGTCTCGTGATGTAATAAGAGCGTCGTACCAATTCTGATAACAGCTGAGCTGTAACTTTTAAAATATATTCAAAAGCTGCCAAAGACGTATATCAAGCAAACGCTGATGTTTTGTTTTCTTAGTACAGTTAAAAACGCTTAAGTCGAACTTCGCCTCAGCCGAACGTTTTTTGTTTTTATTTTAAATGTATTTCCCCACTAAAGCTGATCTTTGTATGACTACAATCTTACAAAAGATAAATCAAAAACGAGTAAGTCGAATTTCAACCAAGTCGAACTTGTTTTCACCTTTTCCCACTCGGATAAGTCGAAGCCAAGCATTTCAAGTCTATTTCATTGTTAAATGCTCCAAGATTCCTAACTTAGCTGCTGGCCACCTACAAGCTTTGCAATATAAACCCTCTCGGCAGGTGGTGGTTGTATGTTATTATTTTGGCCAGTGTCAAATTGGCAAATTGGTTTTGGCTGATTATATAATGATGCGAATGCTTTGTCACGATAGAAGGTTCGCAGATCATCGCGTTTGTGGTATACCAGCTCTTGACCTTCCCTCTGCGGGTTGACCCCTTATCCCCCACACCCTTTTCTCGGCTATCGCACAGTGCACTTAAAGCATTAGTAACTGCTTTTACATTGCGCTATTTATTCCCTGCTCTCGAGCAGACTCACTGCGCTCATGTCGCATGAGTGTGTGACTGAACGAGTGACTGTATCCCCCCCCCCCCCCCCCCCCCCCCCCCCCCTTCTCTCTCTCTCTCTCTCTCTCTCTCTCTCTCTCTCTCTCTCTCTCTCTCTCTCTCTCTCTCTCTCTCACACACACACACACACACACACACACACACACACACACACACACACACATATATATATATATCGCTTCTTTTCTCTTTTTAATATCCACCTAAGTGGCGTACTGGCCACGCTATTTGGTTGTTGCATGGCTTGTGTCACGTGAAACTGCTGCTATCTCGGCGGAAGTTCTGTGTACTCATACAACCATGCACCAGTTTACAGTGTCACTTCATTCAAAGCCATATAAGTAGGATGCATGTATGTTTAGCTGCAACCTGCCACCTGCACTTTTGGCAGAATCACAGAGATCTTTTATGTGCGACTGCTATAACACGGGGGTGGAACGGACACCTAGATAAGAGTCAGCACAGAAAGCTGGAGACGAAAATTCTCCTGCCGTCCTGTGGGGACTCGAACCCGGGACCTTTCTTGACCATTCCGTATGACCATTCCTGCGTTCATGTGACTGAATGAGTGACTGTATCCACCCCCCCCCTCTCTCCCTCTCTCACACACACACAGGTAGGTAGGTAGTGTTGCTTAATGTCCTCAGATGTCAGTTGACATATTAGGGACAAGCTGAGACCAATGCCGAAACATGGTTCAATATAGCTTTACGTCCACGGAAACCAGAAGGCTCGTTAGGACGGACAGCCCAGGACGGCCACCTCGACTCTCACACAGCTCCTGAACTATGACACACACACACACACCTTTCTTGACTATTCCAGGGTAGCTACCTGATTAGGATTGAGTGGTGTGCGATGTGCGAATGTGTCTGGTTGATTACAGTAGTGGTGTGTGTATGTAGGCTGGGTGAGGAGTAATGTGTGGGTGTTTTATGTGTGTGGTTGTCCGGGGAGGTGTTCTAGAGGGATATGTTTTCGGCTGTGATAATTTGTATTATGGATTTTGTTCTTTGATTATTACTTTTTTTTATCCAGTAGGTCTGCTTATTATTATCATGAGTTTAAATGCTTTTCACGCTGCTCTGATGTTGTTTTACATTTCTTTTTCAATTAATGAACTTAGCTTGATTAAAATATATTGACTTGACTTGACTCGAGTCCGGCGCCCTAACCATTGAACAATCCCCGCTGAATCTCCCCAGTCTCTCCAGTGCAAGCAATGTTTGTTTTAATTCATGAAAAAAGAAATAAAGAAATCTGTTTCTCTCTTCATTATTTGTTTTGTTCCACGGACGGAAGGTGTGCAGATACACGTATGGGTCCCGGACAAGCCGTTTGACGAGCTACTGACGATGTTCATTGCTGGCAAAGATTCAGCGCTGTTCTCTGACCTGTGAAAACGGGAGGTAGCGCGCCCTTTCGATTCAAATGTCCCTCTTTCAGTTCGTCTGTCATTTAGAGAATATCCGCTCGTCGGAATCTAAGTTTCATCTCTGGCGGTAGCGTAGCAGAATAAGAGCGGCCATTTTTAATTCCGTTACCTCCTCCGGGTAGTGTTTACAGGGAGGAACTCGTAGCGCGGCGGGTAATTAGCCTACCTGTCACCCATGCATAGCGATTTTTCAGTCTACCCCGGGAGGTAGACGTTACCTTGGAGGTAGCGCGCCTACCTTGGACCCATGCAAACGGGCCCTGGCTGGGAAGCTCAGTAGGAACTACACTAATGTCTTTACTGTCCTCTACATGGATGGTTCTGGCTGGGTTGGTGCCCTCATCCAGCGAGTCCACCTGATACATCACACACGTAACGCCTGTAGAAAATCTGTCTGGTGAGGGGCATTAAACAGTGAGGTATATCGAACGTCATTTGCTTGGGATCTCTCTTCACTTCTACATTGAAGACTGGGAGAGGAGCTCTGGAGCGCCATGGCGGCTGAAGTTTAAAGAGAAGTCAAGTGTTAGCTAAGTAGTCAATAACATGGTGGAGGGAGGGGCGAACTCATGGCCTAGGGAAACAACAGGGCGCATGACGACGAGTTTGGAGCAAAAAAGAGGTTAAACGGAACGCTTATTTTACTTAGACAATACAAATCATGCGCAAATTCAGTTTCAGCAAAAACACCTTTCTCAAACAACAAACTGCAGACAGACAGATACTAAACTAACAAATGATAATACGGAAAAAATCTGATGAACTTAGCTTCCAGCTGGTGGAGATGGTTGGAGCGTGACGGTGTGCAGCTAATACCGTCGAAGCTGTGTGGCCGACGCTGGTGGTTAAGTGTTTTTACGACCTCTTGTTTTTACGACATCAGCACATTCGCCGCACCGTCAACAGTGTGTGTGACGTAACTGGTAACTGGTGAGAGCCAGTGTTGCAGCACGTTTTGTCACTACGGCACATTTTGTCACTAAGGTGACAAAACGTATCAAATTTGATGCACTGCCTGCACGTTTTGTTACTGTGGCACGTTTTGTCACTACGTGGTGACAAAATGTGCCGAAAGGTCCACTCGCTGCACGTTTTGTCACTCCTTCGCCAGCAACACTATAATCTGTCTTTCCCTTCCCTCGTTGTGTGTGTGTGTGTGTGTGTGCGCGCACGCGCACGTGTCTGTTTGTGTGTGCCCGCGCGCATGTGTGTTTGCGCGCACGCACGCGTGTGTGTGTGTGTGTGTGCGTTTGTCCGTGGCAGCGCGCCCGCGCCCGCGTGTGTGTTGTTGTGTATTGTGTTGTGTTTATTATCCCCGCCTCAATCCGCGCTAAACTGAAATTCTGTATTGCTTTGAGTAGACTACGAGGCTACTGCTGCCCGTAGCTCTGTGAGCTGTGTGAAATATGACTATAGATAGATATAGAGACTGAGTGAAAATGTAGTTTGATTGTGTGTTGTGGATGTCCTTGTTTGATTGATTGGCTGGTATGGCTTGATGAGACAGAAGGTAAACGTGGACTCCCAATGGGCTGTGATGTTTCATTCCATGCAGCGTCTTGTACATTTTGTAGCATAATATATGCCTAACATGTTTGTTTTTTCTCGCTCCCTCCCCCACTCTCTCTCTCTCTCTCTCTCTCTCTCTTCTCTCTCTCTCTCTCTCTCTCTTCTTCTCTGCTCTCTCTCTTCTCTTCTTCTGTCTCTCGTCCTCTGACTCTGTCTTGTCTGTCTGTCCCCCCCCCTCCTCCCCCTCCTGCTTTTCTCTCTGTCTCTGTCCTTCTCTCTGTCTCTCTGTCTCTCTCTGTCTGTCTCTCTTTCTCTTCTCCTTCTGTCTTTCGTTATTCTCTGTGTCTCTCTCTCCTCCCTCCCTCTCTCTCGTTCTGTCTCACACATTTGTTCTGTCTCTCCCCCCCGCCCCTTCCCCTCTCTCTCGCTTCTTCTTCTGTGTTTCGTTCTTCTGGGTGTGTCTCTATCCCTCCCCTCTCTCTCTCTCTCGTTCTGTCTCACACATTCTCTCTCTCTCTCTCTCTCTTCTCTCTCTCTCTCTCTCTCTCTCTCTCTCTCTCTCTCTCTCTTCAATATATATCTCTTTTATATCTTTTACCTATTAATTTGTTTACATTATTGTTGTTGTTGTGTTTTAATTTTATTTAGTATCCGATTCCTTTCCTTTGTTGTTATTGTCGTTTTCTTAAGCTTAATTTTAATTTTATCCCTCCCCTTCCCCTGCTCTCTCTGTAAATTACCCAAAATGTTTTGTTTGTTTTTTAAATCTAATTTTTTACTTTTTCGCACTACTTGTTTTTCATTGCTATCTTTTTCATTTCCGTTGCAGTCGCTGTCTCGTTTTATATGTGTTATTATTATTATTATTATCATTATTATTACTACTATTATTGTTACTGTATTTGTCTATACCCTTCTGTCATAATATTTCACTGTGAATGTCTTAGTTATTAGTAGTACTGTAGCAACGGCATATATGTGAGTCGGCCTTTTTGCTAGTATCTTCATCGTCGAGAAATAAAGTTTAATCAGTCAATCAATCAATCAAATCTCTCTCTGACTTTCCCTCTTTCCTTCTCTGTCTCTGTCTCTCTCTCTCTCTTTGACGCACGCACGCACGCACGCACGCACCACACACACACACACGCACGCACGCACGCACGCACGCACGCACGCACGCACGCACGCACGCACACACACACACACACACACACACACACACACATAAGTGACAGACAATGCCACATGTACTGATATCCAAGTGAGAGAAAAAAAGGTGCAATGCCTGCACGATTTGTCACTACCTCGTTAGTGACAAAACGTGCAGGCATCGCTGCACGTTTTGTCACCTTAGTGACAAGTGACAAGCCACCTTAGTGGCAAAGTTCGAATATGAATTCACAGCATCACATAAAGTAAACTGTCAAGAATGACAAGATGACGTTGTGCTGCTATCCTTGGCACTGGTCTTCTTTCACCTCCTGATCCGCATCCTGGCGCCTGATCCACCGAAGGTTAACAATGAACAAGTCAACAGCGTCCATCCGCCATCAGGCAGCAGACCACTGCCGCTGAGCGGTCCACGTGTCCGGCACACACCGGCAAATGGAAAAAGGAAAAAACAGTCCATGACGACGTGAACTTTGCCTCAGCACTTCCGTCCTTAGCTCTTCAGCCACTGCCAGTATGTTAGAATCACTTTGGTACAGAAAGAAAGAACTAACTCTTCAGCTAAACACCACTAGCACACAAAAGCTGACGAGCAGTTAACCACATTTCCGTAGGTCAGCCGCCATTTTGAGAGAGGAGACAGAGACAGACAGACAGAGTGTGTATGAGAGAGAGACAGAGAAAAGGAGCGACAGAGAGAGAAACAGAGACAGAGAGGGAAAGAATGAGACAGAGAGAGAGAGAGAGAGGCACTGAGGGACATACAAACAGAGAGAGACGGAAAAAGAGTGCAAGAGAGACAGAGAGAAGACAGGAAAAGGGTGGACAGGTGCAGCAGGCGGGATAGAGGGGCGGGATGCACTCACTTTATGTGTCGCTGACATCATGCCGATTCGAGTGAGGCTCAGTCACGAAAACATGCTGTCAATAAACCCATATATATAACGGTTGACCGTTTCATGTCTGCAGTGAATATTTACGATGTCCGTTTTTTTTTTTTTGGTTTTTTTTTTTTGGTTGTGTGTGTGTGTGTGTGTGTGTGTGTGTGTGTGTGTGTGTGTGTGTGTGTGTGTGTAGTGCGTGGCCCGGCAGTGTTTGTTTTTCCGTATAATATTTTATGTACGCTACTGTGTATAGAATATCATATTGAGGTTAATGTGTATTAAGTGAGCGCTCAGGGCGTTGATGAGCGCATGATAAATGTACATTATTATTATTATTATTAACGTTAGTCCCCACATCTTTATATGCAGAAGCTTGATTGAAAGTGTCGTCACTTTTAATATTGATATATTGCCACATATGGCAACCTGAATGTCAAGGACAGAACAAAGGTAAGCTGCATTGTCAGTATAGCCAGACAAATTTTAGGATCAAGACAGCTCCAACTTTCTCAGTTGTACCAGGTATCTGTCAGACGGAAAACCCGTCAAAGTCTCAATGACACTACTCACCCGCATAACGTTTGCTTTCGAACACTTTCCTCTGGTCATCGGTTCAGAGTACCCTTAGCACGCAGGAACTTTTAAAAACAATCTTTCATCCCATCTGCCATATTAGTTCTTAATGCTGGCCTATAATGCCTGATCTTGCCCCTGTGCTTGTGTACTAGTGTGCGTGGGTGTGGGTGTGTATGTGTGTGTACATGTTTCCGGTTGTGTGTGTGTGTGTGTGTGTGTGTGTGTGTGTGTGTGTGTGTGTGTGTGTGTGTGGTGTGTGTGTGTGTGTGCCGAAAGAAAGGGATACTTTATAACTGGCATTATGCTAACGATTTTCAACACTGCGCTGATGCAGGTGTACGCTGGAAATTGTTTTTAACGAGCAAGGATCTTTCTGAATGGGTATCTTAAGCCTGTGTTGTGACAACTTTTTTTCCTTTTTGTTTTTCTCTCATTGAACAGTATACGCACATGTATGTGCACCTTCATATAAACACGAGGGGTGTTCTGTATTTATTCTTGATGAGACCATTGCGGTAGCACACATTTGTGGAGGAAGAAAAGTTTTATTTGTGGGGAAACTCTTTTGATAAATAACTGTGATAGTGGGTGGGTGGGCTTGGTGTTTTTTATATAATTATTGCTATGATGGGTGTTGTGAGAATAGTTTCATCAGTGATTTCATTGTTATGATAAACATGTACTGTATAATTTGTACTGTGATGGATATAATGTGTGGGTACAGGTGGGTCTGTGAGTGTCACTCTGTGTGTGTGTGTGTGTGCTGGGGGTGGGGGTAGGCTGTTGTGTGCTGGCTTCAATTGTAATAATTATACCTCTACGATGACTGTTATGATTGTAGGCTGATCGTATTAATATTCTGATTGATATGAATTATGATATTAATAATAACAATAATACATTAATTTTATATTTTATTTTATAGCGCTATTCCCTGCTGAGCGAGCTCAACGCGCTTGTTCACATACATGTACATAATATATACCATTTACATTTACTAACATATCATATACAAGCAATCGCATGATACATACTTAATAAATTACACTAATATCAAACAAGTACTTGTAAAATGGCGCATAAAATAACTGTTATAAAACATAGAGACGTTACGATGTGGTGATAATAATTATATTTATATGACGATTGCTGTGACTGTAGGCTGATGGTATTAATGCTGTGATTAATAATTATGGATTGTGATGGTAATATATTAAAAAATGGATAGCAGAGAGGGGTGTGTGTGTGTGTGTGTGTGTGTGTGTGTGTGTGTGTGTGTGTGTGTGTGTGTGTGTGTGTGTGTGTGTGTGTGTGTGTGCGCGCGCGCGCACACGCGCGCGTGCATGTGTGCGTGCGCTGGGTGATGTGATATTTTTAATGTGTTTTTTAGGTGTGACTGTGTTTGTGGATGTGTGGGCGTTGTTTTGGCTGTGAATGTAGATGTGACTGTGTTTGTGGGTGTGTGGACGTTGGTTTGTCTGTGAATGTAAAAGCGGTGAAGAGTACGTATATGAGTAATGTCTATGCACTTAATCGATCTCAGAAGCGATGTTTTATGATGTTTTATTACGTTTTACTCCATTTTATCTCTATACTCTTACCTTTGTTGTGTTGCACTGTCTACTCGTCCTTTTTAGTGTGGAATTCGAATGACCCACAAGACCAATTTTCATTTTATGCATTTATTATGTATAACAAAGTTCCTTTGGAGTTGTATATAAATTTGTGTTTTTTGTTTGTTTTTCCTATCCATTTCCGGTGGGCGGCAACAAGGCAATACAGCCCCAAATTCCGCGAAACCGAAAGAGCAGACAGTGAGACTCTCTCTCTCTCTCTCTCTCTCTCTCTCTCTCTCTCTCTCTCTCTCTCTCTCACACACACACACACACACACACACACACACACACACACACACACACCACACACACACACATACACACACGCGTTCGCGCGCGCGTAATCCTTCCATGACGTTCCGTTCAGATGTAGTCAGCCATTCAATGACTGGGTTTCGATTTACTGACACTGGGAAATTATTTCTATATTCAACTGCTCTGCTGACAGCATTCGAGAAGGTTGACAGTGATCAATAAAACAGCTTTTGTGTTTGCGCATTTACAATGATAGCAGCACTGGCAAATAAGTTAGTGTTTTTTGTTTTGTTTTTGTTTACCCCAGAGATATAGTTTTCCGAGAAAACGGATTCTATCGACTTTCAAGCAGTGTCTACTCAGTCAACTGGGCTATCTCTGGGCCACTTCTGAATGCTTCGAGGAGGTATTACAGACATTGAATAACATATAATTCAATGTCTGTGGGAGGTATGCAAACCGTGATTACGTATTCATTTTAGTTTTGCACCATGGAAACGTTTGCTTGAATAGCCCAAGGCCTTGCCACTATTTAAACATCGACAAATCAGAGACAGTTTTACGAAGAGGCACACACACACACACACACACACAAGGACGGACGGATGGACGGACGGAGGTGATCTCCGACTACTACACATGTGGCACCACAGAACACATACGTGAGCTTCGTGTCTCGTGTACGTGCTATCAGAAAACAAGGGAAACGCGCTCTACCTCACAGAAGAATCAAATACGCTCTACCACGGCCAGTCGTCAAGACTGCTGCAAAAGATGCCGTTATTTTGCTTTATCGACAATGTAGTTTTTGCAAAGGAAAACACGAACGAAGCCATCAAAAATTGTAGCAACTTCTGTTTTCTGCCCCGATGATGAAGCAGAAACTGGTAGGGCGGAGGTTTTTAATCAGCCGTAACAGCTGTCATTTCAGAGCTCATAACCTTTCGCTTCACCATAGTACCAGCAGGTACTTAGGACATAGTTGAGAAAGTTGAAATTGCATAGTAAGAAGGGAATAATACTTTCAGGGAGTTTAAAAGTGTCAAATAAATCATATGATCACCCTTTCATGTTTTCCAGCCCAACTGTCATCAGAAATTTTACACTGCTCGTAGATCGGTGTTCGGGGTATCATATAGGACAGAGAGACAAATCTGTAATCTAGCATTACCTAGTACGTCCTTCCCCCTCCTTACCGCAATGTCTTTGTTTATTTTCTTGCCAGGTTTCTACAAACCTGTGATGAAGATTAGTTTTAAAGTATTTTAACGTTAGTTGTTGTTTATTTAATCATGTACAATGAGAAGTGTAAATACAATCATATTTCTACAGCTCTCAGAACGCCCGAGAATCAAAACTCCGTCACTATAGAGTCGTGCTGAATTCAAATTTCTACAAACCTGTGATGTCTGTGATGAAGATTAGTTTTAAAGTATTTTAACGTTAGTTGTTGTTTATTTAATCATGCCCGTCTACAATGAGAAGTGTAAATACAATCATATTTCTACAGCCCTCAGAACGCCCGAGAATCAAAACTCCGTCACTATAGAGTCGTGCTGAATTCAAATTTCAAAAGTTTGAATGAAGTGGGGGGGGGGGGGGGGGGGGGGGGGGATCATCTGTGACGTTTGCAACAATGTTTCGTATCAAGTGGCAACTCTTATCGAACCAATAAAACATGGCTGTATAAGTGTATCCCATTTCTCCTTGAAGAAAAGGGATGCATGCTTGTTTGTTTGTAAACACTCGTACAGTAAAACATTCTACTTGTTCTTCTACTTTTCTTCTTGTGGAGTTTTAACTTTATCCATTTAATAGATGATTAATGATTTAACCTACAGCCTATACAATTCTACAAGTGAGAGAGTGAGGGTGAGAGAGACACAGAGACAGAAACAGAGCTTAAGTAAATATATGTTGATCACCCCTGTTTAGGAAATGAGATCGTTCAAAGTGTTACTGTTATACCATCAGCTTAATCCTTTTTTAAGTGAGACCTTTTATTGGGTCATCAGGATTGTCGATAGAACCTGTCATTCTGTATCGTAGAATTTCATATTGATAATTCAATTGTTGCGAAATTGTTTGGAAGTAAGTAGATATATTTCCTTTCTTGCATTTTGTACACAAAATTGTACATACAATTCTAACGACAGTCGTATAAAATATTTGTATTTAGTCGTTGCTCACGATAGAAAAGTTGGGTGATTTTCTTTTCTTTCCCAATGCCTTCAGATAATCTAATTATCTGTAATTATGCCTGGCATATCTCCCATTGATTTGAAATTTTGAAGAATGACTGGAAGAGGATTAAACCACGGCCTTTGCTTAAAGCCTAAACATAGTATAGATCCAATACAAAATGACAAATGTATTACTCTATATTGTGCTGACTGAATTCGAACTGTTTGAAAACCGATGTAAGTAGATCTATCCCAACGATTTTGCAAACTTCAAGATTAGGCCTATTATTTTCCCCACAAATAATATTGCTCTCTCTCTCTCTCTCTCTCTCTCTCTCTCTCTCTCTCTTCTCTCTCTCTCTCTGGTAGTTTACTAATTTTAGTGTCACGCTGTTTTGAATGCCATCCAGCCTCAGAAAGTATGTCTTCAATGGAGTTGGAAGCACTCACCCATGCCCTCCGCTCGGTTGCCCCAAGAGGTGAGAGTCTGATGACCACTTAAAGGGGGCACTCATTATCTCCGCTCATATCAGTGTCCATTGTCGGTGTCTGTCAGCGCCCTCCGAAAGGTTTGTGGAACAACATAGTGTCGAAGCACGCACGTAAACATGAAATCCATCCACCAATACGGGTAAAAAAAGTAGTTACGTCTCGATTCAGTTGATTTTGGTATTATTTTTTGCTAGTGTAAGCAACGTGGGCGGTTATAACAGAAACGCGTCACACATTTTGATTTGTCTGTTACAAACTAACTGCCGTTTGAGCACCAACGAAAAAAACGTCAGCTGACCTTTTCACGGAGACCTACGGCGTAACCAACTGACGATTTCCGGAAATAACAGGAGAAGATAATTTGACAGTGTTTTTTTTACTCTGGGAAAGTGAAGTCCCCTGAGGGTAGGACACCATTTCAGACACGGACTTGATCTATATACTGGCATATATATATATATATATATATATATATATATATATATATATATATATATATATATATATATATATATATATGTATATATATGCGCGAGAATAACTTCTTTTTTTCCGCGCACTACGGCCTTTTTGGTGGGGCCACATGCTATGTGTCTGTTTGGAATGGCGGACGGACTGAATTGACTGCGAGCGTTCATTATTTACACCGTGTTCTTAAAGGAACGTTCCTTCGGAGGCTAAGCTTTTCGTGTGCTTGGAGTAGGTTAAAAATCAATTGTTTGGAGGCAGTGTCTACAAAAACGTGTGTAAAACAACTAAATGTAATGACGTAATACACATTCCGCAAATAGCTGTAATCCCGTTGGGTCATCCCCAATCTAATTTTAGACCACTACAATATGGCGTATTTCAAAAAGGCCAAAGTGGAAATTAATGCTACAGAAAAATAGTACCTATATATATATCATGCCAAAAATCCTTTTTTAGTCAAACCTGCTTGGGCTAGTCCAGTGTCTTTCAAAAGCGTGGGCCAAATGCAGACACTGTCTAGGGGGCAGCTTATAATGCACCAAAGAGAATGATATCCTTTGTGATACCAAATACAATACAGACTTGTTCGCAGCGAAAACGAGGTGAGGACTTGGATACGCCCGTGTGTGTTATCAATACAGGTTTGCGTAATGTGTGTGTAATCAGTGTCAAATGAAAGTGTACTCTTTGATAGTTTTATAGCATTTATACATTTTAGCCCAGTTACAAACCCCACTGTGTACACGGGTGACTGTGGTCAATATCTAGTCAAATTACTGAGTTTAAGTTAGTATATTATTATTATTATATAATTATGCTAGTGTAACACTAGCAGGTAAGAATAAGACTGAGAGAACAAAGTGGCTACTTTACTATGTTGTGTTCTTAGAATTTTGTTTGCTGTGAACATGAATGTTGAAGATATGACTGCTAGAAACAGTGTAAACTAGAAGTTCAAAATATTAAGAATGATCACCTTACTACATCAAGTGAGTGTTGCATGAATTGCAAATCAACAGGGATTGTGTTAATGAAATACACAAAATTTAGCATTTTCTGGGTGCCGTATACTTTTGGGATATAAATTGTTACTGCATCACCGTACGTAAAATGGCCGAACACCAATTTTTGGCTCACTGAGGTTGCTGCTGCATCACTGAACACTACTTGATAATCCTCGATCAGCTTTGGTCCTACACACCTCTCCAGTACGCACTGCAAATTTTGTCAGTGAAGGGCAGAATGTGGGTGACGATAAATATATAAGCTCATCATAACTTTCGGTCTATAAGGACATCTGACATCAGGAGGGTAGTGTAAACAACAAAAACACTACACCCTGTTTACATGCACTTCAGCAGCGAGTGTGTACTGTTAATTAATACAATATTCACTGAATTTGTTCAGATTTTGGAGGTGGTACACTGTTAGAGAATAATGACTTGAAATTCAGAAATAACCCAGAAATAGGTCCAAGGATAGATCAAAGTGTGCAACTAACTCGTAACTCATGTAATTAAGCAGAATAATCTGCCAGAGAAATCTGCACAAGCAGACCAAAACAAACATAATAACAACATATAATGCAGAATGTATTGTAGATAGGTGTAAAAAGTCACGAGGCCTGACTGAAAAGTGAGTTTTATCACATTTGTCTTTCAGCATGCTTATGCGCAGTTGACGTTTGATCTAGATCTCGTTTCCGAGTAACACGTGCAGGCTTCCTCAGTGCTGATGTCGGCAAAACAATTGATCGTGTACTGAAATCTCACCTTTTACAGACTGTAATAAAACTCACTTTTGTTGCATTTTTTTTATTTTTTTTATTCATTCATTACATATGAAGCCGTTTTATTGATCTAAATGATATAAGTGACTCAAAATGGCATTTAAAATGACCCAGGAATTTCCGACCGCCTCCTTGGATATTACCGAAGATTTTCATATTTTAAACGGTGCTTGCGTATACATTTGTTATTCCATCCTCAAAGCAAAAACATACAACTGGCTCCCTAATACACACATACACACAACACACACACACACACACACACACACACACACACACACACACACACACACACACACACACATGACAAACAACCACAAACAAAAAGCAACTGGGCACGTCACATCTCTTGCTAATGGTCATTTCACTGGCTCAGACGCTCCTTTCGTGTGCGAAATCCCCACTGCTTCGAGTAAAAAAAAAGATATAATTTTGCTGACATTGGACTGGCTATGGGGACGCCCGCAGGCTTTGCTCCAACGAAGGAATATTTCAAGCGTTTGCGTTGGTTTGGCAAACGGCACAAAACGGACGCCTTCACAAAACTGGGGGAACCTACTATCAGAGCAGCATGTATCCCACAGACAGTGCTTGGCCGGCATTTCTAATGCCTTTTCTGCTTCTTTTACCGCGGTTTTACTGTACCCTCAACAAAGCGTGGCTACTCTGCGCTACACCCGCAGGCACTTACCAGTGCAGTTCCCTGGATTTCCGAAGATCGTCTGTTTTATTGTTTTATACAAGTGCGATTATTATTCAGCATTAATTTCTTTGGTCCTTTTGAAATGCTTTAATTTAAGAATAACTGTAGTGGTCTAAAAATAGATTGGCACGCCAGAAACACACACTTACGCAAACAAGTAGTACTTACAGGGGTCGCGCTCATTGCAAAATTTTGCGTAAATATTGCATTTTCGGGTGCAGTACGCATTTTGGCCACATCGCCGCGTCACCGTACGCAAAATGACTGCACGTGAACACCGATTTAGCAAGTTACGGCTCACTGGTGGCTGCCGCGTCACTCGACACTAGATCGATTTGCAAACTCCGGGTGATCTCAGCCGTGGCTCCGCACTCCTCCCCGCCACCACAAGTCCAGTCAATGAAGGGCGGAATCTGGACGACGAAATAAACGCGCAAGCTGCCGTTATTTTGGTCTGTATGGCGATACCCCGCCCCCTCCCCCCAATCACTGATCTATGCGCGTTATAGTCGATAGCACCCTGTGTCTGTGAATAAAATTCGCATACTTTTCCGAAGAATGACAATGATTTATTTGAACCGAATCCTTCCGAACACGTATCTGGAAGAATAATCGGTCTCCGTATCAGTCTGGCCAGCGAGAAATCGCGTATCCTGCTAAACTTATCAGTGATCATTTCCGGTCAGTCGACAGAGGACACGATCCCAAACATGGAATCTGAAACAACCCAATGTGCCTAGTCTAACTGTCCGCGTGTATCAGAATTTACTCAAATGTAGACGACTACGAAGCCGTAAACAAAACGCGCGTTGACATCAAATACGAATGAGAGAAAATGGCGGCAGCCTCGTTTTCAAATTGATCTCGTTACCAAATCCCGCTGTAGACAAGAACTGGGTTTGCCGACATCGTCTGCTCATCATGCCGCGTGCTGTGTTCCGATCTATTCAAACTCTTTATGAACGGCACATTTACTGAATGTTTCCACTTTTTTGTGCACGGATAGACTTTCGTTTTACTATTTTCGTCTGCTCACTTTATAGATCGTGAACTCCATCAATTTCGCTTTGTGCGCTAATTTCAAGGTGTATGCTGTAGGCTACGCATTTTTCGTATCACTGACGCAAAATGTAATGTTTCGCGTCGGTTGACGCAAATCTCTGAAAGGCAGCGCGACCCCTGACTTAGTAGAATATTTAAACGTATGGTTTCGGCAGACTACTCCTATCAATAAAAAATTTTTTTTTTTTTTTTTTAAATATCAGGAACCTTTTCTTTTACTTAGTAATAGCTTTGCCAGTTTCCTATCGCAGACGTCTAACCTTGTGCACAGCTCTCCACCTCTCCACCTGGTCACCCAGGTTTACCAGCCACGACCTATATGTTCTACGTTGTCGGTCTCTTGCCAGTCGGGCTAAACGTTCTTTTTATTTTGGTCCTCTGAAGATAAATGGTAGTAATTCCAAATTATCTCTGCTTTGATTGCATAATCTTGAAAAAATTGAGAGAAAAAAAACCTATGAAGATATAAACACCACTGTTTCATTCTCAATTCTTCGTTGCTTTCGCACAAAGTCCTATTCGCTCCTTATAATAGCATATGAAAGAATGTAATTTATTATCTCTTAGCACAAAAGAAGGAGGCACACAAAACAAAACACATGTCCCGTCCCGTGTTCTCTTGTTGTGTACATATTCCTAGTCATTCTTTTCAATTTTGTCATTCTTGCCATCAGTAACTACTTCTAGAGCCATTGTTTCCTTCGACTCTTCCTTCACCTTTCTATAATCTTGCGTCAAATTATTAAAATGATTTTGCCATCATTTCATTGATCCAAACACATAGAGTGGCATGGGAGAAATTCATCCACTCGCTCGTTTGGGGGGACTTCGGACACCCAAACACCTTGTGAACTGCACTCAGTACTACGCATCAACCCCTACAATTGAACTTTTCCAAACTGTAACATCAGCTTCATAATGGATCAGTCCACAAACAAAACAACAAAAGAGTGATTAGTTACAAGTAGCGTATGGGAAAACCTGTCCTACTTTGGGAGCCTTGCTATTCGCTTGGCAACAAAACCATAGTGTGGGGTTGTACGAAAATTAAGGACCGACATACTGTTCGCAGATCTTGTTTGTTTTGAAGCTCAGTGTTTGCCACGATCTGCCCACTTTAAAATCCTCCCAAGTTTCGTCATTTTGATGACGTCGTTTTAAATCTATGTATACAGTCTTAACAAAAAATGTTTTACATCGGCTTCTTCTTGTCTGTCTTCTTCTTTGCTTCTATCTTCTTTTATTATTATCTATCAATTTTCTTGTACCTGACGAAGACAATTGTTTTGTCGAAAGCGCCTGTGTTTCATTGTTTCCTTGCCTTGTGTTTCGTCGTATGAGTAAATACATTTCCCTAGATCTGTTTCATCAGTTTTGTCAACTTCACCAGTAGTTGTTCACTCATTCCTCAGAAAAAGAATGTTTTCTTTCATATTCATGAAATCACACGGGTAGTTGTGTTTGTATACTAGTCCGAGATTGGCCGAAGTTGTCTACAAACCACGTGTTTGTGTTGGTTGAGCAGTGTGACAGAATCGTTTCTCGAAGTGTGCATGTGAATCGAACGTACCTGTTGGGACGAATTCCCCCCAGGGCCCCCTAAAATGTTCGAAAGAACGCTAGACATTTCATTGTTCGTCTTGGCAATTTCAAACAATCTTTTTTCTTCTTTTTTTCTTCTTTTTTATATTCTGTTCCACATGAAAACGTTAGGAAAAAATGAAACTTTTTCACACATAGTGTCAGATTAAAAAAATAAACATTGACAAAAATAATTTATACGTGACATGTACACAAAACTGAGAAGTTCCAGTATCCTATCAATGATGTGATACTGAAACGCGGGAAACGCTTGTGAAAACAGTGTTAGTAATACTGTCTGGGAAAGTCCTCTTCTAAAATCGTTATAAAATCAACGGCACGTTCAATCACAAAACTTTTAACGCTGATCGTGTTCGTTTAACCTCCTCTAAGCACACGAGAAGTTTAGCCGCCCTTTAAAATCCGTAGTACGGAGTGATAATACCCCTTCTTGCAGGTGATGATGGCCACCAATTTTTCAACGAGACAAATGATCCAGTGTTAATGGAACTATCCTTCGCAGGCTAAACTTCTCGTGTGTTCGAACAGCTTACAGGAACTCTTCTTCGGCGGCTAAATTTCTCGTGTGCTTAGAGGAAGTTAAACGAACATGATCAGAGATCCCCAATCTATTTTTTAGAACACTACAGTTATTCTTAAATTGCCGCATTTCAATTGGACCAAAGCAGAAATTAATGCTACATAATAATCGCACATAAAACAATAACAATTCATGCAAAACATTGTTTTTTAGCCAAATCTGAAACAAGAATGACTGCTAGCATTCTAAAACAAGATCCCAACACATAAAAGGTTCAAAAGAATGCTTATATATTATGACACAGACACACAATCTGAAAATGTTCGGGGTAATCGCCTTTGTCAAGCTACAAAACGACACTTAAACAACAGTTAATCGGATAAAAAGATGAAAAATGAGATATGAAGCGAAATAACATCATTTTTGGTTGAGCTGTTGTTTTCTTGTCCAGTGCTTGGAAGAATGTTCTTCTTTTCAACTTTATGTGTTTGGATCTTATTTCTGTGACTTTTGATGACGTATTGCAGCGTTCTAGAAGAAATGTAAACCCACGAGAAAAGGTGCAGTCTACTGGGTTTGATCACAATCTATTTACAACTCATAATGATCTGTGATCTTTTGGTAAAATTAGCCCGCAGTTCAAACAAATAATGCAAGAGACAAATCAGGCCTAAAATAATCAAAATTCGTACCAAAATCGTTTGCATACAAAAACCGACAATATTTTGCATTCACGAAAATCCTGAAAAGCATTTTTCTCTCTCTCTCTCTCTCTCTCTCTCTCTCTCTCTCTCTCTCTCTCTCTCTCTCTCTCTCTCTCTCTCTCTCTCTCTCTCAATGGTGTGCAACAACTTAGGTCGCGTTATGTTATTAAGTCCTAATTTTGCAATGATTAAAAATCTGAAACAGAACGAGGCACAGAGCGCGCGTGCAGAATCAACACACAAGGGAGTTAATTAGCGCTCGAAAATACGTAATACAAGTACAACAACAAACACGTGAGTCGCCTACGGTAACTCTCACCTGGCATGCGTGTAAATACAAGGTACATAAACTCCACCAGAGGTGTATCCTCCCTACCCGTCCCTAATAAGCCTTGTGGTTTCTATGGACGTTAAGCACCATGTTTGCTTGCTTGCTTGTATCCTCCATACATACAGACAGAAGATGTACCTCTGGTGGAGTTTATGTACCTTGTATTTATACGCATGCCAGGTGAGAGTCAAATTAGGCGAATCACGTCTTTGTTGTTGTACTTGTGTTATGTATTTCGAGCGCTAATTAACTCCCATGAGTGTTGATTTTGCAATGATTATAAAAGTTTACAGTGCCGATAGGTAGACAACAAAACCTTTTTTTGAGATTTTGTTGTTGTTTGCTTGGAGGTCTTTGAAATATCAAGTTTCATTACTTGTGGGGACAGATTGTTGCAAGATAATGCCCACACACCATCTTTGAAACTTTTGAAGAGAACGGATAGCCAACTCAAAACTGGGGTCCATCACAATCTGCTTACCAACCAGACTGCCGTTGTAGCACTAGGCCACACCAGCTCACAGAAAATTTGATGTTTCTCAAAAGCACATTTCGCCCCCAGGAAAGGGGTGATTGTTCGTGAATGAGCTGTGCATTAGAGAGGTTTAACATAGACGTTACTTAAACGTACGGAACCCGTATCGTCGAATCTCGCGTGAATTGCTCGATACGGAACATGCCAATAGGTACGTGTTTAGGTATCGCGAAGCTGTTACACGTTTGCTATTCTGTATCGTTCCTGCAAGTTTTTCGAACATCAGAAACGGTGAGTCTTGTTTTTATTATTTTCTGTGATCATGTTTGCATAGTTTAGTGCCGGCTAAGTTACATTTTCTTGCATAAGTGATAGATAAGTGATCGCCAAAATATCATGGTTTTCAGATAAATGATCGCCAAAATTTCATGATCGCCAAAAAATCATGGTTTTCAGATAAATGATCACCAAAAATTCATGGTTGACCCTACGTATCGTTGTGCCGCTGGCTGAACGAGATTACAGTTTGGGCGTTCGTTCAAACAGAATTATGCTTGAAATGTAGTAGATTAATGTTATTGACTATTATAATGTCTTACAGTGTTGCATTGCTTTTTTGCTGGGAAATGCACAACACTTGAAATGTATATATCTTTGCATACAAAGTTGCCGGTGTTCACATATATATATATAAGCTACTGATCAAGATCTAGATACACATGTTTTCGACTGCCGCAAGAGGACTAGCAATGCAGTGAACACACTTTCTTTTTCAAGTCAACCTGTGTGCAATGTGAAGTGTGTATGTCAGTTTGTGCCAGTGAAGAAAGGCAGTTGGTACGTCCAGTGATAAATGAAAACAGTGAAACAATAGCGCTGAATTTAATCAGCTGGTAATTTTTGACGACCCATAATATTGTTTTGACTGTATAAAGACCATTTCGTTTTGCTAAGATTTAAGCCAGTTGCTTATTTCTTCTTCTGTATACTGTCATGCAGATGGCAGCTGTTTGATGAAGGCAGAAACCCAAGAGCAGAGAACCAGCCGCTGCCAGCCCGCCAGAAGACCCAGCTGCCCAGACTTCTCAAAAGAATACAAGTGAGTGCATGTGTGAGTGCATGAGTTTTTGAGGGAGGTTATGTGTGTGGGGTAATGGAATTCACAACATCAGTCTCAGAGGCATGAGATACATACCCCTTGACAGGAAAGATGACAATTGACCTGCGGAACAAAGCAGTGTGTATGGAGGCTCAGCTGCAATTTAGCCTTGAAATAGATGAGGAGATGAGGAAGAGAGAGAGAACGTTAGAGTGACATGAATGCTGTTTTGCCATGCTGTCTTTATAAATACAAAAACAAAAGGGGGAAAAAAGGTTGCTAACTAACCAAATAAACTAAATACAACCTAAAACATAAAAAAAGGAAAACAAAAGGAGAATAACTGTTAGCACATGTTGTTTTGCCAAAATACATGTTACAAAAAACAGCTGTTTGAGCAAACACTTGTCTTGATCACTTGTATACATGTATGCACAGCACACACACACACACACACACACACACACACACACACACACACACACACACACACACACACACACACACACACACAGAGTGACAAACACATTAATTTGCTTTGTGTGATCACTTTTATGTGGTACAGCACAAACACACACACACACACACACACACACACACACACACACACACACACACACACACACACACACACACACACACACACACACACACACACACACACACACACACACACACACACACACACACACAGTGACACACACATAATTTGCTTTGTGTGATCACTTTATGTGTGTACAGCACAAACACACACACACACACACACACACACACACACACACACACACACACACACACACACACACACACACACACACACAGTAACACACACACACTAATTTGCTTTGTGTGATCACTTGTATGTGTGCAGAACACAAACACACACACACACAAACACATGCACGCGCACACACACACACTCTCTGTCTCTCTGTCTCTCTGTCTCTCTGTCTCTCTCTCTCTCTCTCTCTCTCTCTCTCTCTCTCTCTCTCACACACACACACACACACACACACACACACACACACACACACACACACACAGAGTCACACACACACGAATTTGCTTTGTGTGATCACTTGTATGTGTGCACAGCACAAACACACACACACACACACACACACACACACACACACACACACACACACACACACACACACACGAATTTGCTTTGTTGTGTTACTTCCCTTAGAACATAATATATAGTTTTGTTGTTGTTGTTGTGCTTGTGCAAGTGTGATAAAATAAGTGGAATACTGTGTTTCCAGTGTAACAGACCCAAAAACAAACACACAAAACTGATCACTGATCATCCATTTGATAAAAATTGATTCAGCTGCCATTTTCACAAAAATTCTCAAAAATCCAACTAAGTAAATAATCAACTTACGAACACAAATTCTTTTTTTCTCTCACTTGTTGTATTGCTTTTAACCTTAATCAGTGTGTTTTCTTTTCTTCTTCTTTGTAGTATTGTACATTGTTTGAAAAAGAAGAATTTGTCAGAAATTCGAGATTTGTTTTGTTCAATCTAATACATTAGTGTTTTCCATCTCTTGTGTGTGTGTGTGTGTGTGTGTGTGTGTGTGTGTGTGTGTGTGTGTGTGTGTGTGTGTGTGTGTGTGTGTTTAACATGACCTGTTTTATTACTATGCATTGTCATTAACCTTCGTTCTTCAGATGACTAAATGAAAGAAGAATGACTAGTGTGCAGTGTGCACCAGATCAAATATATTTCAATGTAGCAACTCTACCAGCAAACACTTTGCTGATGACTTTACATACATTTGAATGTTTAAATCTATACTTGATTTGATTACATTTCATAACATTGGAGCATGTATTCTTTTTGTTTTGTATTTTCCAGGCAAAACTGTTTTTCAGCAGAAGCTTAGAACATCAGCAGGGACGAGATGGGATTCGATGTTAACCTATCTGGACAGCAAACAAACAAAAATCAAGATGGAAGTGACTGCAAAGGAAGAGGAAATGAAGCTGAGAAAAGAGGACCTGCAGATAAGGAAGGACGAAGTACAAAATGAAAGGATGCAAATAGAGCTGCAGCAAGCTGAACAACCGGCAAGATTAAGAATGGAAGTAGAGAGGAGGAAGGAGGAGAGAGAAGAAAGAAGAGAAATGTTTGAAAGGCAAGCAAAGATGACAGATGCCATGTTGAACTTAATGGCGAAGTTCAGTTCAAAATAAAACCCTGATGCCAGACCTTGGCTCCTGTTGTATGCATACAGCACATGACACGTATTGAATTATTCAACATTATTTGACACTATTTCTGTCATATACTATAGTAGCAGAAGTAAATGGATTTTAATATGGTGACACAGGGTCACCTCAGGACAGTCAAACTCAGGTATGTGCAAATGCACATTTCAAAAACTCTTCTCATAATATATAAACATGTGGTCAAGTCAATCCACAGAACCAATCACTACACAAAAATCAAAACAAAAACAATTCTAAGAGTTTGTCCCTTCAATATTATCTGTCACAAAAGCACATACGGTTAGGACATTCTGGTATCATCGACCATTCCGTCTAGTTTATTGATACCGGATTAAACAAAAAAACAAAAAAAAGGAATGGACAGACACAATTCAAAATTTTAAAAATAATACATAAAACCTTTTGTTATATAGATGCATAATGACAAATACCAGCGCCATAATTATGGCAGCAAGCTCCACATACCACCTAGGAAATATCATCTCCTAGCTACTCAACAAGAGCCATACAAAAAAGATCCAAACACATTAGAACGCTAGCAGTCATTCTGTTTCAGATTTTTGCCATATAGTCCATGGGCTGCATAATTTTGTACAATGCTCGTGTAAAAATATTGAACAAAAGTGCTTCATTTACCACCAAATGTATCATGGCGACTAAGAGAGTCACATAGAATGTTTGATTAACACCTGCCTTAATGGATGACGTCACGGAATAGAATATACTCAAGTTCAAAAGTTAACAACCTTTTACAAAAATGCACATATGTTCAAACCTCAATAAACTACTTCCACAAAACCGCTGCAGGTGCTGGCTTATTCACTGGTCTACCTCCATTTAACTTGAAATCAGTTTCACAGTACTCTATACCCCATGGAAGATAGGCAAGAAACATGCCCGATGTATGTAAAACTTACCAGTTTTGCCTTTGTTATGTCTCAGTAAAAGCCTGATGCCACCGGATCGCATCTCTGGTTTGGCTTAATTCAGCATGCAATTGCTGGACAGTTTCATGTATCAGCTTGCAATCAGCAGGATCTTTGCTATTATGCCAAGAATACAGACGAACAGCTAGGAAATGTCAAAGATATTCACCAAAGTGATTGTCCACACTGTCAGTGACTTCACAAATTATTATTGATTTTCTGAAATTATTGTCTGACAAGTACAAAAGCCGGTGCTATAGAAGGTTGCCAAACCTGAATGTCCCCTACTTTGAGTGACACTGAATGCATGTCCGGCTTAGACATATATGTCAGCCTCAAACCTTAAGCCATCAAGATTCTCAAGCTCTGTGTATTCTTGATAGTCATCTTCCTTTTGGGGCTGCTCCACCTGGATTTCAGCCAGGTCTTGCGGCATGAAGAAACAGTCTGTCCAGTTTACCTCCCACTTTTCCATTCACAGTATGCAAGCCATGGCCATCTGCTCGAGGAATGGTTTTAGTTGCCTTAACTGCGGAATATCAAGAGTGCTTGAAAGCTGGCCCATTTGATGTGCATATCAATGCATCTCTGCATGGTGACATTGTGACTATTCAACAAGGATAAGGTGTGTTGACATATATCACTTATTTACCTCTACAGAGAAGATGCATGGAATGTTCCAGTTTCAAAAAATTCCGTAACGTGGTAATCTCTTTATCTCTAAACGATCCTGCCCATAACATACTGAACGATGTACTGAAAATAATGTTTATATATTATTATATATGGTCTGATGATGATGTGGGGCTTCATGTCCTCGGATGTCGGGTTGACATATTAGGGACAAACTGTAAGAAACTCTTAAAAGTAAAGATGAGTGGGGGGGGGGGGGGGGGTCGCTTCAGCTTCAGTACGTGTAATCATGTCCGGGGGGCAGCAAGGCGCCTACTTTTGGATAAAAAATACATTTTGTCGTTGGGGTGCATTTTACTGCGGGTAAAAAACGACGACCACCTGCTCACAGCTGTAAATGGGCCTGTAATGAGGGCAGCATACATTAAAAAATTATTAATCCATCCAGCTTTTAGTAAAAGGAAAAAACCTTTAAAAAGCTGGTTATGGTTTAGACATTCTGCTCCCCAGCCACGCAGCCGGGGAGCGACGCAGTCGGTCGCTATTCCAGTTTGAACATGCATGACATGTTCTGGGCGACAACGACGCGCCTGCTACTGTTAAAAATCCATTGTTTGGATACACATCTATTTACAGTTAAAAATAGACGAAAACGTCTCGTGGCCTTAAAACATAGGCATTTGGGTTTCCATACTATGCAAAAGTCGCAGTTAAAAGGAGACAAAAAGTCTCGTGGCTTTGAAAAACAATAACCACTTAGGCATTTGGATATTCATACTATGCAAAAGTCGCATAGTAATCTGACATAGGTTAGTAGCATATTATGGGGTTTGTTATTATTAAGGAAAGAGGAGTGAGGCACTTGCCGCGTTGGAGCGTTGGTCACGCTCGGCAGGCACGGCGGTGAGTTGGCGGTGTTCAGGGAGCTGAACACAGCGTTTCCTTCACCGAGCCCTGTTTGTCGATGGAGGTCACCCTTCGCTTCCCCCGTTCCCGGGGACGGACCCCGGCAGGTCACGGGGGAGCGGTGGGTGACGCAATACGGACGTCACGGGGTGCTCCTCATTCTACAGGCAGGCTGCCATGGGACAGCTGTAGATCAGTTTGGCGGCGGCACGGAGAAGGCTCCAGCCCTCTCGCTGGTGACGCACTGCCAGGCTTTGGATGCACAGGGGGAGTCCCAGGCTGAGGAGTTTATCAGACAGGGGTTTAACCTGATCTGTACAGTTTATACATTTAAATAATATATGATGAAAAGATACTGTCTCTCCGCATACACAGGGTGTGGGCACGAACATGACCCTCCACCAGTCCATGTGTATTCGGTGCATGATGCGTGCAAGGTGTGTCGGCACTCCAGGGAAGAAGATTCCGTCCCTGCAGGGGGGGGTCCGATCGGCCCAGTCTCTGGCTAGTGCCTGGGTGCGAAACTCCTCCCCCCACTGTCTCCACACCTGCACAGTTAATTTGGAATAAATATCGGCCAGGCCGAGGTCGAGGTTGACTGCCACCGACTCGGTTCCCTTGGCCCCTCTCTTCGCTGCCCTGTCAGCCTTCTCGTTGCCGGAGAGACTGACGTGTGCTGGCACCCACTGGAAGCGTACCTCCGTACCGCGGGTGATCAGCTGGTGTGTCGTGGTCACGATCTCGCTCACCAGATCCTCCCGTGCGTTGGCAGAGTCGGATCCGATGGAGAAGAGCGCGGCCTTGGAGTCGCTACAGATGACCATAGCTGACGGCGGGGTATGAATGGCACTCATATGTTGTAGTGCCATCAGAATGGCCACCAGCTCAGCCGTGTAGACCGACACTGCTGGTAGAGAGAACGAGTGGGTCATGTTGTTGAACTCGGGGACAACAAATGCGGCACCTGCCGCGCCGTCATCCAACACTGACCCATCGGTGTAGATCTCTAGGAAGTTCTTGTAGTTCCTTTCCAGGAACTCGTTGGCTACAAACTGCGCCACAAGCGGGTTCTCCTCCTTTGTCAGGTTCCCCATGCCCACCTGGACCTTCGCTCTCTCCAACAACCAGGGAGGGTAGGGGTGAATGGGCCTCTCAGCCACCCGGGCCCCATCCACCCCCGCTCCTCGAACCAGGTCGCGGATTGAGTCGCATATGGATGAGCAGAGCCGGCCCTGGGCTGGGCCTCGAAAGGACTCTACTACTTCATGCACTGTTGAGTTGGTCACTGTCTGGCAGCGGAACTTGTACTTGGCTGCACTAAGCTGGATGTGTTGCCCCAGCGGCAGCACACCGGCTTCCCTATACACCAGACTGTGGGGTGCAGACCGCGGAAGCCCGAGGGCTATCCGCAGTCCGTGTACCTCAATCCGGGTGAGACGGGCCAGGCCCGAGTCGGTGATGTGCGGCATGGCCTCCAGGCCGTAGATCAGTCGCGAGCGCACCAGGCTCCGCACCAGACTGACGAGGATCTTTGGGGAGTTAGCCCAGGGCTGCGCGCTGAGGGCCTTGATGACGTTGAGGGCGCGAGAAGCGTTCCTCGCGTTGTTGTCCACTTGTAAGTTGGTCCGCCCTTGGCGACTGAAACTCACGCCCAGGTACTTGACTTTCTTGGAAGCAAAGATACAGTCATCGTTGATCCTGACGTGTAGATTCCTGTTGAGGAGATTGTTTGTGTGGAACGGGATGAATACAGTTTTGGGGATGGACAAGGTAAACCCGTTCTCCCTCATAAACCGTACAACCCCGTCCACCGCCGCCTGAAACAATTTCATGAACCTCTTGACTGTGGTGCTCTTCTCCAGGAACAGACGCCGGATGTGTGTGTCCAACCATATAGCCAAGTCATCGGCGTACATGGTTATGACCACCTTCCCAGTCACTGCCGTGACGACGTCGTGGACCATGATGTTGAAGAGTAGCGGCGCAATGACAGAACCCTGTGGGACACCCATACTCACTGTTTTCACAGCGGACATGGCCCCTTTCCATCGGACCTGCATCGAGCGCCCGGATAGAAACGTCTTGATGTAGTCGTACATCTTACCAGAAATGCCTATTTTCTGGAGTTTCTGCAGCAGCTTAGCGTGCCAGACCTGGTCGTAAGCTCGAGAAACGTCGAAAAAGCAAGACAAGAGGACCTTCCTCTTCCCTAACGCCCTCCCGACGTGTTCTCCCAGCTTTACCAGATGGTCCGTGACACCCCGACCCCGTCGGAAGCCAGCCTGACATGCAGGAAAGACTTTTTTCGACTCGCAGAAGTATTCGAGACGGTGTTTGACCACCCTCTCGAAAACCTTTCCCAGATGGGAAGTGAGGGAGATGGGCCGGTAGCTGCCGAGCTCCTTCCTGGGTTTGCCGTGCTTGTGGATGGGAACGACTACGGCGTGTTTCCACCCCGAGGGGACCGCGCCTCCCTCCCAGCACCTCTGGAAGAAGCCCAGCACAGTCTTCAGAAAAGACTCGGGCACCTCCCTCAACATGTGGTACGACACTGTGTCCACGCCGGTGGACACCTTGACCTTCTTGATAGCCGACAGGGCTCGTTTGAGTTCGGCGAGAGTCAGAGGGGAGTTAACCGTTAGATTGTCGTCCGGCTTCGGGTCAGAGTAGTCGGCCTCCATTTCACGACGGCGTTGGCGCATGTCCGCGGGGAGCCTGTCGCAGTCACTCGCCTCGGCGAAGGCTTCGGCGAACGCGTCCGCCTTGGCCTGGTCCGTGCTGTACACGCTGTCACCCTGCCGTAGATCGTACTCGGGGGCAACGACTTGCCCTTTCATCTTTTTGATCTTCCTCCACACTGCACCCAGGTCCCGTTTGTCGGTCGACACGGAATCTGCAAAAGACATCCAGTGGTCCTTCTTGGCCTGAGCAAGGGTTCTGTTGCAGTTTCGGTTGGCTGCTTTCATTTCCTCGTGCGTCTCCGCGTTCTGGTTTCTGCAATAAAAGCGGTACCGCATTCTTTTCTCTTTGACTGCCTCCTCGCAGTCCTTGTTCCACCAGGGGTTGCTGTTCGGGCGTGGAGTACCACTGCTGGAGGTGGGGATAGCTACCCTTGCCGCTGCCAAGATGGAGGAGATTATCTGACTGTTGACCTCCTCGATGTCAGCCTGGCCTATGTCGATATCCTTGGAGCCCAGCATACTGCGAAACAGGTCCCAGTTCGCCTTGTCGTAGTTATATTTGGTTACCGGAGCCGGACACCCTACCTCAGCTGTACAGTACATATTGATGACGATGGGCAGGTGGTCAGAGGAGAGTGAGTCCTCTCCAACCTCCCAGCCCACCCCGTCAGCAATATCCGCAGAAGCGAAGGTCAGGTCAATGGCCGTCTGGCTCTGATCCGACCGATCCGGTATCCTGGTGAACGATCCGTCGTTCAGCACGATGAAGTTACTGTCGTTGATCTGGCCGGTTAGCGTCGGGCTGGAGTACTCGAGGCCCTTCTCCCAGCTGCTGTCCCGGACATTGAAATCACCCATGACCAAGCACCTGCTACCACCGCCCACCTCGCTCAGCCACTGGAAAGTGGTGCACTTAGCGGGGGTGTAGCAGTTAACCACAGTGAAGTCAGCCCGGCCTTTCACTCGGACCCGAACGGCACAAGAGTATCCGTTGGGAGGGCCCGAGGTCTCGGCTACTTCACTGGCTCGGACATTGAGTTTAATGTAAATGCAGACCATCACTCTGCCGGTCGGGCTGACCGGGCCGCAGACCGGCGGGTAGTAGTACCCTTCGAGTCCGGGCAAGTCACCCGGCCGACAGTGTAGTGACTGCAGAGACAGAATTTCGTAGTCATATATGGTCTTGTTGGAAGCTTGCTCTTCAATGGTTTTAGTGTCTGATGGTTTCCTGGTGTCTGTCATCCTCTCGAGTGTAATCTCTCCGACAGGTGGCATGGTAATATGCTTCTCGAGCAGCCAAGTCAGTATCTTGCACCTTCAAAAGGATCTTCCTAATCTTGTTTTCTTTTGGTTGCTTCTTTGGTATAGGATGGCTCATGGTCTAATACAAAAAAGCCTACTCTTAACGAAAAAGATTTGCGAATTTTCTGAAAAAAAGGCAGGAGAATGGACCATGAGCAGAAAAAGACAAGACTGACAGAACAAGAGTACTAGGCAGAAAAACAAGAGGAGATAGGAAAGGGGAATCAAATGACAACCCTGAGATTCCAGATTGGAGAGACATCAGACATCCCCGGCCTCCCTTCGTGGAACAACAAAATGGCAACAAATCACACTTCTTTTTTCCTAATCAAGTTGATTGATGATTACTGGGAGTGCATACGACACATTAGCTCCAGATCGGCAAACAGAACTCTGCAATATACGAGAGCCCGAAGTTAGCGTAGTTACTTCCCTTCCTTGACTCGAGGATACGGGCGAGTCGCGTACGTTGAAGCTAAACTGTGGTTCAGGTTACGTACGTGAGCCGTACCGTAGGCCCGTACATAATCAGATACGTGAACGGACCACATCTATGCTAAACCTCTCTATTGTGTGTTGTATCTGCTTCCTCTTTTTTGCTGTATTAATAGCATCTGTGTGTGTGCGTGCCTTCGTATGAGTGTGTGCGTGCGTGCTTGCATGTGTGCGCGTGCGTGCTTGCATTGTGTGTGTGTGTGTGTGTGTGTGTGTGTGTGTGTGTGTATCATTGGCGGGAGCTGCCACAAGTATCATTTTTGTCGCGACAAGCTTACTTTTGTCGCGACAAAACACAAGTATGCTTGTCGAGACAAACACGTGTTTGTCGCGACAAATATTTGGCGCCACAAACGTTTTGTCGCGATAAAAATATTTTGTCACGACAAATACAATTATTGTCACGACAATAGTTTTGTCGCGGCAAGCATACTTTTGTCGCGACAAAAGACGTGTTTTGTCGTGACAAACACGTGTTTGTCGCGACAAAAATGATACTTTTGGAAGCTCTCGCCAATGACATGCGTGTGTGTATATGTGTGTGTGTGTGTGTGTGTGTGTGTGTGTGTGTGTGTGTGTGTGTGTGTGGTGCGTGCGTGCGTGCGTGCGTGCGTTCGTGTTGTAGGCGTTGAATATGTACATTTAAAGAACGTGTAAGTGCTTTAGGCCTGTTTGTTCGGCGCTCTAAGTATCCATTATTATTATTATTACTGTACACCACTAGTAGCACAATCAAAGAATTGCTTCAAATGTTTCCCTAGTCTTTTATTTTTATTATTGGTAGGTGCTTTATAAAAAAAAAAAATCAAAATGCAGAGACATTCCAGAAACTGGCAGACAGCCGATATGTTGCAACAATTTAATTTGTGATGATGATAATGTTCTTTAAGACTTTATCGATGCCATCAGGATGATTTTGTTGACATGATGATGTGCGAAAAGAACTTGGTTCAATCTGAAATTTCAAATTCCAAAATCTACAGTCTCTCTGTTGAAGATCTTGCAATGAAGGCCAGAAAATATGTTGATTCACTGTGCATGGTATCTCTTGTTCTAAGAATTGTGAAGCTATGAAGGTTGTTCGTATTTATGTAAAAAGAAAAAAGCAGGCCTTATACAGGTTGGTTTCAAGCAAGCCAATGGGGTGATCTCATAATTGTGTCTTATGATCTCGAACTGATTTCAATCGATTTGTGTGTGAAAGGACTTTAAGCTGTGGAATCACAGATGGAGAACCAAGGTTGTCCTAGCCTTGGTGTGCAGAAGGAAGACCGGAGCCTTAGTGAAGGATCTTGCTCAGACTCGGAGTGCAGCTGTGAGGCCTGCTGCAATGCAGAAAGTGGTGAAGAGAGTGCAAAAGCACTTGAACTGAACTTAACCGGGATGAAGGACGCAACCAGGGATGTATTTCATGCACCTGTTGTTGTTGAAGGTATATACATATTATTATCACCAACTTAATTCAGAAGTTGTATCATTCATTTTTAGTGTGGTGGACAGGAGATGCAAACGTGTTGCAGACATCAAAACTTTCCATCAATAGACTTTTTAGATCACTTTTTTTGAAGATTTGTCAGTTTCAATTAAAACTGATATTTCAAAATCTGATGTTTGTGAAGGTCAAAGATGTCTGTCACTGTTGAAGTGATTGTTGAAGTGACAAAGATGTCTGTCACTTTTTGTCCCCCACATGATGAGTATAAATGACTATAAATCAGACTTGTGATTTGATGACTTGTTGGATACATGGTGTCTCAAAATAGATGGAATCCATTAACATGATAATAATTTATTACTCAGACAAGAAACTCCCAAAATGATACATTTCTTGGAAGCTGATATGATAACAATGGAAAAACTGAAGATTTGAGGTCTCCAGCTCAGAAACTGAAGATTTGAGGTCAGCTCAAAGGATACATTTATTAGAGCACATGTTCCAAATGACCGCCGTTGCCCCTCAGACACACTTGAAGCCGACGAGCGAAGTTGTCAATCACCCTGACACACTCTTCCATCCCGATGGCACGAATCTTCTGGGTGACGGCCACTTTCAGTTAATGGATTGAGGACGATTCACATACACGTGGTCCTTCAAGAACCTCTAGAGATAAAAAATCTGTGGGGTTCAGATCGGGTGAATGCGGTTATTTGGAACATGTGCTCTAATAAATGTATTTGAGCTGACCTCAGATCTTCAGTTTTTGAGCTAGACACCTCAAATCTTCAGTTTTTTTTAACTGTTATCATATCAGCTTCCAGGAAATGTAATCTTTTTGGGAGTTTCTTGTCTGAGTAATAAATTATTATCATGTTAATGGGTTCCATCTATTTTGAGACACCTAGTACTAATACATTAATAGGTATAGGTACCGGCAGCCTACATTAAGATTAATCAAAGCAAAATACAAAAGCAATAAAACAAACAGCTTCAGTTATTTTTTATTTATAATAATAATGATAATAATAATAAAAGTATTTTTAATGCGCAAAATATTGTCTCTAGAGACTATTCTAAGCGCATATAGACGCACACACACACACTGACAGAGGTACCAGCACACGCAAGCGTTCTGACCATACAAAGCTTATATATATATATATAAGCTTTGTATAGATAGACATATACATACACACAGCTCAAAAACGGGCTGCAAACGCCCGGAAGACCTGGAATGGATGAAGACATCAGAACGGAACAGAAAGCATGGCAGGTCTACAATTTTGGGAAAATAAATGTTTCTGGATTAGATTTGAATGAGTCCATAGAGGGTTTCTGTCGGAGAGGAAGGGGAAGGTCGTTCCACGTTGATGGACCGAAAACAGAAAAGGCGCAAGAACCAACAGCGGAGAGTCTGGTGCGAGGAATCTGGAGGCTGAAAGTATCAGAAGCGGAGCGGAGTCTCTCTTTGGGAAAGTACAGGAGGGTGTTGTAAAGTGTGAAGACAGAGATAAGGCGCAGCAATGCCCGTGATACATTTATGGCAGAGAGTGTTTATCTTGTACTGAATTCTTTGTTGGATTGGAAGCCAGCGTAGAAATTGAAACAAAGATGTGATGTGGTCAGTTTTGCGTTTTTTTCAATATGAGGCGAGCAGCACAGTTCTGTATGCGACGATGGCTTTGGACAGAGGAAGCAGGCAGGCCAGAAAGGAGAGAACTGCAGTAGTCAAGGCATGACAGAATGAGTGGGGTGACCAGTTCCACTATAGCCTCGGTGAAAACATAATTCCGGACAGAACTAATTCGACGGAGCTGGTAGTAGCAGGATTTGGCGGTTTCACTGAAGTTCTCCATGGACACTGTGCTGTCGAGGAGAACGCCGAGGCTTTTTACAGAGTCGGAGAGAAAGATTGTGGTATCGTCAAGCTGGAGGGTGTTGACAGAAATAGAGGACAGTTGTTGTCTTGTTCCGATGAGCATCGCTTCTATCTTTTCACTATTTAGTTTAAGTTTATTTTGTGTCATCCAGTTTTTGATGTCCAAATAACAGTCAGGGGTGGTTTTCAGAAGAGTGTGGATGTTTTCCGGGAAGGCGCTGTTAAGTAGTGTCGTTGGTATAGAAGTGGTGATTCAAGTTGTGACGGGTGATGATGCAGGCTAGAGGGGTAGTATAGAGGGTGAAGAGGACAGGCCCCAGGACAGAACCTTGAGGGACGCCACAGGAAAGTTTGGCAGGATCGGACTGAACGTTACTGACAGACACTTTTTGGAACCGGTCGTACAGATAGGACTTAAACCAGGCAAAGGCAGTACTGTGGACTCCAAATGTGTACTCTAGGCGGGTGAGAAGAATGGTGTGGTCAATAGTGTCAAAGGCAGCAAAAAGGTCTAGAAGTGTGAGAAGCGAAACTTCCGGAGTCAGAGGCGAGAAGTGGGTCATTTACAATGTGAAGGAGGACGGTCTCGGTGCTCTGGTTGGAGGCAGACTGGAAAGGATGAAGGAGGTTGTTATTTGACAGGTGATTTTTGAGCTGCTGAAGGACAATTTTCTCAATAAGCTTGGGAGAGAAAAAACAGGGCGGTATTTTTTTAGGTCGTTTGGGTCAAGGTTGTTCTTTTTCAGGAGAGGACAAACAATAGCTGTCTTAAATGCTGTGGGATATGAACCTGTGCGCAAGGATGTGTTGATAATGTCAGTGATGGCAGGAAGCAGGTATGGAAGGCAATCAGAGAAGAGAGATGTAGGAATAGGGTCAAGTTCACATGGTTTGAAAGACATTGATTTCAAGGTGTTTGATACCTCTATTTCAGAGACAGGATGAAAGCAAGAGAGCGATGTTCCGGTAAAAGGTGGGTCAGGAGGGCACGGCTGGAGAGGTGTCTGGTCAAGCTTGTCCAGAATATTTTTAATTTTAGCAGAGAATAAAGAAGAGAACATAGACGGCAGTTCAGCTGTATTGTAAGAGGTAGGCAGAGTAGGGGATTTAGCAGTGCCAAGTTCATTCATGGTGGAGTGGAGTTCGTCGACTGAAGAAGAGTCAATGGTGCGGTTGTTATAGTGTTTGGTTTGGGCAGAGAAAATAAGTTTCTGGACTTTTTGTTTTTTGTTTTTGGAAAATTTGTCTGTGGACAGTGAGTTTCGTGGAGCACCGTCGACGTTCTGCCTGCCGACAATTGCGCTTGGCCTGACTGATTTCAGGCGTGTACCAAGGTGCGTACGGACGGTTGGGCAGGAGACGTGTGGTAGCGGGTGCATGCTCATCTAAGAGCTGGCAGCGAGTGGAGTTGTAATGTGATGCTGGATCAGAGGAAGATGGTGTGAAGGAGAGACGCTGGGCAGCGTCGGAGCCAAATTTATTTTTGTTGATGGTTTTTAGTTTACGCCCATTTGAACATACCTTTTACGTCATGATTTATTATTAATATATATGTATTTTCTGAGATGTCAGTGGTCTCATGGCTGTACTGTTATTGACATTAAGTTCAATTGTACACGATGTCAGCTATATATTGATGTGTCTGTACACAGATATTAGTCGTCATTCTTGCAAAACATCGTGTGGAGATAGGACCTCAAACCTGACAAAAACAGTTTTGCTGCTGCGGAATTTGATAACCAGCCAAGTTTTGGGTGACCAAAGAAGAAGAAGACGCACAAAGTACCTAAAACAGTAACGCCATCTGCACAGTATACAGTACAAGGCGAAACGTATTCATTTGTAAAGCATAAAAACAACTATTTTGGATATAGGTCTTCCGAACTCATAAAACCCTTCGTTTTGAAGGAGGAAGAAGGGGATGGTGGAGTTGAAACACTGTGTCAGACTCAAAATGATCGTAACTCGGTAACTGATAGATTTTCTTGAAATTTGCATGTTGATGCTTCAACAACCAACCCGTGTCAGGGTCATCTAAAAATAATAAAAACAATCCAGCACCAACCCTCAGTCAGCCGGTACAGTCAGCATTACGTATGTGCCCGGATTTCAGTCCCCCCACACCCCCATTAACAGAGGTTACGCTTCTTCCTGTTTTTAAAACAACACGGTCAGCAAAACGAAGGTCAAGCTGAGACGCAGACCTTCTAGTGTCAACGTCGGTCTTCATGCCTCTGCCACGGAAAATCTGTCATCCAAGCACTGTTGCACTCCTTTATCGTCTGTCGCTTAATAGCTGGAGGTCTGATGGTTTTCCCTGCCCTTTCAAGGGTTTCTTCGTTTGAAGCAGACGATTATACAGACGATTCGGTCGGCGCTGGGTGAGAAAACAAAAACAAACAAACAAAACTGTATGCTTCGTGGTGCTGTATTGATGCCGTTAGATCTAGAATGAAAACAGAGCGGGAAAAATCGTGCTGCGAAACTGATTTATCTAAACAGAAACTGAACGGTCCGGTATCTTTTTGCGGTCAGCGCTCATGCTTTGGGACCTGTCCAGTCGAGGAGGGGGCGTGGGGCGAGGGTGCTGGCAGTGGAAGTTTGCATGCCTACTAGTTTTCGCTTCTAGCATGTGACGCGTACGGCGTCTGGTGTGACACTGAGCGTTCGTTGCTTTGCTTGCTGATCAACACCGGAAGCGATCTTGTTTAGAGGGAGCTTCCACTACTGGACCCAGGGTACAGTGTACAGCAGGGTACAGCAAGTAACAAAAAACGCTCAGTTTCAGCAGGTACGAGTAGTGCCGGCGATTGTATTTTTCACCAGTACATGGAGAAGATTTACCGATAAAAAATAAATTTAAAAAATGCCATATACCGGTAATTTGGTATCGGGATGTGTTTGGCAGAAATAACGGGATGTGTTTGGCAAAAATGATGAATTGTGTTTGGCAAAAATGGTGAGTTTTTGTCAGTAAATAAAAACGTTATTTGATCATTAAGTTACACTATACCTGGCCATACGTTGCAGGTGTGAGCACACCCATAATTAAGAAGGGAAAGCTTGCATGCCATATATTGTAGGTGTGAGCACACCCATACTTACGCAAGAAAATGATTTGTGCCATACGCTGTAAGTGTGAGCACACCCATATTCAAGAAAGGAAAGTTTACATGCTGTGCGCAAGGGTGTATGCCATCACATCTATACCTCGCACCTTTTCATCAGAAGTCTCAAAATAGCATGGGTGTAGTCACACCTATGACGTACAGCCTGTAACTAGTGTACGAAAACATCCTGCCGCTTAAAAAGGTTAGAAATTCCATCCCAAAAAAAGAAAAAAAGTACGAGGTTCGCTTAGTATATTTTTTGTTCACTGTTGTATTCTTTATTTTTAGCTAGGAGCAAGAGTTTTATAGTAGTAGCTTTCAAATGATTTCTGTGCTGTTGTTGTCATCATCGTGTTTATTTATTCCTTATTATTGCTGGAGTTTTACTCTTTTTTTCTTCTTTTTGTTTTCTTGACTTCATATAAGAATTTCGTGTGTGTGTATAAATCATGAAGTGCTTGGACTCTTTTTAGCACTTATTCCCTTCTTGAAGTGTTTGATCATTATTATTACAAAACACTTATTGATGTGTTTGCAATGTTTGACAGGACCAGATACTCAGCCAGTGTTTCAGTCGCTGGCTTCGCCACCACAATCTGACAACCTGTCTGTGGCCATTGAAGCTCTGCATGTGAAGCAAGCCAGGTTCAGGTCCAAGAAACAAAGGCACTGTTCCTTCTGCAAGATTCATGGCTTTCCCATTAACATCAAAGGTGATTCATGTTTGCGACTCCATGAACTACACTTTTTTATGCAGTTGTTTCATCCTAATGTGAAACGTATGATGAAACGTATGTGAAACGTATGATTTGCCGGGCACTGACGGCTAAATTCTCAGTTATGCTCTCTTTAGTTTAAAGCATTGCTCTACCAACTGATCTATTGTAAAGGTAAAATGTCATACGTAAGAAAGTCCAGCAATACTAACACTGTGCCTGTCTGGTGACCACACGACTGTTTTGGCAGGCCATAAGCCATTCTGCCAGTTCCGGGAGACCTGCATGTGCAAAGGGTGCACACTGATCAGATGCAACCAGAAAGTGTCCAAAAGCCAAGTGAGACTGCGCCGTCAGAAGGACATGGAGGTGGACTTGGTGCGCATGGCTGCTGGTTCTGTGGAGCACCACCAGGATATGCGGGGTGCGCTGTCGTTTTTTTGTGTGTGTATCCGACTTACTTGAAAAAAATGCCAGTCTATCACTCTGTGCAATGATCAGTGCGTAGTTGGCTAGCCAGTTGTGTATGTAGGGCAAAGACTTGCCATTTCTTTTCTTGGAGTTACAAATGAATGTTAGTTAGTAACTGGATTCTAACATACTGTCAACCGCACAGGGTCACCTCAGACAATACAAATGAATGAATAAAAACATTACATAAAAGCCATGCTAGAATGTGGGGTGGGGGTATGCATTTTCACACATGCTCACCATTAGAAGCAGAATGGGTTGAACACACACACACACACGTGATCGGTACATCAGGTCCAGTGGATCAACAGACTTCGTATCAAGAAACCCAGTAGAAAACTAAGTCAGAGACAACAACAAATGCTATACAGTGCCACATTGCAATACTGAACAATACAAACACTCTTTTTTCCTGAGAACTAGCATATGCTGGAACCACTTAGATAACAAGACGGTCCACTCGAACAGTGCTGAGTGCTTGCAGTTGGCTCTGGCCTCAACCAAGTGCCGGTAATCCACCACTGCCAGTAGTCCACCCAACCCACTGCATCAATGCCAGGTTCCTGGATGTCAAGCAATACATTGAACAGAAACAGAAGCATTGGATAATAACAAGAAACTCACGAAAACATTGGACTGCTGTGTTCAACACTTTTCCTGCCTGCTGGACACTATTTTAGGTTATTGACAAAGTGCTTTCCGTCTGTTGTGCGACTTCCTGCTTGAACTCCAGCTCCTCACGAATTCTTAGATGAATCAAAGTTCTCAAAAGCAGCATTTTGGATGGCTTAACCATCTCTAGTGACAGTTCTAGGAATGGAGGGAAACTGCATCAGAAACACAAAATTGCTGTCAGTGAAAGGGCTACAGTAAATGTTCAAAATTTCAATGAATGTTCGTCCGATAATCTTTTGATGGTGCTGCATTCATCGTGAGCCAGAATGCCATGTAAAAAGATTGATATGCTGTCTTAATGCAGAACGACTGGTTGACAAGAGCAGGGTGACAGTGAGGGCTCGTTATAAAAAAATCAAAAATATATTGTCAGCTACTTTATCCTCTGAACTGCTTAGTCTGTTGCAACTAAACTTGGTTCGGCACATCATCATAAGATGGAGTGTCGTTTGAAATGATGTGTTGAAGGACGGGGTCAAATGGAAGTAAAACAATTATTGAATGTTTGTCAATCCTATATTTTCTATGTGACTGATGTCTTTGCAACCAAACTATATGTGTTTATATACAATTACTAATAACCAGGTAAGATATAAACAAAGTGGGCATATATACTAATGGTAATGCTGTAACGTGCATAGGGATTGGCTCAGGATTTGTCTACAACATGTCACTCAGCTACTTCAGCGAGGAAGCAGTAGGTCTTTTGGGAAATCAGTAGGTCCAGAATTTTCGTTGCCTAAGTATTGTTTCTGACAGCAAACTGAATTGCATTTGAATTTAATTTACATGCTTAGTGTGCTACACACAAAGTTACGAACATTAGGCATACAACAAGAGGCAACAAACATTGTTTTACATACATGTATCATTATCAGTTCTATATTATGTAGGCAACATTCTTAAACGCCTTCGTGATTGTCTTTGCAGGCTGATCATGTGATTCTAATTTGTAAGCTAATATAATTTTCCGTGAACATTTTCAGTCAGTGACACAGCAGCAGAACAGTTTCTTCCATGCTGGTTTAATTTGTTTGGTGTTGTGTGTGTTTGATGGGGGTAATAACTTCTTGTCATTAGCCAGGAACAAACTACTTGGGGATCAACGTATAAACATGTGTCAGTGATAGTGATAAACATTTTTCAAACCGGTGTGACATATGTAAGGTGGCGAAAGTGGTTCACGGAAACCGGTCAATCATTGTGACTGGTCACATGCACAGCCACTGTAAGTACTGCTACTAGAGCTCTGCTATCAAACACTGTGCTCCCTTCCTCAGCTAGAAAACGCACACACATAACACACCTTTCCGCTCTATCTCTGCCTTACATTTTATATATATATATATATATATATATATATATATATATATATATATATATACATACACACACACACACACACACACACACACATATATATAAATGTGTGTGTAGGGGAGCGGGATGTGGAGTGAGGGAAGCAGGTTGGAAGCATCAATGAAGAGTCGCAAGTCTGAGGTTGCTATAACATAACTTTTATTTACACCAGTGTCTGTGTTGGAAAAGACACAAGCAAACAAAACATTTAGAACATGAAAGCAAACGTAAAGACTAAACAACAGCAATTATCTAATAAATACAGTAACCATGTAGTTTACCTGTAGGTTACTATAATACATGATGGTAACTGACAAAATGATTAATAATCAAGCACATAAATTGTGTGCATGACTTGCACTTAAAACCCGTATCTCAGTGTCGCGGTGAGTATACAAGAGACGGCATCAATTAACTGATGAACTCCCAGTATGTAATAGTATACAATAAAGTAACAGTGAAAAATACGGATTACCAAGATCATTCTTAACTAAACAGGATGAGTGAGATAACTGTTACAGCAGTTCCACTTAAGCACACAACGAGACGGACAGTGACACGGGTGACCATGCCGTGAGCGGGAGGAAGTTAGTCATAAACAGACCGGCTCCAGCCTCGTTACTCAACGCGTGTACAAAAGGGCTACAGCATGTAACTGTTACTAACTAGCAGAGCATATCTGTGAACAACGTCATCGGTCTTACTGACGCGGGCAACGTATCAAGAATCAAAGCTGCTGATCTGGCTGCTCGGATAGTGAACAGAGACAAAGACCTAGACCTAGACTACTGACGCGCATCACCGGCCAGTTCGGGTACACGCACAAAGACCCGGAAAGGGTTTACAAGCTAAACAGAGTGAAAGTCTGCGTGCCCAAGACTCAGCCATACAAAAGCCGGATCAAAACAGAAATGTCATGTCTCACAGTTTTTACAATCACCCCTATGCACTAAACCATATTCAACTAGTAAAACGAACATTCGACAACTATGAAGTCAACATCTTCAAAGTGTTAGCCATAACACCACCGATTTCATGTAGAAAAATAGATCGGTAGGAAGCAAATAAGTTGTGCCGCCCAGAGATCTGCACGGCCACACTGCAAGGACCCATTCTTTAGAGGGATAACTTTGCATCGGCAAAGCATCACTCAAACTGAACATCCAACAATGGCAGCATAACACACTAGCTACATATCAGCTAACCAGGATTAGTTGCATACATGTTGGAAACACTGGTCACCTTGTGGAATAAAGGCTTAAAATCTGAACGCACACTGTACACTGACGCCTGGCTGCAACCAGGCCGCGGCAATCACGCCGAAATTTCTCATATGTTGGAACCAAAATCGAGGTACATTGTGAACATAATAACATACATCATGTACATCAATGAGAAACAACAGAATAATAAGCCATAGAAAAATAACTACTTACAGGCTCTCCCCTGAGACGAACACAGGCCGCAACAACAAACAACCTGCCTCTACTGGGGGAAAAGGGACGCTGCTGGACCGGGACCATTTTGCTTTACGTCCACAGAAGCGAGGTGGCTTATTAGGGGGGGGGGGGGGGGGGGGGGGGGCGAAGATTGAAGGCTCGACCGCGGATACCGCCCGAAAAAGACCGGAGAGACCATGGACCGCCGCCAGAACAATGGAAGTGTTAAGGCGGTGTCTCCTCGCCATTGCCCAGCGACTAATGCACTGCTCAGTTGCTGTTTCAACTGCCGTGCTTGGGCAGTCACAAGGACAATGTCCGTTGCACTGCTGTTGAGAAACAACTCGAAGCGAAAGAAGTCCATCTTTCGCAGCCCAGCTCCACCTCCCTACTCATGATCTCTTCTGGGCCAACTTGAAGGTCCAGCTCCACCTACTTCCTCTAGATCTCTTGATCTTTTGATCTCGCCTGGAACCTTGGACGCTGCTGGCCCAGCGCACAAGTTTTAACACTTTAGATAATTGGGGCCATAAAATTCCCACCCAATCAAAAAAGAGAAAGGACGACAGGAAAGAAAAGGTTTAAAGGGGTCATGGCCCGGAACACACACAATGCATTCGGTTACATATGCACACTTTTTTTGGAGGGGGCGGGGGTCAGTCCCCCCCCCCCCCCCCCACACACACACACACACAGAAGCCGGCCCGACTCACCCATTGCTGTCTTCTTTCATGGTGTTTTACGTCCACAGAAACCGCAAGGCTTATTAGGGACTGGCGAATGGCGGTGGAGGAAGTGGGAGATTATGTACCCTTCGTTTCATTGTCGCCACCAGAATGACTCCTGCATTAAGATGAGCAGCGATGAGAGCCATTTTTTTATGTTTGGAGTGACAAAGTCACAAGACAATGTCCACAAACCACAATTTTTTTTAAAAGAAGGGAGAGTCGAAGTGGAATCGAGCTGAGGCCCTTCTGCTTACCAGCCGAACGCCTTACCGCTAGGCCAAACCGGCTCACTCCCCGTTTCTTTTGTTTCTGGTATATATGCTGATCTTGACAGGTAAAATACTGGATATTACCGGTTAATGCCAACACTGATGTCTGACTGGTTCAAATCTGTGTGCTGGGGTTTGGCTTTAATGTCTATCCCCATCTTCATGTCCCAGCTACCCAAATTGCCTAATCTGGGAATGAAATAAAAAGCCAGAGTAAGGAAATAAAACCAAAAGTAATGATTTTGTGTGAAATATATTGGGAAAAGGTTCATTACCAACATATCCAAAAATTACATCGATAGAGGTGTCGCAAGGTGTTTGTTTTCCCCGTTATAACGTAATCAAATTACCGGGTTGTTTTGTTTTGGCCAAAGTGTTCCAAAGATGGTCATGTAGCACCTCGTTGGAAAGCTTGGAACATACCCTGTGTAAAACTAATAACTAAATCATGATTTGACGCAATACAACCCGGAGAATCCTGGAGATTATAAGCATTCCGCTGTTTTTGCATCATACACTCGCATAATCAGTGTGTACGGAGCGATAAACTTTACGCTTAGTGGCTACACGCGCTCTATAGAGTTCAGCATTAAGGAAAGTATCTGCAAGAAAATGTCCTCGAACTGCTCTGGCGATGGCCTTGCCAGTCAGCATGTGTGTGACAAAATTCTGAGCAAAGATTACTTCCAGTAATTGTTGAAGGCCCGAAAGGCCATGCAGCCAAGAAAGCTCATTTCTGTGTGAAATCCCCCAACCCGTAGGACGATGGACCGTGGGACACAGTCAGGTGGCTCATTGTCAACGACCTCCGTGGCTTTCCACCACAGGGCTGGTCAAAGATGAGAATTGATGTGGCTTCATAGCGTCGTGCCAGAAATGAGTGTAGAAATATGCAACTCATGTTGGTTGGGTCCATATCTATCATGGGCAGGAAAGGAAAGTACTCTGACCAGGATATATCCCGTCGCACACACTCTGCATCATCTGAGACCAGCCCGGATAAGGGCCATGATACCTTCCAAGGAATGTAGAATATCTTGCTTTTATCCTCAGCAGTGAAGTTCTGCAGCACCGCCTCGTAGGCCAATGACAGATCGACGACGGAAGCATCAAAATAACGTATAAAGACTTTGCCCATGGTGCATGACACTGTCTCTAGTGTTGCAGTGACTTCTCGGCGTATGGCTTTGCGATGTTTTGTGCCAGGAGTGGCCGCACCGATAATGCCCATCCCATGGAATGTCCCAGCACCATACAGTGTTTTGAATGCCCCTCCCATGGAATGTTCCAGCACCATCCAGTGTTCTGAATGTCCATCCCATGGAATGTCCCAGCATCATCTAGTGTTTTGACCTGGTGATCCATGTTGTTGCCGATGAACTGAGTCCAGCTGCTTGGACGGCTGCCGGCCAGCTCTGTTCCTTGACCGAGTGCAGCAAATAATTAAAGAAAGGTTTGACCTCACTGTAAGATGAAGAAAACTCCGGTCTATGCAAGTGTCCAACGCGGTACCTGGAACCAGTCAGGTGGTGCAGTGCAACACCAAGTCCAATCTGAAGGGGTGAGATGAGGACCTTTTGGCCTTGTTGCTTGCAATAACTTCTCACACTAGTCAGTAATGGTTATTTGTTCGTCATTTTCTTCACAGTATCTAAGACTTGTGTGAAGGCTTCAGCCCAAGCTACGTCTTCCGGTCTGCCTTTTTGAACACCAGCAGTCTGCATTTCAGTAGAGCGACGGAAGGCTACTGGAAGACTTTTTTGTTGTTTTTTGTTCTGAAGTTAATGTTTCACTGGCTATGGTACAATGCATCTGCGCACGGTTTCTGCCCGTTTGTCCTGTGGCCATCGAGTGAGCATGCTTGTGCAAGTTTTTCCTGTTAGTTGACTGTACTAATTTCGTAGGCAACATCATTTCCTTTTTTCGGTCATCTTTAGCTGGTAGCTGACAGAAAAGACAATCAGTTGCGAAGTCAGATTTGGACAGTGCTGTGCTCCTGGCGCGGTGCCTTCATCTCTCTTTGTCATTAAGTCCTGTTTTATTAGGTTGACATTACAGTAACTGTGACGGCATGATTTGGCACCCTGTCACCTCCGCTCTACACGTGTACCTCACCTGGAAAACATAAACTGCTTTGGCTTCCCATTCGAAAATGTATTAAGTATAAGGTCGCTTGTATGTGTTTCAATACTATAAACGGTTCTGTTCCTGCTTATCTCTCTGAACTGCTACATGTCTACACTCCGTCTCGTACACTACGCTCTTTTTCTGACACACGCATGCTGAAAATCCAACAATACAAATGCAAGACTCATGGCTTTCGTACTTTCTCTTGCTTTGGACCCCACATTTGGAAAACACGACGGAAACTTGTCTCAGGGTAAATTTTCGTATTCTTTTTTGTTCGCTCGTTTTCAGAACGGGATATGAGGTCGCTGGAACAAAGGGGGAATGAGGGGTGAGGGGAGAGATGAGATGTGTCCACCTGCGGATCAATACTGGGGCCAGGGTGCTGGGTCGTCTTGGCTGTACTGGGGCATTCACTCGTAAAACTGGGCAGCACGCTAGGGGTCCGGTTAAAAAGATCGTCGTCCACTATTTACAGTTAAAAACTGGGCTGCAGATGAAAAACCTTGCAAGGTTATGTCGGCCGGCTGCACCAACATGTAATATGCACAATCGGCTCACACAGTATTTACAGTTAAAAACGTCGAAGACACACATGGTAGTTTAAATACACTTGTAGTAAAATCGAGGCCTGTAGTCAGGCGGCTAAAAACACTTGGGTATGCAAGCATACACTTGTGGTGGTCGCTGGAATCAGGTCCAGCAGACTAAAACTGGGTGCGGGAAACACGGGGACGTTCGCCCCTTCCTCCGCCACCGGGATTAACCCGAGCTGCGGGAAAGCGTTGAACGTAGCCGGTGGTCCCACATACTACAGGTAGGCTGCCAGTGGACAGGTGTAGACCAGTCTGGCTGCAGCCCGTAAGAGGCTCCATCCTTCACGCTGATCGCACACTGCCAGGCTTTTTGTACACAGGGGCAGTCCCACGCTGCGTAGTTTCCCAGTCAGAGGCTGGAAGTGGTCTGAACATGAGGTGCAGGAGAACATCACGTGGTGAAACGAGACGCTCATCTCACACTCACATGCATACCTTTCCCTTCACTGCTGTGTCCACGTCGTGGACCATGATGTTGAACAACAGGGGGGCGATCACTGATCCCTGAGGAACGCCCATACTTACTCCTTTGGTGGTCGACGTGGCTCCCTTCCACCTGACCTGCATCGATCTGTCGCTCAGGAAGGATCTGATGTAGTTGTACATGTTGCCAGAAAGAGGACGTTGTGTGTGATGTATATGCAGGCCATGACCTTGTCACTCGGAGAGACCGAACCGACGACTGGCGGGTAGTAATACCCTTCCAGTCTGGGTAGGCTACCCGGTGGGCAGGCCAGTGACTGCAAACACACGACTTCAAACTGATGTCTTGACACGTGTTGTACAAGCTGATCAAGGTTGGTGTTGATGGAACGACAATTCCACTGACAAACCGTGAATCTATTGAACGTGATGTTAGAAGGCAGGGTTAAAACAGTTGTTTGCGCTTATGAATCCATCAGCCGATGGACTCGGGCAAATTCCCGTCTGCGAGCGAGTCTCTCATCCCCGACATGACCAACAGGAGGTCGAGGGAGCGAGACATCGCCGGAGTTTCTTCCTCATGGCCCGTCATACCTTGTAGAGGGCCGTGAGCGTGCGCAGGAAGGGGGCGCAGTCCCCACTCAGCTTGGCCTGAATCAGTCCCAGCATCAGTTTCCACAGGAAACCGTCGAAGGACGGTGTCTCCTGCTGTAGGTCGACGTTGGACTCGTTCAGTAACTTGGTCAGTTCTGTCGTGAGCCCGTCGGTTTTAGTGGTCTGCTCTTGGATTTTCTTCTCCAGAGCCTGGTTTTTTGCTGCTCTAGGACCAGCTGGTACTGGAGGGCAGCCTGTTTCTCCACGCCTTTGGAGGACTTTTTCTTGCGCCTCCTCCTTCTTTTCTTGGTGGTTTTGGGGCTGTCTTCCCCCTTGGTGTCGTCCGCCGTCAGGGAGTCCTCCACTCCGTCAGGTGACTCCAGGGTCATCGGAGGGGTGGACTCCAGCGGGCTGATGATCGGTCTCTCCCAGCGTGTGAGCTGATCGAGGCGGGCGAGTAGGGCGGTCACTTCCTTAGAGTGGCCTCCTTTTGCCACAGACTGGGGTTTCCCGTCTGGGACTCTCGCCGCTGCCTGAGAGCTCTGTCCCGGGCGTGGGTTGATGGGGTTCTTCCTGCTGGTCGCACTGTTCGTGCGAGTGCGAACCTTTCCCGCACTTGGAGCAGCGGGTCTGCTTTGCTCGACACCGTTGCTTGGAGTGCCCAAGGGTCTGACACTTGGTGCATCGTCTCACCGGTGCGGCAAAGGCCTGCACCGTGAACGGTGTGGCACCGAGCCATACCTCACTTCCAGGGAGATCTTGACGGCAAGAGAGGGCTCCTGCTTGCGGTTATTGAGTCTGGCGACCCCTGCTACGCGATGCCCTCCGGCTTCCAGATCTTGTCTTAGGAGTTTCAGCTCGTCGCCACCCATGGGGATGGGCCCCACTACTCCCTCGACCACGGGTCGTGGAATCCGGGCTCCTATGGGGATCCCCCCGGGCAGCTTGTCCAGGCGTGCCAGCTTGCTCTGCTGGGCCTCAGTGGCGCATCCAATGAGCCACTTCCCGGAGGGAAGCGGCCTAATGGAGCGCACTGCTCCCACCGCGTTGCTGAGAAGCTGGCTGCGGTGCCATGGTCCGAGCTTGTCGAACCTGGCCGATCCGCCGCCGAAGTCGTGGATTACCACCGGAAGTCCACGAACGCCGGTGCCCGGGTACTCGGCTGGAATTGCTTCCTGCGGGAGTTGCCGTCGGGCTGGCTTCGGAATTTTTGGTCCGGTTTTCCGGAGGGGTATTCCTGTCTCGGTTTAGGGGCAGGCTTGGTTTTCTGCACTATTGGTGCAGTCTTCGGCTTCTTGGCCGGTTGGGGGCTTTTCTTCCCCACTTGTCATGGCCACTGGTGGCGGCCGGAATAATGGTGTCGGTTGGGCTGGCGGGAGGGGTGGTAGCTGTGTCGGCCATCACATCTTCTCCCACTCTGGTCATTTTGAGCGGAGTTCGAGAGTCCAGGCTTTCTCCCTCCGAGTTGGAGCTGTCGCTTGACAGCCGTCTCTTTCGTCGCTTGCGAGGGGTGATAAATTCGGACTCTAGGTCCTTTGGAGCCTCTGTCGGGCTCTGGGGGCTTTGCTGCCAGGTTCTGCCGGCTCTCTCCCCAGTGAGTCCTCTCGGCTCCCCGGTTCTTCCCTGGAGGGGGGGTCCTTCTGGTGTTCCTCTATTCCCTAGCGGAAGGAGGGCTGCTTGGAAATAGGGCTCTACCCAGTGGGTAGAGCTTGTCGCCACAACCACAGAAACGCTCGCACACTGATGTCCAGCGAACACAATCACTCACACACACTGATGTCCAGGGAACACAAACACAGCACCACCCTCACACAATAACTACTCACCACAGTCAACAAAGCTATCTAAAAAGAAGGAACAAAGCCACACTCAAATACACGACGTACTGTATACACGCTTCAGACATAGGCTTCAGAGTCGCACACCACAGTTACAGCACAAAGGAACACAGCTGACACGAACAAAGAGAACTCTCTAGAGTTACTGCCAATCAGCTCACGAGACACTAACACCGAGTTGCTTCACAGGGGCTCACTCCACTCGGCGGTTAAGTCGGCGTGACGAGCGCGCCAAAACACCGAACGACTCTACGAGCTTAAAAGCGAGAGGACCGTCGATGAACACTGACGCACACCACAGCGGGAAAGCACACTCAACACACGGTTTCACAGGAGCCTCGGCCACACACGGCGAGTACACGCAGAAACACAACCACAAGGCACAGCACAGGTACACACAGAATCACAGCCTCAGAAACATAGCACGGGTACACGCGAAGTCACAGCCACAAAAACACAACACGATACAAAGTCGCTTAAACAATGGGGAGACCAACACAGATACAGTTACAGGCGGATGAACCTCCTGCGAAGTCAGAAAGTAATCGCAAAAATTGCAAAAATATTTCTAATTAATGCAAGATGCTCTCAGGGAAACGAGAGCCACCCGAGAACATAATACAAAAATCGTTCGTTAAGAAAAAATTGGTAAAAGGTACGATACCATCACGGTCTGCAGCAGAGCGCGACGAAACGAGAAGCCTCACTAACCGCTACTCCACTGAGCGCACAGGCCACGGTAGGGCAATCTAAGCCTTTATGCCTTGTGGTACACGTGGTGATGATGATGAAGTGATGCTTTATGTCCTCAGATGTCAGTTGACATATTAGGGACAAGTTGTGACCAATGCCGAAGCACGGTGCAATAAATCTTTACGTCCACGGAAACCAGAAGGCTCGTTAGGACGGACAGTCCAGGACGTCCACCTCGACTCTCACACAGCTCCTGAACCATGTACACGTGGAGCAAGGCTCAGCCCTTTATAGCTCGTAGATTAGACTACTGTTTTGTTAGCGACAGTGTGATGCAGTCCTGTGTGAGTTGTGACATTGTGTCACTGCCGAACACCGATCATAGAGCTGTTACTTTAAGGTTACCTGCATCTTCTTTTGTCCGTGGGCCAGGATACTGGCGATTTAATAACTCATATTTAAAAGACCCTGTGTTTGTTGATAAGCTGAATAACATGCTGGAAAATGTTTTAACAGAGGAATCTGCATGATTAGCAATGCACAAAATGTATGGGATTTAACAAAGAGATTTCTGTATAGGGTACGGAAGAAAAAAAAAGCCTCAGTGTTTAGGAACAGGGAGTTCTCTCTCCAGATAAAGCTGGAAGAATTAGAAAAACGTTTACCAGCTAATAAAGACGACCAGCCTCTACATGCTGAAGTAATGAGAGTAAAGCAAGAATTGAAACTTATTACCATTGGAAAAGCAAAGGGAGCTCAGATTAGGTCAAGAATAAAATGGATAGAAGAGGGCGAAAGGAATACAGCGCTTTTTCTGAACCTGGAAAAAAAGAGGAATTTTAAGAACAAAATTATGTCCCGAATAGTCAATGATGATGATGAAGCTATAGCAAATGAAAACGACATTTTGACTGGACTAGCAACATTTTATACCAATCTCTATAATCAGAAAACAGAACGTGAGGGTGGCACTAGAATGGCTGTTGACACGTTTCTAGAAGGAATAGAATTTCCCAAGTTAGAAGAAGAGGAGGCATCAGACAGATGCGAGGGCCTAGTCACCAAAGAAGAAGTTGGACAAGCTTTAAACTCTGTGAAAAACGGCTCGGCTCCCGGTGGGGATGGCCTTACTGTGTTGATTTTTTTATATAGTTTTTTTTTTATATAGTTTTTGTTTAGTTTTTTGGCCGAAGCTGAAAATAATGGCAACAAACGCTTTTAATGAAGCTTTTGCATCAGAACTGACCTACACTCAAAGACAAAAAATAATCATATTATTACACAAAGGAAAAGATCTCCCTCGAGACAGATTAAATAATTGGAGACCAATAACACTAACCAACACCGATTACAAAATACTAGCAAAAGTGACGGCCAGACATATGGGATTAGTTGTAAATAAATTGATAAATGAAGATCAATTGGGATATCTGAAAGGCAGAAACATATCAAATATTCTTAGAAACATAGATCACGTTATAGATTATTAAGATATGTCAGATAAAGCTGCACTCGATTACTGTTAAGCTTTTGACTCTATCTCCAAAGATTTTATAATAGAAGTATTTACGTTATTTGGGTTTGGCGAACAATTTACAAAGTGGATTAAGACTTTATTTTCAAATACATTTAGCGGTATAAATCATGGAGGATGGCTTTCTGAGCCGTTCAATGTAAATTGTGGCATAAGGCAAGGGTGTCCATTTTCGCCACTGGCCTTTGTGTTAGCTGTCGACATTTTGGCCCTAAAGATCCGAAACAGCAGCATCAAAGGAATAGAACTACCCAAGTTTAACCCCTTCACTGCCATGATGCCACTTGAAAACGACCAATAATAGTGCCAGATTTGAAACCCTTAAGCCATTTATTTTCATTTTCGCACAGGCATGTGAAAAGATTTTCATCAAAACGCACAGCATTGAAAGTAGATGCGTTATAAGACCGGAAAATATACTGTTTGCAGGTGGGTGCGTGCATCTTTCAGGCCGAAATTTTACATGCTGGGGCAGTGAAGGGGTTAAGGACTTACAAATTAATATTAAATGCAGACAGCTAGCAGACGACACATCTCCCTTTTTAAAAGACGAAAATGGCATTAACTCAGCATCAAATGTGATTGAGGAATTCTACTCCTTTTTTGGTCTTAAATTGAATTCTCACAAAAACAAAATTAATGAAAATTGGACGTCACATACAGGACAATATAGATACTCCATTTGAAATTGTGAACAAAATAAAGATTTCAGCGTTGTTTTTGAAAATGGAAAAAGACCTATTGACCTAGATGAAAACTGGACAGGTAGGATAGAAAAATTAACACGCGTCATACAGCTTTGGAATAAGAGAGACCTCAGTATAATTGGAAAGCTTGTGATAGTGAAATACTTTTTCGTGAGTCAACTAATTCATTTTATGCAATCAGTAGGCCTTCCAGAAAAGGTTCTTACAGATGTTAATAGACTGTTTTACAAGTTTATATGGCAGAAGAGATTTTCAAATAGAAAAGCGTTTAAAAAGGTAAAGAGGGAAACCTAGCTGACGGGGGACTAAAAATGGTCAATGTCGTTCATTTACAGAAAACCTTTTACCTTCAGTGGGTTGGAAAACTAACAAAATCTAGAGAAGAGAAATGGACATATATACCAAGATGGTGTTTCCTAAACTGGCAAACGGTTTTGGGGTGCTTAACTTCAATTGTCGCTCTAAAGATGCAAAGGGATTAGGCAAAATCAGAAGCGGTTTTTGGAAAGCTGTTCTCTGCACATATTTAGATACTAGTAAACTTACAACCGAAAACGAAATTAATTCTGAAAACGTTTATTTTCAACAATTTTGGAATAACTCCCTGATCCAGTATAAGCATAATCTATTATTTTACCCCGAATGGAAAAGACAATGCATGAATACAGCAAAGAAATCACAAAAGACATCGAAAAAAGATTACTTACCCTAGAACAAAAATGAAACAGATAATAGTGAATAATAGAGGAAGTGTTGTTCTAGATTACAACGCAATTATTAACGCTATTCCAAAACCCTGGTTAGATTGGATCTATGCTAACAACTGAACTTGAAATAGACCAGACCAATATTTGAAGAAGCCAACTGATCTTTTAAAACTGATTGTCAACAAAGATAACGTAATACCCTGCTCTGTTGGATTTTGGCAGCATAAGTTTCAGATACACATCACGGATTGAAACTGGAATTTAGCAAAAAAACGCAGGAAAATTCTCCATAATATATATCCAACAAATATTCTATTACATAGAATGGGAATATCTGAAAATAGAAACTGTAAATTCTGCACAGATGAAATTGATTACATTGAACGTTTCTTTTGGTCTTGTGGTAAAATTAATTTAATTTGGAAAAAGTCGAGTAATATGCATATTAGAAAGTTGATAAATAAATAAAAATTAAACAAATTAAAGGACATTTTATTTGGATATAATGAAACGGAGAACAGCAGTGACGTTCTAGCCATCAATCATGTTATCCTAATAGCAAAAATGTGTATTAGTAAATAGAGATATGGAAAATATTTTGATCTATTTCATTTATTTGAAAGAGAACTAAGTTTGAGAAATGCATAAAATTAATTAGTATAAACTGTGTCCATATGCAGCATCTTAAAAAAGAAGAAAGAAAAAAAGAAGGCCATTACCGATTCACAGCAACTTTGAGCTATATATTTTACATACTTATATACGTTTGTGTGGAACTGTCCATTTGTAAGAGTTTGACCAAAAACACACACAAAAAACAAAAAAACTTTAAACCACAACGGGGGGAGAGAAAAAGAAAAGTAAAAAAGAAAAGAAAAAAGTGAAGTAATAGGTCTGCATGCAATTGAGTCCCCCTCCCCCCCCCCCCCCCCCCCCCAAAAAAAATGCCTAACGAACAGTAGTCAGAGTCCAGAACCACATTTACTGGGATCCTAAGTTGGCAAAATGCAGTGATGTTGGAGGATCATTATAAACACTAGCACTAGCAGCATGAAATATTTTGTGAATATGACAGCACTTTACATGGATGGTTAATATTGGGCCTTATTAAAAAATAAGTCCTTTCTGATTTTTTCCCCCAGGGTGTTGAATCCAATAGCTGTATTCGGCGGTTCGGTGAAGCTGGTTTGCACGAGTGAAAGCCCTTTGTAATCTTTCGCGCAAGAAGTCGCGAGAGGTTGCAGCGTCACTTCCGGGCCGATTTCTGAGTAGGCGTTGCTTCACGCTGTGTATAACAATGGAATTTGAACCTAGAATTGCGAAGCAATACAAATGTTGCAGTTGCAAAAATTACCAGGGAAAGGAAATGGAGGATGGAAAAAGGTGTCTTTGTGTTGTTTTTTGGCTGACCAGAAGATCGTGAGTTCGTGGAAAAAATGCGTTTTGGGACATCCTATAGCACGAACAAGAAGTTATTGCTTGTTGCCAGACACATTCTGACTACGGGCCTCCAAAAATGCCTTTACAGTTGGCAGTGTAAAATTCGCAAATTCACTGTCACCGCCTTCCATTGTGAAGAAAGGACGCACCGGAAGTAAAAGCAGCCAAGGGACTTAAGCGATGCCGGGCAAAGGTCAAGGGAGTTAACAACCCCGCCTGAACCGCCCAATTGGGACTCTCTCTCTCTCTCTCTCTCTCTCTCTCTCTCTCTCTCTCTCTCTCTCTCTCTCTCTCTCTCATGTACATCGAGTGTTTCGTGCATTAACATTACTCTCTCTTTGACCTAAATTGTTTCTACACCTTGACCTAAAATTCTGATTTTTTCGTCTTCAGATCCTTTGGTTTTGAAGAAACGTCCTATGTGCTTCAAGTGCTGGATCCATGACAGCGTCAGGGTGCGCCTGAAGGGTCATCGCAATGTCTGCCCATACACACGCTGCGCTTGCTCAAACTGCTCACTCAACACTGACCGAAAAAGGCTCACCCGTGAACTGCGACAGCTTGCTGGGACAGTGAAGAATAAGGCAGTTGGAGAGGCAGGGGGAAATAATGTGTCTGGAGGGTTTGGCTGTGTCCATCTGCCAACTGCAACGCAAGGCCTCATGTCACACCAGCGCAACATAGACACCAGCAGTAAGTCTACCGCAGTGATTTTGGCGCAGGAACTAAAGATGTTTTTTGCCACCAACTATGCCACCAGGATTACTCATTAAGAACTTTGACCTTTTAACCCTGGTACTCAGTTGGATTACCCACAATGGCAATTGGGTATTCCATATCGTCGGAAACAATTCCTTAAGGGTATAAACATTAGACATTTAAAAAAAAGCATGGATGTAAAGAAAAGTTTACAAAATTGACACTGATAGGTCAAATGCCCGCAAAATGTATAAGACTGCAACAGGCATTCACACACACACACACACACACACACACACACACACACACACACACACACACACACACACACACACACACACAAAATACAATATTTTGATATACCCAGAAACGAATGCACAGGTACATACATGCAAACACACACGCACATACAAACACCCATCAGAAAAACACTTTAGCTGTAATTATCTTTGACGTTGACATTCTGAGAAATCAAGACAAGAGTGTTTTTGATTAAATTTTATCTGACAGCTCCTCCTTTCCCACATTATTTGTTGTGGTGTTCATTTTCCTTGGTGACGGGACACTTTCAAAAACTTTTAAAAACTGTCCTGGCACTCTGGACTTGTAGTTCTACATACTCTGCTCCTGGCTGTGCGACACAGAACCAACCCAGGACCTCATGGACCCAAATTTCAACAGTCGTAGGAGCATAAAGCTTACGCACTTAGGTAATCAACTTTCAGCCTGAGTGAAGCTCCAAAATCAGCTATTATCATGGGATGCACTGCACGACTTGGCTGAAATCAGATATCTCCAATGCCAAGATCCCCCCCCCCCCCCCCCTCCCCCCGCCACCCCCCAAACATATGTTTACTTATGCAGTGTGATGGCTGTGTTGGGGTGCTCATCACCACAAGGAAGAAGCCGACGCCGCACCAGTTAGACAACAGGTCTACAGTAGACATGTTCCGTGTGTCTGTCAAGACTGACCAGTCCCATGTACATACCTCCCTCCTCCACTTTCAAGAGCCAGGCACTGGAACTACGCACGGTCATCGACTCAGCATTGGGAACAAGCATGGTGTTTTATGGCTGGGAGGGGACCTTAATCTACCAGACATCAAATGACCATCACGCACTATCACAGGAAAGAACAACCCAAGGGTTGTCAGCCAGGCCTCCCTTGACAAGTGTTGTAACAAGTGTTGAGATGAATGAGGCCTTTCTTGATCTCTTTTTGACAAACTGGCCCAGCCTTGTCACCAGAACCACAGGTACCTAGGCTCAGCAGCCATGACTGAATTTGCATTATCAGACAGCCCACTCAGACCTGCCAGAGAAAAGTCCCTGCCATGGGACTGTCTATACCTGGGCCAGAGCCATCCCGAACAAACTGAAATCTGATGTCCTAGGCTTCACAAGGAAGCTGCTTGAGGAAGATTCCCCAAGTATATCAGTTGAAGAGACGGTCCCATATCCGGAGAGCCCTACTTGACGCCAAGAAACCCACATTCTAAAAACACAGTACTCTATTAGATTCCTCCAGCCCTAAATGAACATCCAAGATCAAACGCCATTCCCGTCCCGCAAGAAAAATCAAGCCTGACAAAAAGCGAAGTCCGCTCAGGACAAAAAGACTGGCCACGTTTCAGACAGCCCTACAGCAGAGAAACAAGAAAGACATGCAGACAGGCTACTTAAGCATGTTGCAGATCTTGTGGTGAACAAGGCGCAGTCACTGGGAACAGAAATCCAGATGCAACAAAGTGTTCATTAAAATTAAAAACATAAAAAGGAAATGAATTTCAAATGGTTTCAGGAATCGGGACTACGGTAGGCCAGGCCTAAACCAAAGTCCTTGACTTTAGAGTCCGAGACTTTGAGTTAGGCAAAGTTCGTATACATGGACGCGGACAATGGTCGAGACAACAGAGTCTCTGACTTCGCGCTGATAAGAAAGTGGTCATCACACGCGTCATCGCTTGTGCTAACTTTAAACGGGGCAATCCCATCTGGGTATGCGCACCGACACGCTTCGTTCACTTCCCTACGGCGACGTATTTCGCACGCGCAAACATCGGTAAACATAAACATTAGGTGAAGGCATGCCTGGCAGGCCCCGATTCTGGATGTGATTCGCCATGTTTTACTTCTGCAACACCCAAGCGATCTCGACGAGGTCATTATTCGTAAAAACGCTAATCTATCGACATCTTCGATTGAGTATTCTTCTTGGCATTTACTGAATCGAGTAACCGTAGCATCGTCTGCTGCGGCGTCGGCCATTTTGAACTTGTCAGAAAGGCGAGTGGACGCTGTGAAATAAGGTAGCCTACGTTGTGCAGATGAATTTAAATAACAAGAAAATAAATCAAGTGAGAATGTAAGACGTCAAGCAAACTTGCTCTCTTAATAATTTGCAAACATTAAATCGTACGATCACATTAATCAGTCATTATGCCTGCGTCGCTCGGCTAGTGCGACCTTTCTTCCCTCCAAAATGAAAGAGCTTTGGCCGACGAACATCTAGTACTCATTTGACGAAGTAAACGAAAGAAAATAAAAATATTTGTTTTAATTAAAAAGAGAGAGAAGCCGCTGGATTCAGACGTAAAAAGGTAACAACAGCAAAAAACTAACAAAAACAACAAGAAAAACCAACTTTCCAAGCATAACAAGCAGTCATAGTCCCGGGCCTACGACCTTTAGTCCAGCGAAATCGCTAGCCTAAATATCGGCTGTTTAGGCCCGAGGTTCGGCCCGGACTTTGGTGTAGTCCCGGTCCATGGTTACCATTTTGGGGCCATTGTCAATAGCCTTGAGATTTAGGCCGGCCTACCGCTTTAGGCCCGATTCATAGTTAAGGCCCCAGGTGAGGATTTGTTGTAGAATACTTGTAACAAACTCCATCCTACTGAAAATGGGGGTAGTCCCAAACAATACTCGTTTTTGTTGTTTGTTTTTTGTCAGTTGGAAAAAGACACCATATATTATTTTTAGTGGGAATGTGGATGTGCTCAGGCATTCTGGACAGAATCTGTGGAATATATAAAGAAGAAATAGTTATGATGACTGTGCTCCAGTAATAGTCAATTGTGCTCTCATTTTGTTTGAGACACCAAAAACATTTTGTTGAGACACCAGAAACACAGGTTTTGACTTCTTTTTATTACATGCCTTGAAAAAAAGTAAATGCAGAATAAATCAAACAAAACTATTCATGCAGAGTTTTGAGACATCTAAAAATGTGTTTATGGGATTGATGAATATGTACACCCAGTGGAAATGAATTGTCAGTCATATATTTTGTAGAAAGTAATTACTACATCAAGCACTGCTCGGGAAAAAAAAGGGGAAAAAAAGATTGACGTGCAAAGCAAGTAAACCCTGCAATATGATGCTTTTCATGTAACCAAACTGACTTTACAATTAAAACAAATCATATCTTCCTCTGCAGGTGCAGAACAATACCATTATTGCCACATTACATCATGCATGTTAAGCCGAGCATGTACTAGGTCATACTGTTGTCCTTACCCATGATGCAATGTATTCTATGTAAACAAAACCTGAATAAAAACATGTTTAGGAAAGAAAAAAGAACTTGTGGCTCCTCATTAAGAGCAAGAAATGCCACTCCACCTGACTCGCCCCACTGAAGAGCAATAGCCTGACCCGCAACTATCCCAGCCATGAGGCAAACATCCTCAGTGAGCAGCTTGGGGGGTTACTGCACACGTCCCTGACCTTGGTGAGAGTCATCATCCCTCCATGCAACATGTCTCCGTTTCCCATCCGAGAGTCCTGAAACTTCTTCAGAAGCTCAATCCACACAAAACTACTGGCCCTGACAACATGTCTTCCCGCCTGCTACAGACCATGGCAGAAGACATCATGCCAGCATTACCTTAGCTGTTCAACAAATCCCTCCTCTCCAGCAATATCCCAGCAACTTGGCAGCATGCCCACGTCCACCCTATGTTTAAGAAGGGTGGCGGAAACACAGCAGGAAACTGTCATCTCATCTTTCTCACTTCCATCTGTAAAAAGATACTGGAGCATTTTGTCAGGTCATCAAAGGGTGCCCACTTTGATGAACATGACATTCTGAATGATGCTCAACGTGGATTCTTGAAGAAAAGATCATGCGAGACCCAGCTCATTCTGACAGTTGATGACCTGGCAAAGGAACTGGACAAATGAAGCCAAACAACACCACCATGTAACCTTCGCCAGAGCCTTCCAACACAGTACTCCACCAACACCTCCTCTTGAAGCTTCACCATCTCAGCATCTGGGGCTCCACCCTTCATTGCTTTCATCAGAACAAGACAAGTCACAGCAGGGCCACCTCACTCCAGGAATGACTCAGAGTTTCAGCCTTGGCCTGACCCTCTTCTTTGTCTGCATAGATGACTTGGGCCCAACATCAAAGCCCATATACGACTGTTCTCAGATAACATCATCGTCTACCATCAAAGCCACAAGTCAGACACTCACATCAACTTCAGTAGGACCTGGACAAGCTCTAGAAGAACTTAGTGTTGGCCACATATTTACCATTTCGAGGAAAAGCAACCAACCATTGTCAACTACTCATTCCACGTCAAGGCCCTCAAGAGAGTGAGCAGTGCAAAGTACCTAAAGAAAGATCTGAACTGTTGCCCACATCCAAGCAATGCCCAAAACCAGGCCTTCAGGAGACAAGCTGGGAAAAGTGATAGTCCCTCATACTCGGACAGACACCTTCCAGTTCCAGTGTTCCTTCTTCCCTTCTGTCACCTGCATTTGGAACTCCATTCCTTCCATCGCCTTCTCCTCCCAGCTCCCCTGATGCCTTCAAACGCCGTGTTGAGGGCTGGGTGAGCCCCTCCTCTCAGTAACTCCCCCAGCAGCCAAACAACCCCCGCCTGCTTCCTTACCCCTGTCCCATTCCCCCCAGGTACATTTTTAACCTATTGATGTGTCTATGACCAATGTCCAGTACCAAAGTAAATCTCTGAAACCCATTCAGAAAAACCCTTACATTAAAAGTGTTACTTGGGTCCCATTCACGCAGGCCAGTTGGCCTTACCAGCCAGTTTAACACAGAATGCATTATTATGCTTCCTTTCCAATAACTTGGTGCATCTTCACATTTTATTAGTTACTGATCTCATAAGTCAAGGGAGACTGCATTTTGACAACATAAAGTACTTATAATTTATAAATGTAGAGCAACAACTGAAAATCTATTGATCGTATCGTGTACTGAAGATACAGCTAAATGAGCTATTCGAAGAATGTTTCAAACTGAAATTCTTCCACATATGTTGACGATGCACACCATAAAACGATTCAGTGCCTGTTTTGTTGTTGTTGTTTGTGTGTGTGTGTGTGTGTGTGTGTGTGTGTGTGTGTGTGTGTGTGTGTGTGTGTGTGTGTGTGTGTGTGTGTGTGTGAGTGCGTGCTTTTTTTTTTTTTTTTTTAAATGGTTAAAATTAAATCAGACCCACCTTTTGATCTAATTTTTAGACTGTTCTGTAGAGAAGTACAAGATAATATTAAGAATGGCTGCTTCAGCTTTGGCTCAGCCTGTAAAACAAGCAAAGCAAGGGATTTTTTTAAGTTCTCTTTTTCTTTCACTTTCAGTGTTGATGTCCAGTGCTACAACACTGACTGCAGGGCAGTACACCGACAGTGGGCTGGGTGTAGTTCCTGTCAAGATCCACAAAGCAGGGGACTGGCACATCAACAGGATGGTTTCACCTGTCTACCAACCTACCGCTGGCCTCAAACAGGTGTGACTATCTGATTGCTACAAGTTTATCCCCTGTATGTGAAACATATGAATGTGTGAAATTGACAGTTTCAGGCTAATGAAGGTAGTCTCTCTCACTTACGTCAAGTGGATCAGATGCTACAGACAAAGTCCAACGCCAGATTGCTCAGCCAGGAAGCTTCTGATAACAAGACTGATGTTAAAGATCACACATCAGAAATGTCAGTAAGATCAGCCACCTCTCATAAGGCATCTTAGCATGGACTAATCTTCAGTGGGCAACACAATGTCAGTTTCACCTGCCAGGGCTCCCATTAGCGAGTATTTTAAGGACGTCCCTGGGACTCCCTGCTACAATTTTTAGAGGGTCCCTGGGCAGTTTTAAAGGGTCAAGTCTAATATGAAACGGCAGCTGTGCAGAAATATTCTGCTTTGCATATGGTGCCTTGTGTCCTTGCTACAACTCAGTTATGGGTTCAGTTCTGTCAGATAATGTCACTATTAGTTGTGTACTTTCAGGTATGCTGGCTCATTATAGCAGTAATGGGTTTATTCGAAGGCCTACTCTCGTAGTTCTCCATGTCAGTAGTATTCTGGTGGTTGGTTAGACCATAATATATTGAAAGAACAATTTCATTGAAAAACGACGTTTCTCACACAATGGATTAAACACACTCTGTAGTTGTGTTTTAGTAGCATCCATCGGTCAGTATGAAAAGGATTTTTTAAACAGCAGGGTAAGAAAGCAAAATGTGTGTCATTTTCAAACACAAGACCATCATAAATATTTGTCTGAAAGTGAAACAAGTTAGAGTAACGCTCTGAATCTGTGAAACAGATCAAAACCAAACAGAGTAATGAAGGGAGAAAGTTCTCATCTTTGCAAACTGCAAATGGAGAACAGGGTACTACAAAGAGCTGAGGTTAATTCTGTAATTAATGTTGTGTGTTGTCTTAACATCACTCAAAGTGTGAGTTGCCTCCCTTGATGACTATGGCGCCACTTTCAACAATTTACTGTAGAAAATCCATTTATCTTTTTTGGACAGCTGAAAATTCACAACAAATTATTGCCATGTTGTAAGTCTTCACATTGACATCTCTATCTAATCCTCATTTTTTTTGCATGATTGTTTTATATCAAAACTTTTCAGAAGCAGAAGACCGAAATGTCTCAAAATGTAGGGCATATAAAGTACTGATATCTTGGTGTTAGGTGTGTGCTGATGTATTTGTGTCTGAACACTGACGTTGAAATACCCTGTCTAGTCCTGTGTACCGGTACTGATCCGATAGTATATCAACCAAAAATACCCTTAGATCAAACAAATTCCTTTCTGACTAATTTTAGGTTTAGTATATGCTATATACCTCCCTTAACAAAATATCAAAAATATAGAAAGATATATGGGGGTGGGGGGGGGTGGGGGGGGGGAATGTACTTTTTACGTCATGCAGCGTCAATAGTGTGCGTGAAAAATGGAAAAATGCATCAGCCCTTAAACGTTTTTTGCAACTTTTTTTTTCTTTTTTCTTTTTGTAAGCTACACAGAGAAACAAAAGGGTCTAATGCGGTATTCTCTTGTAAAGCTGAATACATTGGGGGAAATTCCTTTCTGATTTGTGTGCTAAACGGTGATGAGGCCGTTAGACCATATATTGAAAAGAACAATTTCATTGAAAAACGACGTTTCTCACACAATGGATTAAAGCCTACGACCGAAACAAATAAAAAGGTACTATTCCTACTCATACGTGTAGTATGTTTACACTGGTGGAGAACAACATTTAGCAAAACTAAGGATAACAGTACTCTACTGCTGATCTGACGTCATCACAGCGCAGTGTATTCAGCTTTACAAGAGAATACCGCATTAGACCCTTTTGTTTCTCTGTACTGACGGTCCCTAAATGTCACGTTCCCACCCATGACCTTTACATTGAAAATCGAGCTTTTGTTGTTGGCCAACACACAAAGTTTGAAAGCAATAACTACAATCGGTTGACCAATAAAGAAACATATACACTTGAAACAGATACAGGTTATGTTCTCCAACTTGAGTCGCTGTTTTCGGCATTCGTCATTCATGTTCACAGCAGCATCTGAACCCATCTTGATGAGCAAGTTCATCCAATTTTCTCCTCTGCATTTCCCACATCCCACTGTGCATATCAAGCCCTGTTTTCTACACGAACACTTGACAGAGTGGCAGTTTGTTTTGCAGTTGCATTTCAACACGTGAAGCAGGTCTACTGCTGTACCTGAAACTACGTTCGCAAAGAGTGACATTTTGCTGCAGATGAGGTTTAGGGCCACTTGCAGGGTTCCTCTACAGGTGTGAAAGTGAATAGTTTTGGTATCTATTTGTCAGGTCTAAGCGTGTTCAAGCAGTGATCCATACAATAGTTCCGTCATACAACAGAATAAGAGCCTCTTCCCTCTGCCTGTATGATTTTTTCTTGCGAGGTTGACTTCATGGTAAACACTTACGCTTGGTTTTCGGAACAGAGGAGATTCTTTAAGCGTCTGCATTGGCAAGCCTTTTCCTACAGAGAAAAGGCTACTTGTAGTATCGGAGCCTCCCACTTCATGACCAAACATGATGTTCTCACAGTTGACTCTACTCCTCTTGCTGCCTTGACTACTTTTACATCCCAGACTTTGGCTGCAGACTGTGAACGGTCGAGAACAAAAGTTTGTAGTGTTCAGGTTGAAATGAAATAATAGAAGCACCAGATGGAGATTTTTGACATTTTTGGTAGAAGGGCCGTAGGTCAATGAAAGACGATTGTTGCTTTCCATAACTTCTTATAACGAAGTCTACATACATCTGCACCAACTGGTCGTCGGTCAAACATTTTCGCCATGCCAGACGATGCAAGAGAGAACCATCGTCAATGACGAAGTGGACATGCTGTGGCAATTGCATATCAAAATGATTGGACAGTGACTATGCTTTCATGTGCAGGACATTGTATGCAATTTTTCAAGTGCATGGTCCCTCTTCCTCTGAATTCATCAATTTCCCTGCCACCAGCTTCATCAAATCAGCTACGGTCACCTGCTCATTGCCCGTACTCTCGAGGTACTGGATTACATGCTAAAACTTTTGATTTTCGGGTCTTCCGATGCATTTGTTTCTTTGAAGGCGAACAATTTGGGTATCTGGGAGTCTTCATGGAAATTAGAGTAGCACACTCTAGTTTTGCCTTTACATCTCTAGACCATAATTATGACGTTTCACTTAAAGCAGTGCGTGTTCAAGAATTGACCTCTGAAACTGTTTTTGTGCTTATTAGCATCAATCTTCCATACTATCTGTTCTTGGCACCCTTCTTCACAATCTCCTTCTGATGGCTACGAAACAAGCATCACAAGCGAGCTGTCTGAGTTTTTTCATTCTCTTTATTATGTTTGTTACTGTTTGAGATTCTGTCAGTTTGAAATTAATGACATGGAAATGTTCACTTACGCTTATTATTGACCTAGTTGTGTTTGCCATTGATGGTTTTGAGTGTTGAATTGTGAACTAGAATTTTACTTGTGACTTGAGTTTTGAGCTGATATTGAATAATGTTGAATGTGCGATTCGCCCTGAGGTGATCGTATGATCGCTGACGGGCCTTAAAAAATCCAGAAAGGAGATGGTGAGTTTATTTACATAGATACGTTATAGCCGAAGTGGGTGACCATACATTGGTAAGCGTTAAGAATAACACATGGGAACCACGAACAATTTTCTCCAGTGTTTTCCAGCTTTGGCATCAGTGATCTGTCTTCTGTCAATAACCACGATGTTCTTTTTGCACAGTTGACATGTGCCCACAAATGACACAGCTACCCCTGAATTCACTCCTGATTTTCACACAAGCACTATATTCTTCCGTCGTATGGGTACTGCCAATCGATCTCGCACTGAACAACAGGATTTTGACAGGTTGAGGCTGAATCGCCGTTGTTAATAATGTACTCGCCTCCACCAGTCTTTTTTCGTCGTGAAAACATTTTGGATCACCACACTTGTCTCCCTTGATGAGCGATTGGCGACGATGAGCCATAAAAACACAAATAATAAAAGAACGATATGTTGCATTAGTCAGTTAATCCGATCAGCTGCATCAATAAGAGCCCAGTAACAATTCTGATGTATTGACCAGTATTGCAAAGGTGCCAAAGTCTCAAAACACTGGCGGAAACCAAGCCGCGACGCCTGACCGCTTTTCTGTTGAGATCTAACCTGTCTAAATGCTGGAATAAAACCGTAGCCCAAGGAATCTTGAATGACGTTATTTAAATTTTTGGAGCCGCGCAAAAAGCAGCTGAAACGCTAATGTCCAAACAAACAACAGCTTGCATTTTATAGTGTTTCTGCAGAAAAACGCGCATTTCAACAAACCGATCTCACGAGCAGACCCAGCTTTTTGAATGAAGAACTTCTGCTGATCGAGTGACCTGGTTATTGGCGCCGAGTTTTGCCAAAAAAAATCTAATTCGAATTTCTCGAATTCACCCCAATATCTTTTTCTATGTTACACACATGTTGCTCCGTATTCATTGCTCATTCTAAATTTGTTAAAACTGATGTAGCAGAAAGGAATTTGTTTTATCTTAAATGTCTTTCTTCTTCGACAATACCTCTTGAAGTTAGGGAGAATGACTGTCTTCTTGTCAGTAACAAAGACAGTGTAGGGTAGCTGTTGGTTTTGAGACAGAAGATGTGGTACGAACAGTTCACATGACCCATTTCTGTCAGTTGGGAGCAGGAGGTCTGGACTTTAAAATAATAATAATAAACTGGTACTTTCTTAGTGCGTCCCATGGGACCCTCTAGGCATAAGTTTAGTGCGTTCTTTTTTTCTTCTTCTTCTTTTTTTTTTTCCCCCTTTTTTTTTTTTTTTTAGTGCGTAAGGGGCGCACGTGTGTGCGTTAATGGGAGCCCTGGCCTGGTTGGCCAGACGGGGTGACAAGTATCAAAGAGTAGAGATTTCTTTTTTCTTTGGTTGGCATTCAGTTTCCTGAGTGGCCTTGTGCATGCATACACACCATGCATAGTTATACTATTATCAGAGACTTCTAGGTCTGACCCATTGTTGCTAACTTCATGAGCACATAAAATTGTTACGGGCAGTTGTAGAAAGAGTTTGCCAGTGCATGCTTGTAATATAGTGTAATGTAATAGAGTGTTAACAAGGCGTTTACACCTAATGTGAGCCCCAAAGCTCACAATGCTGTAACAATAGCGTCGACTAAATATATATATACACAGAAAAAGACAATGAAATCCTAATTTCATTATAAATAACTCCCCTACATACTTCATTCAACGTCACTTCCAACACACTCACACACACACACACACACACACACACACACACACACACACACACACACACACACACACACACACACACACACACACACACACACACACACACATATTCTTTTTCTCTGTCTTGCTTGAGAGGAAGTGATTCAATGAGATATAGGAAAAGGAAGGCGCTGTGGAGTCACTAACTTCCAGTCATGAGCCAGGCTAACGTTTTTTTTTTACTTGACTGCTCTTTCCTTCTGCATCCTCCCTTTCTCAGGGAAATTCAGCCCTGTGCCAAGTACACAACAGATTTGGAAGAAGCCGTGCAAGGTTAATTTCTTCCATGCAGAGTATTAAGTGTAGCTTAGATAAGAGGAGACAAGATAAGGTTAATTTAGACCGCAGTGAGAATGACCAGAAGTGGCAAGGGGGGAGGGGGGATGCGAAAGCACGGTGGGCATCAAGAGGAGGATCGAGTGACGAGAGGAATGCAAGGGAGGGGGGCAGGGGAGTGAGAAGAGTAAGAACGGTAGGAGTGAACGAAGGCTGAAAGCGTGAGAAAGTGGAGTCCAGTTGCATTGCAGCACTCAGCGTGCACAGCAGCAAACTGACAGCATAAGGACAGAAATCAAAAATTGTGTTGGAGTTTTCCTACAATTTTCCACGAGTTATTGTTAAAGCGCTGGAAGACAAAGGATTTGACAACCTGACTGCCCATGACCTTGATGAGCTGAAAATAAAGAAGAGCCACATCGCGGTCATCCGTGAAGCGGCAAAAACACTCCAGATTAAACATGGAGAAAGCCCTCTCCAAACCCAAGTAACAACTGATCATGAGGATATGGCGGGACCCAACCTGGTGAGACTCTTGAGGACCCTCGCCATTACAGCAACAATGCACCGCAGGTGGGTGCCATCAGATCATTGACTTTGTTTCCTCGCCCCTCTTGTTTGAGGAGGAGGTTGTACTGAGGGGCGGGGTTACGCTTAAGCTCAACCCAAAACTTGACAGGGTGTCCCCAGCAATGTTGATCCCCCCCCCCCCCCCCCCCCCCCCCCGAACAGCTGAATCATCTGGCGGCTGATAGATGAAAACAAAATGGCCTTTGATGTGAATTAAGGCGTACCTCCAGTACACCGAGGTGGTGGAAGAGTGGCGCGCCACACATTGAGGTCGTGTTCCTCTTTGACGAGGAGTACCAACAACGGCAGGCCAAGCAAGGATTCCCCGGGGGGGGAGGGGAGGGTGGGGGGGGGGGGGATTGACCGACGCCCCACACCTGGGCACTGTGATGCTGCGAGACCGTGGGCAACAACTAAGGCCACAGCAGAAATAGGCGACAACAACAGGGCGTAACACCAACTGCAGCCATCCCCTTGGGCCGTCGGGGAAGGAAGTGTAATTCCAGTTCAACTGTGGGCAAGGCCAAACTCCAGCAGTTAGGTGCACACCAGCAAACAGCAACTAGAGAGTTTAGCAGGCTCGCTAAACTGGGCATGCCAAGTGATCCGAGGAGGAATTTGTTTTCTTCGTCGCAAACTGACTACCCTGCAACCTCTCCAGCGGCAGCGACATAAAGCTAGGCTGTCAGGGGATTTTAAACAGGATGCACAGTGGTGTTTATCCTTTTTATACACATTTAACGGCACAGTGTACTATAATGCTAGTGAATGAGTGCATGTGCATGTTGATGCTTGTAACTTGGCAGCAGGAACCTTTTAGCAAAGGAAGTGGACATATACTGTGTTCCATTGTGACATGCCTGCAGCAACCCATCTCCATATCAACTACAAAAATATATGTGCAGTGGTTCGCGCAGTGGACTACTGGGCACATTTGTGGCATGGGAAGACTATGATTATTCATACTGACAGTACAGTGACCAAATCTGTTATTAACAAATGGTGGTCAAGGAATGCGTGTGTGAACCACTTATTGCGAAAAATGGCTTGGTCATGTGCAAAGCTAAACTGTAAACTGAAAGCTGTGCATGTAGCAGGTGCTATCAATATCTTGCCCGACACTATATCGCGATTGCATAAAAAAGAAAGATCCATTATTTGATTCAACTGCTCAGCCACTGGCACCACAGTACTATCCCATTACCACACTTGCAGGACCCATGTCCATTAAAGCTTTCCAATACTTGGTTGCTAGGTGCGGCGGCCACCCTGAGTAAGCATTTGGACCAGGAAGTGGCTCTAAATACAGGAGCAGCCTTTTCAGATAATACGAAGAAGACTTGCCAACCACATCTAAGGTCATACATAGCATTCTGTGAACAGTCGGGTATTGTGCCTGTGCCTGCCTCGGACGTGACAGTTGCCAAGTACGCAGCGTTCCTAGCCCAAAGGCCTTCTTCCGTGAAGCAATACCTGAACATTATTCGCCTGTTGCATTTGGAGTGTAACTTAGATAATCTCTGTGCAGACTCGTAGTACCTAAAGAAAGCCATGGTTCCCATGGCAACTTTTATGAAGGAGAGTAGGAGCAGTTTTATAACGTCCCAGCAGGGGCGCTGTGCCGGCAGTGCTATTTTTAGACACGAGACCAAAAACCAAAGGCGCCAGCTGATTAAAGCTAATAACTGTGTGATCAGTGGTGATCACTGGTGAATATTTTCAGTCTCTTGAAAAATTGGTACAAAAGTGTGGTACTTAATCTAATTTGGTTGCACAGCTTAGTGTGCTAAATACATAATAAACAAATATCACAACTGTTGGCCTACAGCGGCAGTATCTGTGTTTGAGTTGGTTCATGTGATGAATGTGGAGGTTGACAGTTAGAGTGATTCTCAGTTAGTGTAAAGATTAAGGGAACTGAGATGGTTAATGGAACTGAAGTTATCTGGAAACTCCCCGTAGTGACAGCAGAAGGGGGTGGGGTGGGGGGATCTGAAATAAGAATACTGCTAGCGTTCTAAAACAAGATCCAAACACATAAAAGGTTCAAAAGAACGCTTATTTATTAGGACACAAACACACAATCTGCATATTTTGGGGGTAATCCCCTTTTTCAAGCTACAAAACGACACTTAATAGTTAAAAGGTTGAAAACGAAGAAAAAATTAATGAGATGAAAAGCGAAATAACTTGTCTTTTTTGGTTGAGCTTGGAAGAATGAAGAATACATTCGTCCAAGCTCAACCAAAACAGATTAAGTTATTTCGCTTCGCGTCTCATTTTTATCAACAGTTTAACTGTGGGGTTTTTAATTGTCGTTTTGAAGCTTGGCAAAGGGGACTCCTCCAAATATTTACAGATTGTGTGTTTGTGTCCTAATAAATAAGCGTTCTTTTGAACGTTTTATGTGTTTGGAAGCTAGACTTTTCAAAAATGATGGCCTGTGTGTTCTGGGCCACCTGAAAGCTATTCACTCATGTAGAATCACATGCGAGCGCAGTGAGTCTGCTCTAGAGCGGAGAATAGTGCTATATAAAAGCGATCAACAACAATCAACAACAACCTGCATAGTGATGTTTCATGGACTGTTGTGGAAATCCGAAATGATTCAACATCCCTAAAATATTAAATCTTTTATCTTGCCGAATCTTTCCATATTTCTGACGAGTAACGAGTTGTTACTCGTCAGAAATATGGAAAGATTCGGCAAGATAAAAGATTTAATATTTTAGGGATGTTGAATCATTTCGGATAATCATTAAGGCACAACAGATGACACAACACGATAGACAGAATACAGTTACCGGAGAGACACTGAATGATAGACAGATCTCAAGCGACACATGACCAGACCTAGCTTTCACGCTGTGAATTACAGAGAGGGAATTGTTCATCTTACATATTTTATTAACACACCATAGAAACATATTTTCTAAATGTCAAAACGATATACCACGTAAAACAAAATACCGTAAACAATCAAAAGTGAATAATCATACCTGACAATAATTGGGTGATGACAGTAAGCATCCTTTCGACTAGTCCTCAGAATTCCGGGGGGGGGGAGTAAATCGCAAGAAATTACGCCAAAGGAAACCTGCAAGGTCCTGGAAAGTAATCCTAAGAGGAGCGAAAGGTCTCTGCGCGTAGTTCCGGGGAAGTCTTTGTTTTGAGAGGGCAACTCAATCTTTGTTACCATTTCTGTTGTTAACTGACGCCAGTATGACGTTGCTTTCTCACCAACCTTCATTCTTCAACTATTTCCGCGGATTCACCAAAACTTAAAAGTGTGGTTTCCTATGCTAGTTCTACTAATATTACTGTTTCTCTGCCGAACACGTGAGGGGACCTTCACGCGGCACTCTCCTCCTTACCATGGCATATATAGATCAATACCTATAACTTATATAAAACAAGTAGTCCCTAGAGATCCGGACCAGACATTTAGTCATCGCTAATTAAACATTCTGTGTTCTGCCTTCGGTAGACCCAATCTTGACTTGACTAATATAATCCCATTTTCGCCCATTGGAATCTGTACTCCTCGCCTCTCAGGAAAAGGGGGGGGGGGGTTAACACTTGTCTCTGTCGTCCTTATTCCTATCACCATTAACGCTTAGTCATTTTACCTGTTTATCTCTGACAGTCACTCACCTGTACCCACAAGGCTATGAACCAAAACAAATCTATTTTCCGTATTCCTACTATCATTTTATATATTAATGTATATATTAAAATAATGTTTTTACTCTGTAATATTAGGGTCACCATCCGAAGAAAACTCCGGTTTCCTAATTAAAATATATACCAACTAACACTACTAAGACCAACGGTGGTGCACTACTTAAAGCAAAACAAAAATATCTGACTTATAATTATAACTATAAAATCAGGGAATCAGGCATGATCATCACCCCATGCATGAATGACAAACGGCGGGGCAGATGGGGATATGGGAATTTTATGTGAGGACCAGGGTGGGGCGGGGCTGGAAGACAAAATTTCGCTCATAAATGTAATCGGATAATTTAGATGGTGGTGTCGATGTGATGGCGAGTCGCTGGCGATGGGGCGACGGTTGATGTTTGTTGCCTGAATCCTCGACAGCAACAGTGCAGAGACGTTGAATAACGCAAATGTTCATGTTATTGTTTTTTGAAGGAGCGGGTTACTGACGTTGCGGCGGAGGTATTCCATAGGAATCAGTTCCATAGAAGCGTCGCACGCATAATGTGATCAGTTCATTGCGATGGTGAGCTGATGAATGCGAGATATTTCCGTGCACTGCAAAGTACGGCACACAGAAAGAGAGTCCTGGAACTGGATAGTGCACAAATTATGTATCGCAGAATAAAGAGAGTCCTGGGGCTGAGTAGTGCACTATTTGTCAGCCACTTTGGTATTGGTCTGTTCCACAAGACCGGTACTTGTCTCTGTAGTCCTTATTCCTGTCACCATTAACGCTTAGTCATTTTACCTGTTTATCTGTGACAGTCACTCGCCTGAACCAAAACAAATCTATTTTCCGTATTCCCATTATTATTTTATATATTAAAATAATGTTTTTACTCCGTAATAGAAGTAAAAATGAAAGTAACGTAGTCTCAAAGCAAAGAAGATCAAGGCAGCATTATTTGTTTGTTATTCAATGGATTCTTCAAGTTTTCAAAAGAACTGTGAGCATTCGGGGAAGAAAAGTATACTACTTCTGAAGTTCAGCGACTAGCACACCACTGGTGCTGACCATTTTAATTGCTGTAAATCGTTTTGTTGCTCTTTATTGCTTTTACACTATTCATTACTGTTACTCTCTCTCTCTCTCTCTCTCTCTCTCTCTCTCTCTCTCTCTCTCTCTCTCCTCTCTCTCTCTCTCCTCTCTCTCTCTCACCCCACACCCACACACACACACACACACACACACACACACACACACACACACACACACACACACACACACACACACACACACACACACACACACACACACACACACACACACACACACACACGCACGCGATACACACACACTTTTGGTGACCTCCATTTTTTCTTTGGCGGTAGCGGCAGCCCACTGCAGGGAAGTGGAGAAGTAATAAAGAAAGATTAAGCATAATTAACTGCAACGGTGGAAATTAGACCGGCAGAATTCACGACACTGTGGGACAAGCAAGCAACGCTAATAAAAAATATATAAAAAAGAGCCTCAACAACGATCGACAGACACACACATAACAAGAGGCACAATAATAGAGACTAAACCTCTTACGGTAATTGTCACCTGGCTCGCAAGTATCAGTGCAACAAGTGTACATCTCAACATAAGGCGAATTTGTGATTTTTCTGCTGCATGTGCCTCTCGTCATGCATGTAAAATGCTGGCTGCCCTAGCTTGATTAGTAACTGAGGAATGTGACAAAAACTGTTTTTGCATAAATTTAAACTGGCCTCCCGTGAAAGCGACCACAGTCTGTCTAAACTACTTGTCAAGCAACAAGTGTTCAGTTCCCTTATACACGCGTGTTGCCCAACAATTTGATGGGCAAAGCACACTCTTTTGACAGGCAACTCATCAGCTTTGAGTTGCACAGTTGTTGCACTGAAAGATGTTGAACACTTTGGTGAAAATAGCCATGCAGCAAGTACGCATTTACAAATATACAGTTGGAAGTCTGTCAGTGGGGCTTACTATGTTGGGCAACAACAAAGCATAAGGCTGCAAATCGGTTGTTGTGGCCATCGGTTAGCACAGGAAGCCAGACATAAACATTCCGTCCTGTCCAGGGACTGTTTATTTTTCCACATCACCCATACTGTGGGAACCAGAAACCAATGCAACTCAGAACATGGGCCGAATCAGTATGCTTCCAGTGCCTTTTCCAATGCACCAGCATGTTTTCCTGCTCTCTGCGCTTAGCAGACATCGCTACAACAGGTAAGTATAACCGTTTGATCACAATTGTTGATACGCTAAAGGAGCCACTAGTATTTTGAAGACGATGAAAACTAATGTATGGGTATAAATGCAAAAGAGAGATGGTTGTGTAAGTTGATGTGCCTGTGTGTGACAAACGACTGGAACAGCTCAATTTAACATTCCTTGAAAATGGTAATGAAAGTATGGGGTGGGGAGGGGGGGGGGGGGGGGGGAGTGCATGTAGTTGTGTATGTGCTTGCACCGTGTGTATTTGTCTGTGGAGGGAGAAGCTGAATTTTCATATTTACCCTAGCTCGCAGAAATGGGAGGAACTGTGTGAAATCTGTCTGCATGGGCCTACCACTCAGTCATGTCATTTGCAAGTTGTCATGTCATTTGCAAGTTGTCAAGAATGTTGAGATACTAAATCATGTCCACACACATTTTATTGTGATGTGAAAGAAAACATCCCTCAGGATTATTGTCCATCTGATTTGAAGCTGATGTCTCTTTCAGATGTTGAGAAAAGGAGCTTGCCTGGGCCAGAATCTGATGGAACCCGGAGGATCATGGAAATATCGTCTAACATTGACAAAAAGGTGGATGACAACAGCATCACCAACCCACTGCCTGCACATGCTGATGATGACTTGAACTCTGAAAACTCTAATCCCCCTTATGAACTGCTACCAGCTAAAACACGTGGCAGGACAGAGCCGTTTGATGTCCATGGCTTGCTCTCCCGGGCCATTACAGCACACTGATCCCGACTTTGCTCTAGCTCTACAGAAATGCAGAGAAGAAAACAGCATTCTGAGTATTGCAGTAAATGTTCACAACAGAAGAATAGACCATGCGTTGTAAGCGAATCAAGCGAAGCACATACCTATCTACGGGGGTATGGAATATTCTTCAATGCAGCCCTTCTTCACCATGATTCTTTTGCAGATGCAGCCTGCTTACGTGACACATTGTGTGGACGCACGGAAGAAACATTAAGACTTACATTGGTTTTAGGACTTTATCTGCTGGAGATGTAAATGAGGACTACGTGAATTAATTCCCTGACCATGGTGAGCTTGCTCAGACAGCCCAGCACATGGAGCACGGGTGCAAATGATCTAGCTACTACCTCTTGCTTTGGCTAACCTTACAGGCCGAATAGTGAAAATCTTCTGCAGCCAAAAGCAACAGCCTGTCATTGAACTTACTAAGCCAATACTTACTAAATCTGACATTTTTCACTCGATCTACATGCTGTTTATTGCTCCAGCTGCTACACCTAAACGTTATGATGGATGCATTCTGAGAAATAGACACCTGTACAGAATGACTTTTCTCCAAAATGGCCATAATTATGGAAGATGACCATACGTCTAAGAATGAGCTGACTGATGAAGAACCAATAGGAGTTGATCAGACACCACTATCAATTCCAGTTCAGAATAAGTGCAACGTAACAACCCCAGAATTGGTCATCACACATCAGAAGAGGTGCGGAAGGAAACGAAGAGCTCAGCCTTCCAACTGGAAAAGAAACGTTTGAGAAGAAAAAAAATGAAGCTGAAGGTCAGAAATACTGAGACTGAGAATGCCGAGACTGGTCTAGTTTTCAACCTTTTGGGGACACTATCGGAAGAATATTAATCTACAACCTGTTACTTTTCAAGCGAAGAGCGTGGTGCAATCTGTATGTGATTCTGATTGTAATTGAGTTGAGTTTTGTTTTGTTTTACTTATCTACACTTATCCTTTAACAAACTGATTCTAACTTGAAGTCTTATGCAGATTGATGTTTATTTTTTAGTGCCAATTTAATAAACTACTCTTTTTGTGCAAGAGGATCAGAGTAAATTAACATGTACTGCACTTTGACATAAAAATACCCCAAGACGTTTTCTCACACAGTCTTTTCGTTGTGGTGTTGCTCTCAGTTTCAGTATTTTTTTAATTTATTTTTAATGTGGAAAATCTTTGTTTTATACTCTTCAGCCACTTGTCCTCACAATAGAGCCCTCTACGCTCTGTGGAAAAGGTCCCCTACCTGTCTGTAAGACATACAGCCCATGGGCCATACAGTCAGACCTATGGGCTGATTCTTTGGTGCATTGACATTGCTATTGCTGGTTTTTCATCACTACATCATTCCGATTTATCATCGCCATGCCATACATTTTGTTTCATGACTGAATTCACTTGAAAGTTACACAGATATGACTTTCTTAATACATCTGAAATGATGTTTGGCAACTCAAGCCCATGCTTGTCAAAGAAACTGCAAAGTTAATTAAGCAGTTAATTAATTGTCCATATGAAATTCCTGTCGTTGTTTTTTCCTATCTGCTTCACTGCATGCTATTAGTGCTACATGTCCCATTCTCAGATATATCACATAAAACCATTATGCATTTGAAGTGATGATTTTTGTTTGTTTTAATAATAAAATACAGAGAGAGGTAAAACCAAGTGGCTTAATTTGTTCAGAATGAATGCTCTTAAATGTATAGACTGCAAAAGCAAGAAAAAAACCTGATGAAGGCTGCATCATGCAATGGAACAATCGTGAGGCAGCTAGGTTATTTAAATCATATAATTTATAAGTTACATGTTAGTGTTTCTGTACATTTATATTTGCCTCACAGCTTTTTTGTTCGTAACAACTTGTCAGTTACATGTCCACTTCTCTGGATAGAATCACAGAATCTATTTCACAAAAATTAATTTTGATAGAAGATTGTTGCAGTTTTGCCTCTAAAACATCAAGCGCATTTGTTCTTCCCGGCACACAAAACAATTGTGTTTGCGCACTTTTGGAATCATGAATGGACCATTTTTCTAAAACAATACACAACTGCACAATGTACGTTGTTATCTTGTTGCACACAAAGCACTACATTTATCATCAGAATTGTTAATGCAAAAACTGCATAACTGAAAGTAAGTCATTGTTGTGCTATTAATCCACCAAAAAAACTAGCCAGCAACAAATAAATATATTTTTAAAATAATATTTCCTCCAACTTCTAGACATGCCAATAATTATTATGAAATGTTTCCTATGATTAAATGACACTAAAATCTCACCTTACACAAAAAATCAACTGTCTCAGTTTTCTCTGAGATTTTACGCAAACCTCGCAAAACTTTGAACGCATTTTTCTGAATACATGGATTTCTGAGATGTACAGTTGTTGCTCTGATAGGACTTATTAAGTATATTGAATCTTCCAAATATACATCATCTGTTTGGTGGTGTTTGAAAGTGTTGGGCACTCAGTATTTCTGCATCCGCAGTTCCCATCTGATGGAGCCTCAGCCGGAACACACCCACGCGCACGCGTGCATGCAGAGACGCACCGCGCACATAGGTACCCAGCCATCCCCTCCTCCTACCCCCCTCCCACCCCACCCCCAACCACCACATTCACAACACACACACACACACACACACTATCACGTACTGAGTTCCAAACTCACACTGAGATGCGTTCTTGTTTGTTCTTCGGATGTAGAAGAGAGAGAGAGAGGAAGGGAGAGAATGAATGAATTTAATTTTAATTTTACGAGGGTAGTTGAGTAGACACAGGGTCTTTTTACATCCAGCCCTCACTCACGAGGGACAAATTCTACTTATACTACAAATACATTTCAGATGCGCCAAAACTCTGGTATACATCAAAACTGTACACGATATTAGTTCATGAGAGAGAGAGAGTAGACAGAGAGCGGCAGGGAAAGAGTGTGTGGGGGGGTGGGAGGGGAGGGGGGGGGGGGGGGACATGATGAAAGTGGATGTCATGACAACCCGGCAGCTGAATTAGCAAAACGGTATGTGGAGTTATTTATATTGTTGCTGATTTGTGGACAAAATGTGACAGCATGGACAAACTAGTAGAAATGCCTGGGGAAGAGAAAAAAAAACGAAACTTCTTTTAACGACAACTTGAAATGTCTTCAGTACACACCTGCCTTTGCATGCTTATTCTTATGCTTTTTTCACCTTCTGCTTATGTGTGTTGTCATTCCAGTTTGTTTGGAACTCTCAGATTCCGCTGTAGTTGACCAAATCTTACTTCAAAATAAAAACTTACTGGACGCCATCTTTTAAAAACCAACTATATTCGCCGAATACTCCCAACTATGTTCGCGAACATTTGTTCGCCAAATTAAGAACGGGCTTAAGAGGGCATCTGAGCAGAGCACCTTTTACTAAATAGTTTCTAATGCAACTTCCATAGTTATGAGACATGAAGTGGTGATTTTGACTCAGACTACGCAAATGTTGATAATAATGTTTGTATTTTGTGTTGTATGTTAAGCTTGTTATACTGATAGTATGTACACTATCAGCGCATCTTTTGAATAATATGTGTGTTAACGTACACATGTGAAAACCTGTAACTGCAAATGTTTTGGTATTGACTGATGATCGCTTATATAGCGGAGAATATCCGCTCTCTTGAGCAGACTCACTGCGCTCGCATGTGGTTCTACATGAGTAATTAGCTTTTTATAGCGCGTTTTTTGTTTGTTTTTGTTTTATATATCCACCGAAGTTGTGTACTTACAGCGCTGGCATGGCTGGTGCCACATGAAGCTGCAGCCGTCTTGACGCAAGTTCTGTGTACACCATACAACCATGAACCATGTCACTTCATGCAAAGCCACATACGTAAGGTGTTGCGTGTTTAGCTGTAACCTGCCACCTGCACTTTTGGCAGAGTGACCAGGATCTTTTACGTGCTACTGCGGTAACACGAGGGTGGAACGGATACCGAAATAAGAGTCAGCACAAAAAGTCGACCCTGGAGAAGAAAATTCTCCCGCCGTTCCAGCAGGGATACGAACCCGCGACCTTGCAGTCACGAGTCCGGCGCTCTAACCACTGAGCTATCCCCGCGAGTGATTATGAATTTTCTCAAGACCATGGAATGCCATGTGTATTTTTCTTGGCACGTGGTAATGAAGACATAATGATTGAAAGTAAACCAGCTATATTACAAAAAAAATTTTTTTTAAAGGTAATGGAAATGAACACTTTTAACATGGGTTTGGTAGGTCACTAAGGAAGAATGTTCCTTTGTCACTACATGGTTTTATACTATTTGTCAACATCGAGCACACACACACACACACACACACACACACACACACAAAATAACCAGCAGGTTTGTTATTTGTTTCCAGACAGCTGCTGCCGACTTCCAGAGTATTTTCAGCGGTAAACCTCATTATGCGAGTTCCTTCCCTTCCGCTGGTCCAGTCCTCTCCCAGGAACAAAGCAGCCAGCTATCCAACAGCAAATGGCTGCCCAGCATCAACTTCACCCCTTCTTCTTCCTTTGACATGGTGTCCAGGAGCCATGGCACCATGTCTCCGATTTTGACTACCGCCAACAGCAACTACCATAATGGAGTTGACTTCACAACCAATAGTATTTCCAGAGCCGGACAGAGCAACAACTTGTACAATGTGTTTCCACAGCACACAGGCTTAAAGTCTAATGATGTGGCTGGGACTGTGATGCTTGGCAATGCCGGATGCGTTGGCTACCCAGTCTGTCCACCCAACCCCCCCTCTTCATCACTGTCAGGATGGTCAAACTGAAATAAAGGTTGTGCCACATACTCGGATGTAGATGTGCCAACTATATGGTGGGCTGAGTTTAAACAAAGCATCCAGCATGATTGATGGTTACTTTTGACAGATTAAGTATTTCTGGCCATCTCAGCGGAACGCAGTGGTAATTACAACGGTTGAATCCACATGCATGGCTATTGAGATAGTGGCTTTTCTTACAGGGATCGTGCTAGTTGTTGTTTTTGTTGTTGTTTTTAGAAATTGCGTACCTCGTACACAAACTTGTAAACTGAAAAAATAAATTAACAAATGCATAATTATGAGTCGGCCATTTTTGCGTCCATGTAATACATGCAAAGCAGCAGCCTGACTGGCCCCGAAACTCCCTGCATGTCCTCCACCTGCTGATGTCCCCTACACGAGGTCCCTCCAGTCAGTTGGCAGTGAGCAGCTGCCATCGGTGTGGTTTTTTTCCTGGTTCCTCAGTCTGCATCTAACAGGCTAAATCTACTGATCTCAATTATGTTTTGTCAACTGAAGCCCCTGTCGCACAGCACTGAACTCGACTCAAGCAAATGGTATCAGAAATATATCTTTTGCTGGTAGGCCTACTGCAAAGTCATACATGCTGATTCTCTCTAGAGAGGGCGAACTGGCTCTAGCGGTGTCAGTTGTTAGTGTCTGTCAGAACAGTAATGTTAATTGTTTCCTCGTTTTCACTTTTTTCTTCTTCTTTTTTAAGAAGAAAATATTGCAGCTTGCTGCCACTTTTAGTACACTTACTCAGCTCTCAGTCTGTATTGTATTAACCAGAACTGAAAAAAGTTGCTAATTTTTGTTGCTCTCGCTGGCGGCGGCCCAAGGTCTCCTCGGTCTTCCAGGTCGGAGCGCGCGGTCGAGCCTTCACTCCCCCACCGCCCCCCCCCCCCCCCCCCCCCCCACCTACCCCCCATCAACACCCCCTGTCCCCGTCCCTAATAAGGCACCTCGCTTCTGTGGACGTAAAGCAAAATGTTTACTATTACCACCAGAATGACTCCTGCATTAAGATGGGAAGCGATGAGAGTCCTTCGGAATGTTTCATTAATTGTGAGGGACAAAATCACAAGACAGTGTCCACAAACCACAACCTTTTTGAAGAGAAGGGAGAGCTGAAGCGGAATCGAGCTGAGGTCCTTCTCTTCTCCTCCTGCTTCTTCTTCTCATACACAATGATCGCTCCGCTTGTGACTTTACAGTGGTTCACGGAATCTGGTCATACAGTCTCTGTAACCGGTCAGATACACGGTCGCCTATACCACTACTAGAGCTCTAAGAGTAACCACCCTGCTCCCTTCCCCATCTAGTACACGCACACGATGCCACACACACTCTCTCAGTGCTTTTTTTGTTTTTGAGAACCGGTCAAACAAAATAAAAGCCAATACATCTGACAGCTGTTTTTTCCCCCCGCCGTATGCTAATATAACCAGTAAATTACCTTTCCAGATTTATTCCTGTCAGTGGCTTGTCTAGCCCCTTGATTTTTGTGTGTGCATTACGTGTCACGGTCTAAAAAATAAAAATAAAAATGCATGTGGTATTAAGAAATGCATTAATGTGATCCTTGTATTAGCATTTAGTCCTTTGATCAGAGATAGAAAAACAAAACAACACCCCGACCTTGACTTCCACAACGGCCTACATCCTCATGGCCTTCAGAACTGTCCATTCATTAATACCGAGAACCAGTTTTTAGGAAACCAGTCTCTCATGTTTGTTCTTACTCCACTCCATCTTGCACATGCAAACATTGTAACATAGTTATTTACATAAAGCGGTCTCCATACTCATGAAGGAGAAGAACAACAGGATTTGTTGTGTGAAGCACATAGTTTGTGATAATGAAGTGCACTTTAAAATAGTTTAATCATGGCACAAATCTGTCCAAGAGAAGTTCTGAATCTGACAGAAAACAAGCAAGAGTAATTCAGTGTTGTTCACAGCTAATTTCAACTCCTGATGTTTCATGTTTTTATGCAGACAAGTTGATTTTTTTTCTTTCTTTCTGAATTGAAGTTCAACTTTAAAAAATAAAAAAAAAATTATAATGCCATTGTCATTATTGTTGAAATTGACAATGGTAAAAAAAAAAAAAAAAAAAAAAAAGTTTTTGCTAACGACAGAAAATCCAAAAGATGTAGAGGTACAAAAGTAAAAAAATCTTTTGTGCATGTGCCTGTGTGGATTTTTAGTTAGCAAATGTGAAATCAAACAATTTTGTAATGTTTCTTTAATTGCTTCCTTTGTGACAATGAAGAATGAATAAAGATATTGTCAAATGATGTGGCCAGACATACCATGCAAGTCTGAATTTATAAGAAGAAAAAATCTGAAACAATGTTGTCTGCTAGCATTCTAAAACAAGATCCAAACCCACAAACAGTTAAAATGAATGTTAATCTTAATAGGGAGAATACAAAACATGGGCACATCTTTTGGGTAAAAGACACTTCTTCAAAGGAGCAAACCTACAGAAAGTAAACAATAATAAATCAAAATAGTATACTTGTGTGGTTACGGTTTGTGGAATCCTGGAGTGTCTGGAAGACTCAACCATTTGTGTGTTTGGATCTTAAATTCATTAAATGAGAGGTACTTAGTTCTTGAATTTGTATGTCCTATCAATTGCATAGGGGCACCTAAGAATATTCACATAAATGTAAATGAGGAAATATATGTTAAGCAACTTGAACAAGAAAGAAGTGTGAAATATTTGGTATTTTCTAATTTCAGTAATTAAAAAAATATCATTAAATTTAAAATGTGACTTACCAAACAATGATTTCAGAAATTTGAAATTTGATCACTGACTTATGGACAACCACTTTATGTGTGTATCTTTGATATTTTCCAGCTGCTTCACAAAGAGCCTGCTGACTGCATGCTGATATTTAAAACTGGCTAGCAATTGCATGGTGCATTGCATCAACACTTTGTCATCAGTTTAGCGACTCCTGAAATTAGCTCACATGCAATACATAAAAAACTGTAAGGTTTGCACAGAGTGTATGTTTTCTTCCTCCATATGGCGTAAATATGAAAGTGATTGCATGCTGAATGGGGCTAGGCCTGTAGTTTTACTCCATGTAACAAAGACAATGGGAGTCACCCTGTCTGCATTTCCTTCTGTCCAGCTTTATCCAAATGATAATCTGTAGAACTGCTCAACCTCTTGTAACCAAACTTTGTAAGGTGATGCAGCATTGTAAGCCAGAGTGCAACATAAACCAAAAAAATGGTCGCTTGTCAGTGTTGGCGGAGAGAGAAGAAGAAAAGATTGCTGCCATCTGTTGAGACTGTTGAAGGGTGACAGTCTTCCAGTTCTCAGAAGCGTGGTTCAAATCAAATGTTGCATTTCTCTCATCCCTTTAACCTTTAATAATAATATAATGGTGTGTTCTCTCTTTATGTTTTTTCTCCCTCTCTATAATTTATATGTATTTACACACACACATACACACACACACACACACACACACACACACACACACACACACACACACACACACACACACACACACACACACACACACACACAACACACACTCTTAATTAGCAACAAGGTGCTAGCCAAAGATCTGTTTGCACATAGCTTATTTAAAACACAGAAACAGAACAAAAGCAGTCTATCTGTAGAAAAAACAACAACCCCAAAACCCCACTTATTTAGACCACACAGGTCTTAAACTGGTCTAAGTGGCACAGCCTGAATTTTCTCTCATTTTTTTTCTTTCATTTTTTTCATTTTTTTTTCATTTTCATAACTTACATTTATAAGGCACAAATACATATGCAATTTCTGTTAAATTTAAATATCGGTGAAGCAGTTCAAAGTCATCTGTAACTGGTGTGCAGGTACTTTATCTGAAACGTTGTACAATGCTTCGGATCCTGCAGCTAGTGGGGTACTGCAATGACCCTGTTACTAACTAGGAATACTTTGGAGAAATGGGGACATTCAGCAAAATTAACTGTTTAATCCATCCATGAACTTTCACTGGAAAGAGAGAGAGAGAGAAGAAAAACTAAGTCAATATTGTTATTCAAAACTCCAAAGTTGTACCATTGGTGTGTGTAAACCGTAAAGCAACAGAGTCCAAGATTTCTATATATCTGTATAATTCACCTGGAGATTTTTAGTAACATTTAGTTATGACCTACATGTTTTGTCATGTATCTCTAAAAATAAAACAATCAGTTTTTACCAGTCTGCCTCTATGTCATTTGATCTATGTTCTGTTCTCAAAAATGTTTAATCCAAATGAGCTCAAAATTTCTATAACAGACATCATCATCATGGCCTCTGTAGCATGTGGACACTTTCTTTTCATTTTCTGAGGTGACAAATTATACATAAATGTAGATTTTGTAATCATTACTGCATAGAGTTTTACAATTTTTACTTAAACAAAATCTACATTTATGTATAAATTGTAATCATCAGGTTTCACTTAAAGAAACAAACAGTACAGTTTTGTCAATTTTCAAGGCAATCATAATGAAATGTTGAATTTTTCAACTTTGAATGTGCTTTAATTGTTTCAATTGTTGGGAATGGCATCCTCATATCATGAGTCCTTTAAAGTGACTGTGACTTGTGGTGAAAGGCTGCACACCACAGTGCTTTTAATCAGGCAACAAATGCTGGTTAATTGCTCTCACAACACATGTGTGTGCATGCATAAACAAATTGTCTGCAAGTAAAGAATGCAATTAGATAGAATCAAATTAAGCAAAACAAAAAATACACCATCAAGCAGGAAAAACCCTATGGAATCCTTAGTGTACTCCATTCCCAGTTTATGGAAGCTGGTCTTCAAGAAGTAATCTTTGGTGAGAATTTCATTAATGTGAGCACACATACAGTAGAGTTGAATTTATTGTCCAAATTGTGGTAAAAGGAATATGCTCTCTATTCCTCACAGTTTCTTCTGTACAACTCTTCTTTGGAAAGAAAAGATCCCACTGAATTGTGACCACATGCATGCATATATTTTCATTTGATCATAAAAAGGCAAGAAACAGAACTTAGACACTTAGACTACAAACAAATCTGAATAAAATGCATACAACAAACAAGAAAAGAGAAACATGTTGGGGGTGGTTGAGACATGTGCATACTGTGCCAACACGTACAGAAAGAAATGCTCATTGCAAACTTTCAATTTTACCCTGACAAACAAATTAAAATTTCAGTGATGAGAATATCCACCAGAGGGTTGTACATGATACATAAGGAATGTCTGCTGAATGAATGAAAATATGGACAGTGTTTTATATAAAAAAATAACGACTGCATAAATGCAGCAACAACAAAATCCAGGGTATGGACAAGCATAGTGTACACAGTTGAGATAGCATTAGCAATGCCTGTAAATTAAATTTGATTTACAGGTTTGCCACTGAAAACATTCCATGGCACAAAATAATATGTTCATTCTATTACTCCCCCCCCCCCCCTCTCCCCCCCCCCCCCCCCCCTCCCCCCCCCCCCCCCCCCCCCCCCCCAAATCCTGTGGAATTATGATTTGCCAGAATGATTTCTTTATGAATGGGTTCAAGTCAAAAGTTCACTTCCACATTTTTAGGAGCTTGGTATATGATGGAAAAGCATTCTTTGAGGATACGAACCCTGTGAGCTTGACCCGATAGCAGCAAGTCACTGGTTTTAAATGCCTATAGTCAACCATGTAGGTCAAAACAGGCAGCAATCCACTCTTCACAAGTCGACTAGTTTGTATAGTCTAGATACATATCTTTGAGGTGGAAGGGTTGAACAATTCCAAAACTATGGGGCAAACCAGTATTTTTGAGGATTTCAGCCATGTAGTCTTCACCTGGACAACACGTATTTATAATCTATGTGTATGGTATTAAGATAGACCAGCATACCAAGTTTGGAAGCAAAGAGTTAAGGAATGCAACAGGAGATCACAGAGGTTTAAATTCTCACCATCATGACTTGACCTTGAAAAAAAGCATGTTAAACTATTTGCACCTGGGTTTTGGGGGGGTGTTTTTTTTTAACAGTTAAGAAATTATGGAACATTAGTGTCATTCTTGAGAATTTCAATTCTCATGGTGATCCTGATCTGAACATTATAATATAAACATATCCAAACACCAAATATACCAAACCCAGAGAGGGAACTCTCAACTTCACCCAAAACCCTACCCGTGGTCATGAGACAAAGCTGCCCATCCTTCATTTCAAAACTGAAATCCATAAGAATAGCTTCTTTCCTTCAGCAATAGGCTTGTGGAACATCATCCCACCCCACCCACCAGCTGATGACTTCCACAGGCCTTCAGATCCACAACTGAGGCCTGGTTAAGGAATGTCTAGTCACCTGTTTTTAGAACACGTTCCTGTAACATCTCTAGGTTTTATTAAATCTGTTATGCACATCACCAGCTATGGAATGTTGCCCAAACTACTGGGATTCCCACAGTACAATGAAGAAGAAGAAGAAACTTTGACATTTTTCTGGTTCATGATATACCAGCCATACTATACTGGTCGCAACAGACCCAATAGGTAAGAGAAGACATAATTTTTAGGAGTTGAACAATCACTGTGATCTTGATTATTGTTTTATGTTAAAAAAAATCTGTAGCATTAATTTCTGCTTTGGTCCTTTTGAAATACGCCAATTTAAGACTAACTGTAGTGGTCTAAAAATTGATTGGTTGCAACAGACCCAAGAGGTAAGAGAAGACATATTTTTTAGGAGTTGAACAATCGCTGTGATCTTGATTACTGTTTTATGTACAATTTTTCTGTGGCATTAATTCCTTTTAAAATACGCCAATTTAAGACTAACTGTAGTGGTCTAAAAATAGATTGGGGATCTTTTATTTCCATGTATTTCATGCTGTTCCCCATAAAAAAGGTTAGGAAAATGAAATTATTTCACACACACTGTCCAGATTTAAAAAATAAACATTGACAAAAATAATTTATACGTGACATGTACACAAAACTGAGAAGTTCCAGTATACTATTAATGATGTCATACTAAAATGCAGGAAAGAGCTCATGAAAACAGTGTTAGTAACAGTGTCTGGGAAAGTCCTCTTCTAAAATCATTAAAAAATCAATGGCATGTTCAATCACAAAACGTTTAATGCAGATCCTGTTCGTTTAACTTCCTCTAAGCAGACAAGAAATTTAGCCACCAAAGTAGTAGTTTGTTATGATCTATCTTCTTAATTTAACAACCAAAGTTTAAACTTTAACCAATCAGAACCAAGAAAAAACAATGTGCAGTTTTATCTGTGACCTTGAAATAAGGCCAAGTCATCAAGCTTGTCATGACTGCACAGAGCTCACTAAATGTTATTATCATGCAAAGATTGAAAGTCCTTGCTCCTGCAGTGTTGGAGGATGGGGGGATGTTTGTTGTCAAGAGAAAAATGCAATTATCTCTCTTGAATGTAGTAAAAATACAGTTACAAAAAAAGTGGATGTTCTTTCCCGCATACACACACACACATGCACACACACAGCATTATCTAGTCCAAACATTTACAGGAACTCTCCTTCGGCGGCTAAACTTCTCGTGTGCGAAGGAGGTTAAACGAACGTGATCAGCGTTAAAGGTTTTGTGATTTAACGTGCCGTTGATTTTATAATGATTTTAGAAGAGGACTTTCCCAGACAGTGTTACTAACACTGTTTCGTGAGCTCTTTCCCGCGTTCCAGTATAACATCATTGATAGGATACCGGAACTTCTCAGTTTTGTGTACATGTCATGTATAAATTATTTTTGTCAATGTTTATTTTTTAAATCTGGACAGTCTGTGTGAAATAGTTTCATTTTCCTAACGTTTTCTTAGGGAACAGCACAAAAAATTCGGAAATAAATTGATAGTGTTTGAAATTGCCAAGACGAACAATGACTGAAATGATGTCTAGCGTTCTTTCGAACATTTTAGGGTGGACTGGGAGAAATTCATCCAAACAGGTACGTTTGATTCCCATGCACGCTTCGAGACACGATTCTGTCACACTGGCTCAACCAACACATGCTCATTGTGGTTTGTAGACACCTTCGACAAATCGCAGGAGACTAGTGTACAACACAACTACCCGTGTGATTTCATGAATATGAAAGAAAATATTATTTTTCTGAGGAATGAGTGAACTACTGGTGAGGTTGATAAAACTGATAGAACAGAACTAGGGAAATGTATTCACCTATACGACGTATCACAAGGAAACACAAGCGCTTTCGACAGAAAATTGTCTTCGTTAAATGCAAGAAATAGACAGATAATAATAAAAGAAAAAGGAAACAAGGAAGAAGACAGACAAGAAGAAGCTGATGTAAAAATGTTTTTTGTTAAGAATGGATACGCAGATTTAAAACGACGTCATCAAAACACCAAAATTAGGATTTTTTTAAGTGGGCAGATCGCGGCAAATACTGAACTTCAAAACAAACAAGATCTGTCAACAGTATTCGGTCCTTGCTTTTCGTACAACCCACACTATGTTGTTGTTGTTTTTGCCAAGCAAGGCTCCCAAAGTAGAACAGGTTTTCCCACACGCTACTTGTAACAATCACTCGTTTGTTGTTTTGTTTGTGGACAGATCCATTATGAAGCTGATGTTACAGTTTGGAAAAGTTCAATTGTAGTATTGAGTGCAGTTCACAAGGTGTTTGGGTGGCCGAAGTTTCCCCAACCGAGCGAGTGGACGAATTTCCCTCATGCCACCCTATGTGTTTGGCTCAATGAAATGATGGCAATATCATTTTGACGTCATTACGATATCAATAATTTGACGCAAGATTATAGAAAGGAGAAGGAAGAGTCGAAGGAAACAATGGCTCTAGAAGTAGTTACTGATGGCAAGAATAACAAAACTGAAAAGAACGACTAGGAATATGTACACAACAAGAGAACACGGGACGGGACATGTGCTTTGTTTTGTGTGCCGCCTTCTTTTTGCTAACAGATAATAAATACATTCTTTCATGTGCTATTATAAGGAGCAAATAGCCCTTGAATGAAAGCAACGAAGAACTGAGAATGAAAAGGTGGTGTTTATATCTTCATAGTTCTTTTCCTTTGTTCAAGATTATGCAATCAAAGCAGAGATAATATGGAGTTACTACCATTTATCTTCAGAGGACAAAAAAAAAAAAAAAAAAGTTTAGCTCGACTGGCAAGAGACTGACAACGCAGATACAGGTCGTGGCTGGTAAACCTGGGAGACCAGGTGGAGAGGTGGAGAGAGCGGTGCACAAGGTTAGACGTCTGCGATAGGACTAAACTGGCAAAGCTGTTACTGGACAAGTAAAAGAAAAGGTTCGTATACTTCTTTTTTGATTGATAGGAATAGTCTACCGGAACCGTACGTTTAAATATTCTACTAAGTACTACCTGTTTGCGTAAGTGTGTGTTTCTGGCCTGCAACCGGCCGGTAGGTTTTTCTTTTCTTTTCATTATTATTATTATGGTGACTCAAATATTTCCTGTAGTAGCATCGGATCAATACACTGAGAAAGAATTGTCACCCAACACTTTGCACCTCGGTCCATCGCCGAACATTATTAGTAAACGGCAGCTACAGGTCTCATCCACTATAGTGAAGTACACATAGCACGACTGATGATTAAGAGATTTATTCATAGAAAGACATAAGACTATTCACACAATCATCAGTTAAGTCGCCCGACAAATTATTACGCCTGAGCAGATTATGTGCCTGAGACAACGCCATTGTCATGTTTGTAGGCAGAGTCTACAAAAACTTGTGTCAAACAACAAAACGTAATGACGTAATCCGTAAATAGCTGTACCCGACGGGAGATCCCCAATCTATTTTTAGACCACTACAGTTATTCTTAAATTACCACATTTCAACAGGACCAAAGCAGAAATTAATGCTACATAATAATCGCACATAAAACAATAAACATTTATGCGAAAAATTGTTTTTAGCCAAATCTGCGTGGGCCAGTCCCTTGAAAAAACATACACAGTTTGAACTGCATCAAAAAAGAACTTAATACTGGATTAAAACTTTCAGTTTCCACAGCTGTTCGAAAAATGACCCTGAAATGTCATGGTCACTCAAAGTGGCATGACTGACTCCTTAAACTTAGTGCTACCTCCACACATAATTATATGCAATCAGTCAATGTGCCATTGATGTTTTCTGGCATGCACTGCCTCTGAAGGATCTCAAGACACTTAACTAATAAACAGTAGCCTAAACTAACTGTATTCACAGTCATGTCAAGCCACTGCAGATAATTTGAAAATAAAATGTTCACCATAGCTGTCAACCCCTTTTGGGCGTAAACCTTAGTCCAGAGTTTGTGAACCTGTATTTCCCTTATGCAAGCTGGGGCTCATTTGTTTGTTTTTTGCTGGTGGCAGCGGCATTTTGAATTCCAACTGGCATGAGTGGCAGTGGCAGTGGAAGGAAGAAACAATGTTACGCTAAATATGCATGCACGACTTCAAATCTTACTTCTCACGAGATTTTTTAGCCTATTGCACTAGGCCAGTCAGTGTGCATTTGGCAATGGCAACAACAAAATCCCATGAAAATTATGTTTTCCTGTATCCATTTTCCAATATGGCCATATCCCCCCAAAATAATGAAGAAAAACAAAACAAAAAAACGTAAACTGTATGGGTTGACAGGTATGGATGACATTCTTCAGAGATATATAATATGATCATCCCAAAGTTGCAGACAATTTTAAGACAGGTCAAAGTTAATTTCCATCTCCAAACTCCTGTAGTTAAGTACTGGATGCAGAAATGACAGTCCTCTCTGAGAGCTCAGAGCTATCAATGATTCTCTCTGTAAAGCCTGGAGTTGGTCAGAATAACATAACCTTGCTTGCTTTGCCTGCTGCCACTAATTTAGTCTGTCTCACAAATTTCCATATTCCCACTCCATTCACCTTTGGTTGTTCGAATTCTCTCTTTTTGGCTTTTTTTTTTCCTGCAGTGGGGTACTGAGGATGTAGAAATTAAGGCTTTGCCTACCTGTTACTTTCCTACCTGTTGCCTACCTGCTTTGCCTACCTGTTACTTTCCTATTTCATTCAGCTTGTTTCCAAATCCCCTCTTATTTTTGGCATGCATCATGTGTAGGTAATGCTGTTTCCTATCTGGACAAAGATTTTTTAAAATTAAAAGAAGAAGAAAGATCATCTTGCATGTCATTACAAGCAATTGATGCAGGTTCACATTTTTGAGAACCCCTGGAATATATAAGTAGGCTTTGTGTTTTTCTAGAAATGGTTGGATGCCCATAACTGGTGAGATCTGTTTGTCTTCTATTCACAGCATGAACAGAGTTGTATAGGTTGTTTATCATTTTTACTTTATCAATAAAGAGCAGAAAAAAGTTGGCTTATGATGTTTTTGATGCTTTTGCCACACAGCCTACCTTGCTGATGTCACTGATGCAGGCTGCTGCACACAACATGGCAGCACTCGCTGTCATGTTTTTGCAATTGTCAGGCATCGATTTTTAACAAACTGGATCAGGAATGGAACAAAACTGCTGTGCATATTTTTTTATTTTTTTTATTCCATTGCTATTGGTTGGGCCTGTGATGTTTTTCCTTTTTGGTTGCCCTTTAACACTGTTGTGATTATGATCATGATGCCCCTGCCTGCTAACTAAGTGGGGTTGGGGGTGCATTGTTAATAATGCATTTAGTACAAATATAATCACCTTTTAAAGCCAGTAAGCTCTTAATATTGAGTCAAAAGAACAACAGAGTAATACAATTATGTGCTCAAATATATTTATCATTTTGTGTCAAATGAACAGAATTACAATGATGGAGTGATAATTACAATGATATGGACAGTGATGGCATGATCATGTGTGTTTGCAAAACTATGAGTGCACATTTTCCAAGAGAGAATTCATTAAATAAGCACACCAATGAGGAGCACTGGGAGTCTTATTTTGAGTTTTATGTTGCATGTTAGGCATAGTAATCACTGACTAGATGTGGTAAGGCCATCGTCACATTAAGTAAGGTCATCATTACACAGTTAATTCTTGCCACAGGAAATTTAAAGAAGAAGAGAAAAAAAGAAAAGAAAAAAAAAGTCTTCAGCCACCAAGTGCCACAATTTCAGGTGAAGTGATGCCTGACTGCACTACCAAATGCCACAACTGCACAAAACTGTCTTTCCTTGATGACTATAAGCCCTATATAATATGAAACACCAGTATTTGGTTATACATATTACATGCTGTTTTAATTTTGTTTTTAAGGGTACTAAAAAAAAGTTAGCCTTGAGCAGTCAGTGCACTTGATAATGCTGGGGTATTGCCTTCTTCTGGGCCTGCAAATTTTGTTGCACCATCTTCCTATCTGTTGTGGCAAGATCCAACACTAGCAGTTGGTGTACAGATGCCAGAATAGCAGATGACTCAAATATACATACATGTATGTTAAATATGCACAAGAAGTCACATGCAAAATCTTATCTGACTCAGGGAGACCCATCTTCCCTCAGAGTTAAAGCAGAATACTAAACAATATTAAACATGTAGTATTGCACTAAATGTTTGGAATGAAAAGTGAATTGTTACTCAACTCAACCCCCTCCCCCCAACACACAAATTATCCACTGCTATTTTTGGTAATATCATTGCAGACGATACAAAAAAACAGAAGAAAAAAATACACAGGGCGCATCAAATAACAGCGTGGAACTCTCTCAAGCCAAAGGGGCAAGGACCATCAATATATTTTGTTCCTGATAAAAAGTACAGCAACACCAGTTGCACATTACTTGTTCCTAACAAATGGATACAGGACAATACTCTGCCTTTCCCAAGACAAATGAGACTACCCCCCCCCCCCCCCCCCCACCAGCCTCACCCATAGTTTAAACAGAACACCAGAATTACTTCTTCCTAACAAATCAATAGATATACTGTAACATCCCAACCCCACACACAAGATGGAGTGGAAAGAACACCACTATTACCTCTTCCTAACAAATGAAATGTTCACCCCACCCCCTCCCCCCCACAAAACGGAGAACACCAGTATTACTTCTTAACAAAAATGACACAATATCAGTGTTCTGGTTGACACATTTTCCTACTAAATGATACAGCAAAAATAAATCTAAAACAAGGATGACTGGATACAGTAATAGTAATAAATACTTCTTTTTAACAAGATACAGTAGAACACTCTAAAAGCAAAGGTGAGAGAACATATATAAAGTGGAAAACCTTAACAAAAGGATGCCCTGACGAGTGACTACTTTTTCCAAAACCTTTCCTTTCACCGCGCCCTGTAAATGACCCTTTCCCTGACCAAGGGCCATCCCCCTTCATGAAATTCCAGTAAATCCCCCCCCCCCCCTCCATTCAAGGATCATCCCTCTTAATCTTTCAGATCACATTTGCTGAAACCTTCATGGATTCCTGTATATACCCCCCCCCCCCCCCCCCACCCCATTTTCATACAACTTTTACTAAAACCTTCCTCTTTATGACTCCCTAATTTACTAATTTAGTATCCATTTCTTTTTCCTCGTTGATATTGTCATTTTTCTTAAGCTTAATTTTATCCCTCCCCTTCCCCTGCTCTCCCTGTAAATTACCCAGTTGTTGTTATTTTGTTTTTGTTTTTTAAGTTTTGTTTTTGTGTGTGTGTGTGTGTGTGGGTGTGTGGGTGTTTAACTGTGTTTTAGACTTTTTTTGCTCCAGTTGTTTTTCACTGCTATTTTTTCCATTTCCGTTGCAATCGCTGTCTGGCAATCGATGTGTTGTTGTTGTTATTATTATTATTATTTTATTAATTGTTGTTTTATTTTTACTGATGCTGTATTTGTCTATAACCTTCTGTAATAATATTTAACTGTGAATGTCTTGGTTATTAGCAGTACTGTAGCAACGGCAGATATGTGAGTCGGCCTTTGTGCTAATATCTTCACCGTTGAGAAATAAAGTTCAATCAATCAGTCCCTGTTCAGACCACTTTTGCTGAAACCTTCCTCTTTATGACTCCCTGTTCAGATCACTTTTGCTGAAACCTTCCTCTTTATGACCCTGTTCAGACCACTTTTGCTAAAACCTTCCTCCTTATGACTCCCTGTTCAGACCACTTTTGCTGAAACCTTCCTCTTTAGGACCCCCTGTTCAGACCACTTTTACTGAAACCTTTCCCTTCTCAAAAAAGGGGTTTGGCACTTTATTACTTCTTCCTAACAAATGGCACAGTATAACACTCTCAAGACAAAATTGCAAGATTACTTCTTTCTAACAAATCATTCAGTAGAACTCAAGACAAAATGGCACAGGAACATCATAATGAGAATATATCTTTTTAATGGATGACACAGCAGAACCCTCATAAGACAGAAGCAGGGACTATCAATTTCGACTATTTTTATCACAACAGATGATACATCACACAGATACCCTCTTGAGACAAAGAAGCAATACTATCAACAGTAACTAAATCATGCAGATCCCCCTCTTGAAGCAAAGAAACAAGATGATCAATACTGACGACTTGATCACAACAGGGCCCATATGTAAGAAAAGCAAATAAAGGTGGATAACCAGTAATCCTGCTTGTCTAAAGAGTCCATAAGTCCAGCCCTCCTTCCACATGCACAAGTCATGAAAAGGCTAAAAAAAAAAAAAAAATGTGTTTACTTTTGGTGTTGTCAAAAGGCTTAAAAATAGCTATTTGTTTGTCTTTACTTTCCGAGCAGGAAAGTCCTTTGTTTTGCAATGCAAGTGATGCTGAAAACTCATAACTGATTAAACACTGCATGGCAACAGCCATGTCAGTTTCAAAGAGTCAAAGTTCACTTTGATTGTAGAAGATGTCAGTGATATCTTGACCCGTTCACATTTGAGATTTTCCTGTCTCCTCTTTGCCATCTGTGTTGATTATGATGTATCTTGATGCATGAATCCAAATTTTCTTCAATAATTTGGGGTCTTCAGTGGTATGTGGGAATGGCATCAGTGCATACAAGTGTTGATTGCTTTTATATAGCATTATTCTCTGCTCTCAAGCAGACTCACCGCGCTCTTGTCATGTGACTCTAAATGAGTGACTGTAGCTTTTTACAGCACGCTTTGAATATCCACCTAAATGGTGTAGTTGCAGTGCTGTTTGGTTCTTACATGGCTGGTGCCTCGAAACTGCTGCCATCTCAGTGCATTCTGTGTACACCATACAACCATGCACCATATGATGTCACTTCATGCAAAGCCAGTTATGTAGGGTGCATGCTTGTTTAGCTGTAACCTGCCACCTGCACTTTTGGCAGAATGATCAGGATTTTTTATGTGCTACTGCGGTAACATGGGGGTGGAACGGATACCAAAATAAGAGTCAACACAGAAAGCTGACCCTGGAGAAGAAAATTCTCCTGCTACTCCTGCCGGGACTCGAACCCGCAACCTTTTGATTGTGAGTCTGGTGCTCTAATTACTGAGCTATCCCTACTCCCCAAGTGTTTTTCAAGTGTTCATTTACTCCTCAATATCAGCCTCTGTCTGTAATGGCAGCATTAGAACTGCCGTTTTTATATGGCTGCTTAAACACTAAAAAATGAGTCTATAATTTTAACTGTGTTTAGGCCGGCTGGATATAGTCCTGTACGCCCATGCCAATTTTTTTCAATACCCTGTTTAAGATGACATGATTAACGGGGCTATTTGTTCCTCATGTATATGGGCCCAGATGATACATCACGCAGATTGCCCTCTCAAGACAGCAGTAGGGACTATCAGTGTTGATAACAGATCTGCCAGATGGACCCAGATGATACATCCTGCAGATCACCCTCTCAAGACAAAGAAGCAGGGACTATCAACATCAATTACTTCTTCATAATAGATGAAACATCAGAACCCTCTCACCACAAAGTGGTGGGATCTGGGAACATCAGTAACAGAAATGTGCCATGCAAAAACAAGGCAGCAAGTATATTTGAAAACCCCAACCCCACCCCAACCCCTTTTTTTAAACCACTTTTTATAAGCAGAATTATGTCTTAATTATGACTGTATGTAATCCACATGACGAAATGTGAGCAACAGCTCATAATTTGATTACAGAACAATCTCACAACGAAAACAACTTCACATGGGGCTCAAACAGGCTGTACAGACAAAACTTGCTGCAGTCTGGTAAAAAGAAAGACATCCATCTGAGGGGGAAATGAAAGAGACTGAAAGGTACCCTTTATGTGCCCATCTCACAAGCGTTATTAACTCTATAAAAATACCCCCACCCACCCCTAAACACATGTGAAAAAGTGACAATCACAGCTATCAGATCAACATGTGGAATAATTTCAAGTTTCAGGATGGATGAATAGGACAGGACCGTTTACTTCTGTCTACAAAAAATCAGCTAAAGCAAAGAAGTCAATCTTTTTTGTTTGTTTTCAACACACTGAACATATCTTCTAGTTTGACCATTCAATATTTACAAAATCAAAAGTCTATCCACTCATCTCCATTCAACTTATGGTCAACTTCAAGCATAACACATGCACCTGACTGCACACACACACACTGAAAGCACCCTTCCAGTACAAAAGGTTTGCCAGTGTGTCACTATATAATTATCCTCTTTTTTTTTGCCAAACATATACTACTGCTAGACAGAAGCAAACCACAGAAAGATGAAGCCATTGAGGCTTTTTGTTAAAGACAGGTAGCAAACTATGTCAAACAACTCTACAGAATAATGTCACTTCTGCAAGGTCTGTCATCTCACATTTTGCATCTCACACTCACTGTATCTTGCTGAACCATTTAGCTTCAGTTTGTATAGTATATAAAATCAGGTGCAGAGCATATACTGACAAAATTACTAATGTATAACTACAAAATAGGAAAAAAAAGGAAAGAAAAGACACATTCAAATAACTGTAATAAGAGGAAAGAGGTGCCAGCTGTCTGACCAGTAGTCTGCAAACTATTTGTTACATGTTACTTCAGTTAAGAGCCCCAAAAGAAAAAGAAGCAGAACACAGAAAACTGTCATACAAATAAAAAAATGGTTTCATGATAAGAAAACAAAACTGGCTAAACTAAATTTAATTAGTTTTACACTGGAACAAATGCAAATTAACGTTAAATGCTGTTTCCTCTTTCTTCCAACTAATCGGAATGAAGCTTTCTATAACAATGCATTTTAACATGATCCTGTTCCAGCCATATAAAAGCATGCTTCTAAACCAAAATGTATGCAGTCCTCTCATTCTTAGTTTGATATTGTGTTGGTAAACATGTGTGATACAATAATACACAAAATGTTAGGTCAAATGCCTTCTACACAAGTCACACATTTTAAGGGGATTTTCAGCCGTTGTAACACAGCAGACAGTATTATACAGGTAAAAAAGGTAAAACAACTTCTTTGTATGTGTTAGGGCATGTGAAAATAAGTTGTTTCAGTTGTGTGTGTGTGTGTGTGTGTGTGTGTGGTGTGTGTGTGTGTGTGTGTGTGTGTGTGTGTGTGTGTGTGTGTGAACAACTGTTTAACAAAATATATCAAGAAACTGCATGTAATCTTGTTTATTCATCATCACAGCAAGCGCATGGTGGAAAGCCCAGTATGCTTCATCTGACTTCACACTTAAATCAGGGGCGGGACATTTACTGAGATTTTACCACAGAGAGTCTAAGAATATATATATAACATACTGGTATTTCTTGGTGATCAGAAGTTTCATACTGGAAAATCCAAGTGCACAAAGCAGATAAGTAGCCTACATTTAATTTTTCACTGTTAAACTGTTGTTTAAGTGTTGTTCTGTCACTTGACAGAGGGGTTTACCCAAAAATTCACAGGTTGTGTCATATGAAATAAGCATTCTTTTTTAATCTTTCATGTGTTTAGACCAAGTTCACAGGTTTGATATTCATATCCAAAAACATTGTAAAAAAACAGGCATCATCACCAACATCATGATCATTAGCTCACTCTTTCTCTCAGTATATGCACACAAGTTAAACAAAAAAGAAGACCATGTGAGTTCAAATTTCCATGACATTTCAGCCTTCTTTCTGGGGATTTATATTTTTTTTATCTTACTCTTATATTCATATCATGAATACCAGTAGAAGAAGACAACAAACTGGAAGTCTGGATTTTTTTGTCTACTTCTTGTTTCTTTTGAGGCAGAAGTTGGTTTATGCTTTCCCCCCTCTTTTTCTGCTTATACTTTAGCTACGCATTATAAGGTTCACTGTAGTGGGATGGACTTTGGTGTTTGACCCTTATCATTCTGTTGTTCATACTTTCTACTCACCCTTTCACACAGTAACTTCCAGTGCCCATTTTCAATGTTGCTATTATTTGGCATTTGCCAAGCCTTTAAGGCAGCTGTACATTCAGCAACATTTTACTCTTTTAAGTTGCATTCCAACCATGTCTAGCTAGTAGGTTTCATGCTGTGTACTTTTCTCATTTACTCTTTTGGATGCTACAGGAACTGGATGCTTGTTCTTTCACTCCCAAAGTTAGACCCTCTGCAACTACGTTGGCACTGATGCCCTCTTGCATTTCAAGGCTCAACCTCCTCTCCTTTTCTCTCTGTGTCTCTTTCATTCACACACACATGCTCCCCCCCCCCCCCCCCCCCCCCCCCATCTCTCTTTCTCACACACACACACGCAGGCACTTCTTATTCAATTACATCTTTCTAATACATGTATGCATTGTCACATTCTTTCTGCATACATGTCACAATCTTGCACATCTCATACAATTCAGATAATGCTCCGAAACAGATTCAGTTGCACTTTTCAATTAATTTTAAAAAATAACGGTCTGTCTGCTTGCTGCTCATCAAAGGTAAATCAGTAAAAAATGTGCCCTGATTCATCTCATTTGCATAAAATGGCCAACAGCACATAAATCACCCTTCTCTTTACACAAGTTGTACATGTGGCATTTGGCTTTCTCACTCACTGGGCCTGAATGCTGAAAAACAACAACATAGCTCTCTTGTTCCTCTCCTCAACAGTAAACATGTCTAGATACAACTGGGTGTAGTGCCATCTGGCTGACACATACTTCAGGAGTTGTGAGGCTGATGGGCAAAGGACTGCAGCCCAGGCAAAGAATTTGATGAATGATGGCAGTAATCATAGCTGCTTTCAGTGCTGCTGTTTGTGTCATCAGCTGTAGTCTTTAGCTGCTTGTGTCTGACCCAAGTTCCCATCTATTATCTCTTGAACAATCTGCACATGCATAAAGGTCATAATCTTTACATGTAAGTGAGTTAGCATTTCAAGATGCACAAGCATAAACTCCCATTAAATGCAAGTTTACAACGACAAAAAAAACAAAAAAAACTGCAACAACAAAAAACACACAAACAAAAAACAACAACAAACATGTTATTTCCATTTTCAATGCTGATTTTCATCGGTAGTTGACTGACTTCTAAATTCCTTGCCTCTTGCTAACTGCACTACAATTATGGTAATCAAATAATTGTCGCTTAGCTACAGCAATGCAGATGAGAATTTTCATGACAACAGTTAAATAGCCAAACCCAATAGGATTTGTCAAGTAGGATCAGCAAAATAGCATTTTAGACACAAGACAGTAAAGGGAACAAAAACAGTTTAGACTTTAGGCCTACTGAGCATTATTAGTTTATCTGGCCCCACAGCCGATACTAAGCAATTTGGGCCAGTTATGGATCACTAACATTTTGTTTGCAATTTTACTATACTATTCAATTCAAGACTAAATGGATTTGCAGATCCTTGGAAGGAATGCTGTATTCTGCTTGACACCATCTTGGTGGTCAACTGCTATGCAGAACATGGCAGTCCTCACTTGGACCATCAAATAATCAAGCCTATGGTCTGAGTCCTGATCATTTTATAATGTTGTTTCACACAGCACCAGAATTTATGTATCTAAAGCAAAACTCCATATATTTAATAGCACCCCCCCCCCCCCCTCCCCACCCCCACCCCCTCCACCCACCCAAACCCTGTGATAGTTTTGTGCAGATAAATAGCATTAAGATGATCACTCAGACATAACCAGAACAAAAACAAATTAATTTATTAGCAGACAGTCTTGCATCAATTCACCAAGAGCAGATATGAGTTTAATTTCCTGTAATGTGAAACAGAATAAGGCCTAGTGCACTTGTGTAGAATCAGCAAACAAAGGGAATTAACAGTGCTCAACAGTGTGACATAAATAACAAGGGACACAGAAACAAAGACCTGAATTGCTTAAGTAACTATCACCTGGCATGCAGTTCAAGTAAATACAGGGTTAACATGTAACTGTGTGTACATGTATGTGCATTTATATTCTGAACCAGCTTTAGGACAAAAGGACTGTCTGATCTTAAATAAAAACTGGTTCTGTCTATGCCTTACACACCTGTGTCGCCAAGTGTTCCTAAAATATGATGCCACTGAGGGGTTGGAGCTTGGGTGGGGTGGGAGGGTTGGGAGGATATCCTTTTTCCAGATGTACCTGTGGTGGAGTTAATGTACCCTGTATTTATTTGCTTGCCATGTCTGAATTACTGCAGGGGATTCAAGTCTTTATTGCTGTGTTGCTTGTTATTGGTGTGATGTCTGTCAAGTGCCATTAATTCCCTTTGTTGATTGATTCTATGTCAAAATCAAAGCATGGGCTAGCAAAAAAAAAGAAGAAGAAGAAGAAGAAGAGACACTTTAAAGCTGACCAGTATCAAATTATCAAGTCCACTGAGGTATCCATCTTCATGAGTGCCGATTCTCCATGGCATCCGATGGTCTAAACTCAAGCCATTGTCCACAGGGATGGTCTTGGCAAAGTCAATCATCCATGCCCCACAGATTTCTGCATCATACATGATGAGTAAGGAGCTGCCAATGATCTGTTGAAAGAACAATGGTGTGCGTTTATTTTTTATTGTCATGACAAGAATGCTAAACCCAAAACTAATGAGTACAAGATTTTTGGATGTGAATTCACTGTGTGACAGCACAGTGCTTCCACTATAGTGCTTATTAGTTAAAACAACAACAACAAAAATGAAGCAAAAAATGTCAACAACAACAAAACAAAACAAACAAAAAAAACTGTATCTGGTGCATGAAGCATGGGTGGCAGAGGTTAAGAAAAAAGGATCCTAAAATGTATGTCTGAGGTCTTGTTTCATTCAGAGGCTCAGGTTCAGGGGATAAGCCCCCTTTAGCTGAGGGTTTTGACAAAGTGACTGAAAAATCACACCCAAAATAATCTTTATCGCACTCTGAAAAAGATGGCTCTGATTCTTGACAGACTGAAAAGTCCCATGCATGATGATGGAAATATCTAAGCTGCATCTCCAGCTTCTGTCATTTTTGTTAAAATGTACAAATATTAGTTTTATTGTTTTTGAAAAGATCACAGTTATGTCCAAATATGACTCAATGTCAAAAGGTGCCAAGTCCGACACCTACCATACAAATTTGTTCATAACTTATTATTATGATGTTCTTGGTCCAATTCTTGTTTGTGGCCTTAAAGCTGAAGGACTCAAGAGTGCTTGAGAAAGAAATCAGAAGGAAGCATGCAAATATAAGAGAACACTAAGTGAAAGTGACGGTGCAAATCTGACAAAATTGTCGTGCATTTTGACTTCGCGTGATGGTGCAGGAACCGAGGTGTATATAGTTGTGGATAAACACAGAAAATAAACATATTTTTGGTCTTATGGTATTGTTCTTGAATTGAATTGTCTATGGAATTGTTCCAAAGCAACCCAGCAGCCTGAATTTCGATGTGATATGGCATCAAACTGTGCATGTTACTTGTTACACTTGTTGTCACATTTCTTGCAAGCAGACGAACACATCTCAAGCATGCTAAAAAGAATGGAATGAATCTGAAACGAGGTTTATAGACTCATTGGAAGATGACGTTTTCGATACTTCCTAGCACGATGACATTTTTATATATTTAGCGACCGATTTTGGGTGGAAAGTGTGTTTGTGTCACACTGTAACAAGTAACATATTCGAACTTTTAACGCTTACTTCAAACTCATTTGACAATCGGCGAAAGTGGAAGTTTGATTTTTGGAAAACCGTTAACAATGTGCGCACGCCCGAATAAACAACTTTCTTTTCCAACTATGGAATTTTGACGAGAAGGTAAGAAAAGTGTTGTTGTCACACCAACATTTCATGTAACAAGTAACATTTTTGGTACCAAGAAACATGCAAACACTGTAGCTATCTCATGTGATTACTAAGATCTGTATTTCTGATGGCAGTGTTATGCTCATACTGGCACACAACTTCAAATTTAACATTCAGCATCACTTGGTGGTGGTTGATGGCATTGTGGGTAGGGGGAGAATCCTCTGTGACGGAAGCTTGTATGTCGTCATGTGTCTTGAGTAACATATGAAAGGGACAGTGAAGTTGAAATTATACAATAGAAGCTCAATTGCCTGAACAGCTTGCGTGCTTACGATCTTAAATTTCGTGTCCTTCATGGACTTGTGTGCAAGTGCTGCATGATAAATCAGATGTATTACTTTTGTGTTACTAGTGACCAGTGTGCTCTGTGACGACGCTGTGTTTGTCATGTCTTAAGGAACATTCAAGTACTAAGAAACACGCAAACATTGTTGAGATCTCATGTAAATTAAATGATACTGTATTTATGATGAAAATATGGTAGAGAGTAAAGCACAACTTCAAATTATTCTGTTGCCTTCAGCCTGTAATTCATGTCAGTGTTGGTGAGAGTGGGAGAATCTTTGTGACAGAAGCCTGTACATTGTCACTGTAAGTTGTCTCACTAGGCCACTGGTAGTCTTGCTGCTGCTAACACTAACAGTCATGTGTTTAAGTGTTAATGGTCTTTTGGGTTAACAGTGATAGACAGTGGTGATGCCAGAAGTTGGATGTAACAACACTATAGCTATGTTTTTCTTACAGGTATTTGGTCATTTTGACTTTCTGCTTCAGGTGTTACGGCAGGAGGCTGATCCTGGTGGTTCTGTCTGGGTGCGATACCTAAAACCGTGGAACTGGGATGGGAAGCAAGCCTGGAAATGGGAGGATGCAGCATCCTACTTGATGGAATACCAAGTTCCAGCAGCAGATGCCCTCCGGAAAATGGAAGATGTCTAGCTCCATGATGGTGGGATAAAAAAAATTACACTTTCAACTAAAGTTCAGGTTTTCACATTGGGACTGAGAGAGAAAGTGTTCAGTTTTCTCACAGCTTTGGTGCTGTTTTTCATTTTCTAAGCAAGGACATACATTCTATTTCTAGGTTTTCACACTTGGAGTTAAAGTGGTGCCTTTTCTAAGCAAGGGTGAAGAGCTGGGTTGTCACACTTGGAGATAAGAGTGTTTTGTTTAGTTTTCTCACATTTTCAGTGTTTTGTGGAAGGTCAGCAAAAACTTCTGTACATCAAAAATAGAAAAGAAGAAATATATATATATATATAATTAATTAAAAAATAAAAAGAGGGATAGTTCTGTGGCACCTAAAACCATGGAACTGGGGTGACGAGCAAGCTTGATGGAATGAAAAGTTCTGGCAGATAATGCAGATCTTACATTTCCCTGAAAACGTGATGGGATTTTTTTTAATTTTTAATTTTGACTAAGTCCTAGGTTTTTACAGACATGTCACATCTTCAGTGTTGTTGTTTTTCTTTTTGACACTAGGCAAAATAAGAAGTCCAGTACAATGCAGGTGATGCATTTGTGGAAAAAGGGAAAAGATTTTAAACAAAAAGAATGCAGTATTATATCAAAATTATAAAACTAGGTTTTGCAGGGTGGTTTAAAAAAAGGTTTGAGTTGGTGAACAAAAGATGGGATGGGTCAAAAAACATGTAACTAGGGTTTCAGGCCCTTATTAGTGTGGTCTATTCATTTTGATAAGTTATAACAATTCATAATCATGTATACATATCATTTGCAACATTTAATTTTTGATGCTGCTGAGATGGTGGGCATTTCAAGAGATTTAGCTTATGCATCTGTTGTGCTCGGAAGTAGTAATAATGTAAAATTTCCATTAGCGTGAGGGATAGTGTTACAAAGCATTAAGCCTATCCGATGTATCGCACTGAAGAGAGTCCTGTGGTGGGATTCAAAACTCAAGTCTTGTGCACCGGGGTTGCGTTGTTGAGACATGCATTCTTCTCAGTGAAGTCGCTTTTTGTTTTTCCTCACACTGTTGACTGAAAAAGATCTAGTCACTTTCTGATGTTTCGTTATAGTTAATTTGTATATCATATATAACATTTCAAATTTCATTTTTATGTGAAGCTTGTGTGGTGGGCATTCCTAGTTTTCTGTCATTGTTTTGAGCAGTGAAATAGTGTACTAGCAACAAAATACATTGTCCAGATTGGGAGTGCATTGGATGGCTAAACAAGTTTCCGGAGGTTTGTCACAGCGTCTGTACTCTATATGGTGGTACATTATGTTTGTCACAAGTAACACATGGACAGTAACTGTTTCCATGGTGTAGACCAAAATTCTGGTGACAAGATTATAAAAATACACATGCTGGCAGTTGAACAAATGGAAAACTGAATTACATTTTTGACGCTGAATTTGGTAGATGCTTTGTTCTGGTTTCTGGGGACTCGTGACACCATTATGTTTGTTTCTCACACACATAAGTGTGAATGACAACAGAGAGGGTTAAGCTTATATACTTTAGACCAGTTTGTTTCAGTTGTTAGCATTTTTTTATTTATTAAGTATTTGTTTTCCAAACTGGCAACTGAACTCAGTATTTTACAGTGTCTATGTTTTTGATGACAAGTGACAACATCTCTCCATCACAGTCATGCATGTCACAAGTAACATTTTAGATCCTCTAATTCTGGGAAAGTTTCCAAGTTGTGTCTTTTTCAACAGTAGCTCTGATAGTTGATATAAATGACATTTTCTGATTTTTTAAGTTACTTGTGACTAATTACATCATTTTACTTGTTGTCACAAGCACATGTGTCACAAGAAACCAATAAGTTGAATTTGTGACCGTCCACCACGAAATGAGTCGCTTGTCACCAAACTTTGATTTTGATGTTTTGATGTTTTCTGATAGTATTCTTTATGCTCTTTTCAATGGTGAAAACCGTTTTTGAATATGTCCATTAGTTTTTCAGCTACACATCTTGAAATAGGGTTACCCTCAATAACGCAGTTTTGAGAAAATTGTCCTGAAAGTTGTCTTATTGTAAAAAGAAAATTTCCTTAGCAACCAATGATTTATCTTCACAATAAACCTTGCAAACATCAAACAATAATCAATAAAACATGTCAAAACTTTGTTGGTAAAATTTTATTTATATTTCTCAAATTATGACTTTTTTTAAGGGGGAAAATGAATCATGGAGATCTGCATGTAGTCCTGAACCAGCCATTATATCAACTTTGACTTTTTGCCTGTAACTTAACTGCAGTCAATTCAATTACATACTTGTGTAAAATACAGCTGTCGGCTGTACACTCACATCCGACCTTTCGTGAGGCCTGGTGTACAGGACCGTGTCTGCTGATAAGACTTTAACAAAACTGCAGGCTCATTTCAATGAAAAATGGCAGAAAACTAAAATGAAAAATTATGTTACACTGAACATTCCCCAAACCTGACATTCACTTTTATTGCTCAGACTCACTCTAGAACAGATGGCAAGAAATGTAGAAACCATCAAAAGTGCTACTGATGCAATTTTCATTTTGAAATTTAAAACAACAACAACTTATTGTTCAGCTAAACGCTCAAGATCAGTCACAGAAGAAAAACAATTCTCATCATGATTATTTGTTCATCAGCAAATGATTTCCTTTAAATCCTGTGTACAACAGGAAAAAGAAAAACTGAACTGTAAGTTTCTAAATGAAACATTTAAAACATTTGTGTCATTCAAATAAACAATCCTACCTCAGTTGTTGACAAAATCAAACCATGAAGAAAAGAATTCTCCAACTTACAGGAGCCAGAAGGGAGTATTTGTACACTCACATCAAGAGTCATTGGAAAACACCTCTGACCCCAGCACAATTTCCAGAAAGTCATCAGGCACAAATATTTCCCCATTGGGAGTCTTAAAGTTCAGTTTTCACACAGAAACATTTGTCAATACTGAAGAAACATTATCTGATGCTCAGTTCACACTCATCTCCACAGTCATCATATGAGTCCCAAGCTGGTCATTTCACAGTCATTCATTGGTGTGCTTGCCAAGATTCCCAGAAGGATCATGTCTTTTTCAGCTGAAAAACAAAAAGCAAAAAACCAAATTTATATCAGTCATTCTCATCTGACTGACAGAACAGGACATTGGATAGAAAATCAGTGTCTGAAATACTTAAAAATGGTCCTTTGTTTTCAAACAGATTGAGACAGACAGAGAAAAAGGGCATACATTAGTTTGTGTTGATGTGCATAATATTTCTAATTCAGGACACTATTAACATGCTTGAGTGTACACATGTATCCCTTTGCACCGATGCTCTAACTGGTTTTAATTATTCTTTAAGTGTAAATCCTGTGCTTCATGTATTGGTTTATGTTGATGTGTGTGTGTGTGTGTGTGTGTGTGTGTGTGTGTGTGTGTTTGTGCGCGCGCGCATGTGTGTGTGTGTGCGCATGTGTGTGTGGATGTAAGTGTGTGTGTGTGTGTGTGTGTGTGTGTGTGTGTGTGTGTGTGTGTGTGTGTGTGTGTGTGTGTGGTGAGAGAGAGAGAGAGAGAGAGAGAGAGAGAGAGAGAGAGAGAGAGAGAGAGACGAGACAGACAGACAGACAGACAGACAGACAGACAGACAGACAGAGACAGAGACAGAGAGAGAGACAGACAGACAGAGACAGAGAGACTAAACAACAACAAAAACAACCTCACCTTCATTAAATTCTGCCATGTTTAGTCTCCTGGCCAAGATTTCATCTGTGGAAAACTGTGCTATGCATCCAGGTCTTTCGCAGTGTGCTAGAGTTGACGTCTCACGAATTTGTGCTCTGAGTCTGCACTTGCACTGAAAGTTTTGAACTTTCAACAACTTGGTGTCAGTGTTCAGTCATGTTATCCTGAATGTCAGTTTGAATCTGTGACACAGAGTTGTCAACGAGGCCTTCACTGTCTGATATGGAGTCTTCTGAATCGTCAGCACACCCACCACTTCATTCAGTATCCACAGTTTTCTTCTGAATCTCCGTTCGATGTTTTCACGTCTCTTCTGCTCTCACTCACCATTTCAATGTCGTCTTGATTGCTTTCGTCCTCTCCATCAATGGCATCCTCTCCTTCAACAGCAGTTGCAAAATAATCAGCAATCAAACCTTTGACACCATCGGAATCGTTTTCATCCAAAATATTAGCTGCACGAGCTGAATTCAAAACTTTCGCCAGCATTAACTTGTGTGTGTTGTCACTCGCCACGTTGAAACATTCTTCGCGCCGGTTGGTCCTGTAGAGTCACATGATCTTCATGGCCAATGAGAGAAACGGAATACCCTCCTTAGTGACGCATTGTTTATGGATTTCCCTTATTTTCAGAGGTTTCATTGGTAGGATATTTTGAGTTTAGCCAATCAAACCTGAGCTAGTTTGAAAGTGGAGACAAAGACCTTTCTATGTGAAAGTGGAGACAAAGACCTTTCTATTTATCCAAACTTGACGGGTCCATTGCAAGTTTTAGGGGTGAATGTGGTGCATGAAACTTAGTAACTTTCCTGGTTTTTGTCTTACCTGGATAGTAGGGTATGATATGAAAAAGTCATTTTTAGACAACTTCAGGCGAATAAACTGTCTTTTTGATGGTATATTTACGGAAAAGAAAGACTGCTTTTCAATATTTTGCCAAAATCTCAAAATCGATACCTGACACCCCCAACACCCAAATTTGCGCTCTAGCTCCAAACAGCCTGAGGGGACTTCCAACTCATTTCGTGGTGGACGGTCACGTTTAAGGTACTAGTCTGAAGAGGTTGTTGCTAAAGGTAGTAGTCTGAAGAGGTTGTTGCTCATATCATTATAATTAAAGTGATTGGACTGTTCACATGGTAACTTTAACAAAAGAGGATTTTATAGCCCAAAGAAAACATTGCTTCTGTATAGCAGCGTGCTTCTTGTTACTTGTGACACCATACTTTGACGTCACATGCACATGTGTCACAAGTAATTTGTGAAATGTTACTTTCAGTGTAAGAATCAGAGTCTGCCGCACTTACTGTCATTTGATCTTGTACCGAACAAATATCTGTCCTGACAAATAAAGTTACCCCTCCATAGTTTTGCTCTCCTTTACACTTACAGTGTGGAATTGTCTGAGAGAGGCAGAGTTTTGTGTGCACTAGTGATGTTACAAACACTGCCAGATCACCACAGTCACCACTACAATGTGAAAACTGACATTACACATGCATTGCACTTGGGTTGCAGAATATACATGTGCTCTTTGAACATTATTTCTCCAATATTGTGCATACAGCAAGATAATTTATGTTGTCACACGTCACGAGTAACATGCACACTGATGTCAATTTCAAACAGTGATATAAATACTAGTCAACTTTCATCTTTAATTCATACAAAACCATTTCCATGGAAGAAAGAACCACCAAAGCATGCCCCAGTAACGACTGTCAAAGACATTTCATTTTTGAGTGACTGGGAAAGCACCTTTTGACACTGCACCATATAACCTTTTAATCAGAGGATGGAAAAATTCCCACTGTTTCTAAACTGCACAGATCACTTACCTCATGATTTTTGAAGAATCTGGAGTTTTCAAATTTGTCCCTAATGTCAATGAGTCTTGCTAGCAATGATCTTAATGGTGACATCTGGTACTTGAAAAAAATTAGCATCACTTCAGCTACCTGCACATACAAACAAGAAGGTATGTCACAATGCAAAGATCAGCGGCGAACTGCCCACCTTTATCTTGAACTGGCTCTGTTACAAGCCTATTTTGAAAACAGAAAACTGATAACCTCAGGGCATATGTAGTTATTTTAGATTTAGAATATATACACATGTGACAGGCAGTCAATCACTCATTGTGCAGGCAAATATCTGTCTATGAAGTACCTTGTCCAACTCTTTGTCTGTATGGATGTATCTTTTTGTCTATTATGTATGTATAACATGTGCATGTATATTTGTATACGTATCTTATTCACTGTTGGAACGGGTGTACTGATATGTTGTATAATTGTGTTATATTTGTTATATTGAAATTTAAAAAAAAAAAAAAAAAAAGAAGAAGAAGAAGGTATGTCACTTTTTATGAGCCTCCCCCACCCCCACCCCCCCTTGAGTTCCCTAAATTACATTGTCAGATTCTTTGAATTCTGTGTCTGGTCTGTACCGGATACGAAGTGGAAATTGTAAATGCTTCAAGAGTTCACAAGATTCCAGAATCATCAACATTATTTGGTGGCTTAAATCTCCCAGCCACCTTGACTTTGAAACATTTTACAAAAAGCCCAACATTTTGCATAATAGTCAACCTTGCAATGCACCACTGACATACAATCTGAATACAATCCAGTGATGCATAAATAGTGTTCCCAAATTCAGCCCTCATTATGACCCTGATCCCACAGCAACCCACACTACTGAAATGTTGCTTCAGAGATAGCCCCATGAACCAGCATGGTCCTTTTGAATGCTGCTGTGAATGTGAATGTGACCCTGAAATTAGCCAACAGTCACTGAAAATAAAACCCCAGTGAACAAGTAACATGTCTTCCTGGATCACTCCTTGTATGGACATCCAAGGTAGATATCAGTACTGATTATGATGATAATAATAATAACAAATGTTTATTTATATTGCACCTGTCCAAGTTCTAAAAATGAGCTCTAGGACTGTACAGCATCATGTCAGTCTCCAAGCATGGTACAGTACCACATCAGTCTTGTAAAGCTAAGAAATACAGGCATCAGTTAAAAAAACAAAACAGGATCTAGGTAATACAACTGCATATGACAAGACAATGATTATGAATGACTAATTGCGATAAAGTACATTAATAAAATTATTTTTAAATCATAATGTGGCTGCAGTTTTTTTTTAAAGACAATAAACATTGATAACATAAACACTGAATAATATTCCTACACAGTGCTGAGGAAAGCTCTAGCTCTAGCACTACCCTATTGGACACACACACACACACACACACACACACACACACACACACACACACACACACACACACACACACACAACACACACGAAACAAACACAACACACACACACACACACACACACACACACACACACACACACACACACACACACACACCACACTTTTAGCTTATCTTGGGAATCCCAAGAGGATTCTTCTCTTCTGAGGCCCTTCATGGGGATCAGTCGAAGCTATGTCATGATCCCCACTTTGGGCCTCTAAAGACAAGAATTTTCAACATTACACAACCACGTTGACATTTAGTACAATGTGTACTGTGTGTACTGTGTGCTGCCCTTGGGCACAAAGGGGCTCAGGCTCACCAACACTTCAAATCTTCTGAGATACAAGCCATTTGCCATAGCTGTATGGCCTGCCAGTCTATCTGCTTCACCATTGATCCTTAAAAAATCATACAATTTATCCAGTACAAATACTATATATGCTGTATCTAATGAACATTCTGAATTACCTGTTCTTTTCGTTTAGTTTTTTTTAGATTTGTGTTGGGGGGTTCACCAGACATCTGAAAAAAGAAGAAGCGATTCACATGACATATTTCAACAATGCAGTTTCAGATATACGTCATACAGAATCTCCAACTAGGCTAGCATTGGAGGAGGTTAAAAAAAGGTTTGTTACCTAGCACAGCAAGACACCCCACCCCCACCCCCCACCCCCCATTTGTCCAGTTACATTGTCAGTTTGTGTATCCTCTCTTTGGGCTGCATAATAAAAGAACAAATACATAAAAAGGGTTTACATATTTTGTACTAAAATGCCATCCCTGAAGAAACCTCTCATGCTTTCAAAATGTGTGGAAGTTGCCACAGCTTCCCAGTACAGATGGCACCAGCACAAGACAAGGCTGAGCCAGGCTGTGGGGGGAGGAGGAGGACAGCCCCATAGAGACAACAGGCATGCATACAATATCACCTGTTTTAAGGGAAATCATGCCACTCTCAGTCCAGCCACACCTCTAACTCTGTATTTTCTGTCACAAAGACCAATACCTGTCAGGGTGGTGTAATGGTTATGACTGCCAAAACATAACTACTACTTTAAGTGTTCTTCCCAAAGGTGCCATTTTCCTACAATTACAATTGTTTACTTCTTTCATGTAGTGGTATCAGATGAGGGATGGGGTGGGGTGAGAGGGACAACTGTAAACTGGATGTGCTATACTTCCTGGCCTACAGGCAGACAGTTACTAAATTAATTTTTGTTTTTTGTTGTTGTTGCTACTCTTATGTTTCTTTATATATCATGTTATGTATGTGTTTTACTGAAGAAGAAATACACACCAGGGTCAAATGCTATATCTAAAGCAGTATCAGGAGGGTCAATGCTAGGTTTTATTATCCAAGGACCTGCTGGTTAGTAATAACTGATTGCACTAGACATTTTTCAAACCAGTGTGACATCTACAACATGGTGAAAGTGGTTCTGGGAAACCAGTCAGGCAATCACTGTAACAGGTCAAATACAATGCATCCTGTACTACTACTAGAGCTCTGCTAGCAATCACACCCTGCTCCCTTCCCTGCCTAGAACTCTCTATCTCTCTCTGCTGCACTTTTGAGTTTTTTGTTGTTAGAATTGGTCAAACAAAATAACAGTCTGACTGATTGTTGATTTTCTCCTAATACATGCTGATAAAATACTGGAAATAACCAGTTAATGCAAGCCCTGCAATAATGGCAATGAACACAACAGCAGTAAAAAAAAAAGAAAAAAAGGTACTCACTCTAATTGCTTCTATCCTGAATCCAAGTTCTGCTGTTGAGCTTTCTTGTTCTCGAAACTGAAAGTGAAAGAAAGTCCCCAAATCAGAATAAGACATTCAATCATTAGCAAAAAGAAAAAGAAAAAGAAAAAAAAATGCTCACGTGTCTCAGAATAATCAAAAGAAGAATATAATACCATTTTCCATAGAACTGAGATTTCCTGTGACCTTGAAGGTCAGTGAATGACACAAAAACTGTGATGAATAGATAACCTGCAAAGTTTGAAAATGCTCAACGAAACGGTATCTAAAAAGCCGATCTTATTTCTTGTTAAAAGTTTGAAAACTCATTTAAATGGTCTTTTGGGAAATCTTGGTATTAATTTTGTGTTCTTGTATTAAGACTAAGTGTTAGTTAATACAGGGATAGCAGGAGTGGAGATAGCTCAGAGGTACAACAACAGAAATGTGACTGAAAGGTCTTGGGTTCAAGGAGTGGTGGGAGAATTTTATTCTCTGGGATCAACTTTTTGTGCTGATCCTTATTTTAGTATCCATTCCACCTGTTACCACAGTAGCATGCAACAGATTCCGGTCATTAGGCCAAAAGTGCATCCTACATATGTGGCTTTGAATGGCAACACATGACAACTGGTGCAGAGTTGTATAGTGTACACAGAACTTGCACCGAGACCAGACCACAGTAGTTTCACACGGCATCAGCCATTTAACAATTGTGGGTGTGTGTGTTGTGTGTGTGCATGCATGCGTGTGTGTGTGCATGCGTGTGTGCATAGTGTGTGTGTGCCTCTTTTACATAGTTATGCTTGAACCCTTGTTGATGTCTACATTATGTGTTAGCTTTTTCGTTAAATTATTGATAACATTTTCCATCTTGATGTACATTATGATGTGTTATATTATGCTTGTTCAGCAATTTCAGACGCAGAGTAGGTGCTTTACAAATTTCCATTATTATTATTAAAACAGCACTGCTACCACTTTGGTGGATATTCAGAATGCACTCTACAGTGACACATTTAGAGTCACATATGACTAGAATACAGTGGGTCTGCTTGGAAGAAGAGGATAGCACTATAGCTGCCATTATGAAGCACTTAGGGCTCATCTTAAGATGAGGTGCTCAACAAGTGTTTATATATAAAAACCTTTTCTTAAGTGTATGTAGTGCTTTATATATATATATATATATATATATATATATATATATATATATATATATATATATATATATATATATATATATATATACATGTACTGTTGCCTATGTACAAAACATATACAGTCTTCGCAGTCAATAAGAGCTTATCAAGAAACACAACTTTAAGGCTGCTTCAACCTTTCCACCTATAGGTTCTGTGTGTATATAAAATCAGATGCATGTGTTGATGGCACAGATGCATATTCTATTTTTTCTCTGTCACAGGTGTCAAGCACAGCTGTAGTGAGGAGACCCAAACACACAAAAGGTTAAAAAGAATGCTGATTTTAATAGGACAACACAAAACAAGCACAACCCTTTAATGTTAACCTTTTTTTTTTCAAGCAATACGCAAAAGGTTAAACGGAATGCCAAATTTGATAAGACATCACAAAACATGCACACATTTTCAGGGTAAACCCCTTTTTCAAGCAGTGGTTGCGTTGAAAGGGGATTTATCCTGAAAATGTGCGCATGCTTTGTGTTGTCCTATTAAAATCAGCATTCCTTTTAAACTTTTCTGTGTTTGGATCCTATTTCAGAATGCTAGCAGTTAAAAATAATAATTTATTTTTAATTTGTAGTGAGGAGATTGGTAAAACATTATTGCTATTCTGCCTGTATCATTATGCCGTAGTTTTAGCAGCAGCAATTTGGAAGGCTGCTGCTGAAGAATCTTTATCCTTGTGTATTAAGATCAATCAGTTAATCAGTCAGTCTCTTCTCAGGCACAGAAACTATGACCATATAATAATCAGTAATTGTTTTTGTTTTTTAATCTCATATATGCAATGATGGTAGTGTCTGTATGTAATGTTTGCCTATGGTTTTAACAGGATCTCACAAGAACTTGCAGCATCAAGACAGGACCCTGCAATATTATGTGTTTTGTTTGAGTTCCAAAACTTGTCAGTGTTTCTTCAGCATCACAGGTAAAGGTTCAGAGGACTCACACTGAAATGGTCTGTTGCGTGACAAAATGTTCAGCTGTGGGGACTCTATATTTTGCATCCATGGTAGCCCCTGATGGGCAGTCATAGAGACTTTGGAAGGAATCAACTGACCTGCATGTAGCGTAACTTTGTAATCGCCTCTTGCTTCTTCTCTTCTTCCGTAGGTGCATCAGGGTCAATGGTCACCATTTTCTCATACAAATCTTTCCGTAACACAGGGTTCTTCACTTCCAGCTCAAGAAATGTTCTGCAACCATTCAATAAAATAAAAATTGGGAGGGGGGGGGAACAGAGACTGACTGACCTTTATTACACATGGATAATGGTTTAGGCATGAATGCCTGTCAGGCAACCTGTTCCTAACACAATTATGAACACTTAAAAAAGTAATGTGAACATGAAAATTATTATTATTATAACTAAAGGTACTCAACAGAAAGCAGAAAATCACACAAACTATAAGTTACCATCACAATCAAAGAAATATAATTATACATTTTTTAAGTATGTTTCTGACAAAAGTGATCTGAATAAAAACACCAAAGAACGAAATATTTCTCTTGTGGAATGTTCCTCTTGCGACAGGTCACTACATAATCAGGGGTTGCAATTACACAGAAAGACTGTGTTTTTAATGCAAAATAAACCCCTCTCATGCAATTGCTCAAACTCCATGCATTTATTATATGCAAAGAAGTCCAGATCTGTGACAATGCATTTTAATTAAAATCTGAAGGCTCAAGAAGTATCTCTCTCTGACATCAGGATGTGAAGTCGGTTGTCAAAGCATATCAACTTTGACAGCTGCCAGGCCTGTGGTAGTTCAATAACTAGGTCAGTTTCCAGCCACATTACTAGCTTCCCTGCCATTCATTTGCACGCGGGACCAACCACCTTTTGCAGCTCAACATCATGTTACAAAAGACAATGCAGAAAACTCTTTTTTCTTTTTCTTCTTTTTTTCCACTTGTGACAACAGTTCTGACACAGTTCCTTCCACTAGCTCTGACCGGGTTGACATTAGGCTGCCTATACTCAAGAAGGTAAACAAACCAGCCAGGAATATGCCAGTACCAGTGAAAGGCCAAGTTCTAACTAGACAAAAGTAAGAAAAAGGTTCAAACTGCCATGGAGGGTCCCAAGCTCAAGGGTACCAAAAGCAGTGCTGTTATCTCTTGGGCTTGCACAGAATTCTGCAGTAGGCATTAGAAGCAGAAGTTCAAGTAGGTAAGAGCAGGATTGTTCTGTAAAAATGCCATGTTTGGCTGTATGCATCATTACATTCACTGTGTTTCCTGTATGCAAGTTCTAAAAAGTGTTTGCAACCCCTGATAATGTCCAGTTAACCATATAGATCACACATCAAGGGTGGGTGTAAAGGGGCTGGGACATGAGAGTAAGTAAATAATCGGGTTTCTAATGCCCAGATTATGGCAGGAGAGTAGCGAAATCAAAACCACAGAACAAATAACTGATCAGAATGTTCATCAACCATATCAGGGCAAAACCCTTGTAACTGAGTTCAAACAAATTAATAACAACAATACCAACAAATCATTTATTGTCCATTAAAGTTTGACATTAATAATAGAAAGTTATGTTTGGGTACAAACTGCACTGTCAGTATTGAAAGCTAAAAGAACACATCACATACAATACATGAAATATTAATAAGGTTTGTTGCCTTATATGGCAGGCTCCCCGCCAACCCCCACTTCACTTGCGCTGAGAGTATGATTATTTCACAAAAGGTTTGGCAGTTTATACAACTTTTCTAATGTATTGGTAACTATTAACCAGCATACCAAATTTCATTGCAAAAGGTTCACCAGTTCAGAGCATGTGGGACAATCTTATTTTTAAACATGCAGACCTCATTGTAAACTTGACCTTGATGTGAACAACACAAACTTTGCAAATCTTACTTCTGGGTGTTCCCGTACTAATAATAATGTGCCATCACACCAAGTTTGATCACGAAAGAATCAATGGTTCAGATGAGGTACATGTGTTGGACAAAAACTGCATGATCTAGTATACAAAACTACCACAAGTCTTGTAAGCTACATGATGTTCCCCCCATCAAAACTCAGTTACAATTTCCTGTACAGATCAATGCATAGTTAATGTGTGCCAGTAAAAGCCACCACTTTACAATGTTTAAAATATTGAATATGACCAAACTGAAATGAAAAGCAAAAACAGTAAATAGCTTCCATAATGTGACAGAGCAGACAGGGCATATTGCTCATACCTTTTCCCCATTTTGATGTCCATTATGTTGGGATCAGAGAAGTGTTGCAGAAGATCTTCCATCTCAATGAAATCTGATTGTCAGTCAAGGACTGTATTTCATTATGCATTTTTTTTTAAACAGAAATTAATGATGTGGGCATCCAATGACTTTCTTGACTACAAACATACTGTTCTATCATTCTTTGCAATCAAGGCTGTTGATATTCGACTCAACCTCTTCATCACTTGACTGCAAGCAATGGGGGATGGAGAAAGGCTTTATGTACCAAAGCTAAGTACCAGGGTGACTGCATACATTTCTGGATGCACAAAATCTGCTGATTTCACAGCAACAAAACTACATTGCAAAGCAATGTTGTCCAAGTTATGACATACACAAAAAATATTCTGTTTCTTTTGGCTAAATTTGTTCTTGATGGCAAATTTTTTGGTATGGGCTTTCCCAACATCACAGAAACACACCATTAGGGGAAGTCTTTCCAGCAAAGCTTCCAAAGCTGGTCAAACTGCTCTAGGGGCCAGTCTCTGTTACAATCGACAGTTCACAACAGGTACAAAGAATTTTAGTTAGCAGAAGCATGTTTGAAGACAGTAGCCATAGTGGCCATCCTGTGACTGATGCTACCAAACAAAACAGACCTAAGGTGAGTCTCTGATCAAAGAAAACCAACAAATTACACAAAATGATGAAAGACAGTTTGTCTTTCATTGTGATGCTTGGATCCGATTGTCTGTCATCACCTGGGTGTAAGGAAGCATTTTACCAGCTGGGTACCCCACCAGCTGACCAAAGAATAGAGTAGGGGATGGGTAGAGTGGTGCCTTCACATGCTTCAAAAATTTGATGACACCAGGTCAGATCAGGTCTGGGACATCATCATGGGTGGCAAGACTTTTGAACACCAGTATGACCCAGAAACCAAGCAGAAGTCTTCAGTCTGTCTTTTTCCAGACTGAGAAACTTCCAAACAAATGTCTTCTTCTCTAAAGTCAGACTTGTGGAGAGGTGGTGTTTTTTTGTTTTTGTGCTTCAAATAATATTTTATGTAAATTGCACTACTATGAGTGTGGCCTTCATGTGAATGTAATATAATATTGTGTTTAGGTTAACATGTATCAGGTGAGCGCTCTGAGCATTGATGAGCACATTATAAAGGTAAATATAAATGTACATTATCATCATCATCATCAATGCAGAGTGGTACATCAATGCCTGTCTGTGCACCTGCAGCCTGCAGCTTCACCACAACAATGCCCACACTGCCACTGCCACTCCGGAATACCTGGAAGAAAATCATGTTCAGCTGGTCACCCACACCCAGTATTCCACAGACTTAGCCCTTTGTGACTTCTTTGTTTCATCAAGTGAAGTAGCAGTTGAAAGGGAAGTTTCAGGGCATCAAAGATGCTTTAGCCTTCATTGTGGGTGTGGTTTCTGGTCTAAAACTTTTGGGGTCATCCTTGCAACAGAATACTCTGGATTTCCCTAGTGCAAGTCAAAGCTAACAGAAGTGTTTCACTTTTAGGTTTACCTGTTAACATTTTAATTCCTCATTTTGCAGGGTAGTATTGAACACAGACTTCTACTAAGACAGCATGACAACAAATGTGTGCTGTTCTGTCTCATAAAGGGAAGTGGAGGTGGACATCAGATTCATCCCCCCCCCCCCCCCCCCCAAAAAAAAATCCTTGTGAGAGAGTTGCATTGATTAGAAAGCCATTTTTTTTTAACCCTTCCTGCTATGTAAGTAAGTAAACATGGTGTTTAACATCCACAGAAACCATAAGGCTTATTAGGGATGGGTCCTGCCACGAAATTAATAAATATACAAATAGCCCTTTTCTCTCTCTAAATCAAAATTCCAGGTGTTTTGTTTGTTTGTTTGAAATTGTGGTGTGTGTGTGTGTGTGTGTGTGTGTGTGTGTTTGTGTGTGTGTGCATGCCTGTGTGCACGTGTGAATACAGATACACATATGATTGTGTGCAGACATGTGCATGGAAACTTACAGTCATGAACCCTTGTACCCAAAGCATTTTCAAGTTTGTTGGGAACTGCTATAATTGAGTAGATTGCTGAATTCAGGTTGTGCTATATGGTGCCAGGTGTGTGTATATGTGTGTGTGGTTCTGTATGTGCATGTGTGCATGTTGATGTGTGTGAAGTAGATACATGTGTGTGTGCGTGTGTGAAGTACATACATGTGTGTGTGTGTGTGTGTGTGTGTGTGTGTGTGTGTGTGTGTGTGTGTGTGTGTGTGTGTGTGTGTGTGTGTGTGTGTGTGTGTGTGTGTGTGTGTGTGTGTGTGTGTGTGTGTGTGTGTGTGTGAGTGTTCATGCCTGCATATATATATAATACTTTATTGTCCTTAAAAGGAAATTTGCTTTGAAACATACCATCAATGTAACATGTGAGTGAACAAAACTGTTCAGGAAAACAAAAAGAAAAAAGTGTTTAAACAAATTACAATTATAGCTAAAACAAGTTAATAACAACATAATATATGCACACACACACACGCCTTCACACACACACGCACACACACACACACACATGCATGAGACAGAGAGAGACAGAGAGCATGTGGCATGCCCGCATACATGTACACGTGTGTGCATACACACATACATACACACATGCACAGCTGCGACTGGCCAATTTTCTGCGACCTGACACACAGCACATCAGCAAGACACTCTCATGTACACACATGTACATACACTCCAATACAGCATGGAAGACCTGAGACATGCAGTCAATCTAGCTGCGTGCTCTCGGGGTAGAATACTGACTCTACCTGTGCTGGTTTAATTCTCTGATTGAGAGTGGAATGAAAGAGTACTTGCAGCGATTGAGTTTGCACTTTGGGATTCTGCAACATTTACCTGAGGGAAGTGGTTGATATTCTGAGTGAAGGATGTGTATAGCATCAGAGGAGATCTATTGTGCTTGTCAGACTAGGGTCTGTTAAATTTTTTCCTGGAGTGAAGGAGAGAGTACAGCCTACTATTTTTGAAGAAGTGCTTGTGGTGTGAAGGCATTGTGATTTGGACTGAACTGACAGGTTTCCATGTGCATGCATGTGTGTGTGCACCTGCACATGTATGTGTGTGTGTGATGGTGTGTGTATGTGCATGTGTGTGATGGTGTGTGTATGTGCATGTGTGAATACATACACATATATGATTGTGTGTGACATGTGCATGTTCCTATCTAGCATACAGGCTATGGGTCAGTTTACTGACAGCCAGTCTGATGCAGGGCAATTTGCTAACTCCGTCTGCATGCCAGACTGGTGTCTTTGCAAGCCCAATGACTGCCAGCATGTCAACTGGGAACTTACGGTCATGAACTCATGTACTCGGAGCATTTTCAACTTTGCAGTGAACTGTTATAATTGTGGAGATGAATTCAGTTTGTGCTGTATGGTGCTCTGTGTGTGTGTGTGTGTGCGCGCGCGCGCACGCGCGTGCGTGCGTGCGTGTGTGTTTATGTGTGTAGGAATGTGTGTGTGTGTATTGTGGGTATATATTGCATAGGAATGCATGCATACGTACGTGTGTGTGTGTGTGTGTTCATGTGTGTAGGCATGCATGTGTGTGTACTGTGGTGTATATATTGCGTAGGAATGCATGCATACATGTGTGTGTGTCTGTGTGTTGTGTGTGTGTGGGTGTATGTGTGTGTGCGTGCACCTGCACATGTGTGTGTGTGTGTGTGTGTGTGTGTGTGTGTACCATGTGTGTGTGTGTGTGTGTGTGTGTGTGTGTGTGTGTGTGTGTGTGTGTGTGTGTGTGTGTGTGTATGAGGGTGTATGTGTGTGTGCATGCACCTGCACATGTGTGTGTGTGCGTACCATGTAGGAGAACTCTGTGTGTGTGTGTGTGTGTGTGTGTGTGTGTGTGTGTGTGTGTGTGTGTGTGTGTGTGTGTGTGTGTGTGTGTGTGTGTGCCTGTCTGTCTGGTCGCTCCACTAACCCAGGGGGAGGTGTTTAATTATTTGTACTGAATTGTTTTTGTTGTGTAGACTACCAGGTGTGCAGCAGTTAATTTTGCCTAGTTGATCTGCATGCATTTGTTTTTAATTTTGGAAGAAATGTTTCTAATGATCATGTACTCTATTGATTTATATAATCATCTTTGACATGCATTAGGTGGGTCTTTGTACAGCAATCAATTTTTTTCCAAACGGATGTCTTAGCTAAGAATAAAACTTTACTGATAGTGGGTGGCATCAGACAGAATGTGAGAGAGACAGAGAGAACACACACACACACACACACACACACACACACACACACACACACACACACACACACACACACACACACATGCACAGAGTTCTCCTACATGGCAATATACCAACCCAAACATTGCAATGCAGCACTGTTGGCAAAAAGGCATTCAGCAGTCTGGCATGGAGAAAAAGTAGGCAGACTGGCACTCATTCAGCAGACTGACACTCAGCAAAATGGCATTTTCCTATCATTTGCTTTCTGAACTTTAAATAATCTCTCTCCTCATTTATGAAACTGCTGATTTAATTACCTCCCTACAGGGTTTACTTGCTGAATGTATACCGTGACTCTTTCTACTCAGGCAGATTATGAACCATTACAACTGTTAATAATGTATACCCAAAGAACATACTGCTTCAGCAAGGCGGACAACTTATAAATTTGAGAAAAAAAACATTCCTTTTTATTTATCAGTCTTGGGCAAACATTTCCAGCAACCCCCCACCCCCACCCCCCCAACACACATAACATCTAAATCTCATTGTTATACCTAAACACACATTTTGACAAAAAGGATACACTCTCCGTTATACTCCACTTCTCTGTAAAACTTGGGCACCACATCCTTGAGTGCTTCACCCATCAAAGCTTGATATGTCTTTGTCTCATAGTTCTCTTTCTCCATGCGCTTCTTCCAGATGGTGTTTGGGCCTGCTGGTGCAAAGGAACCTGTAATATATATGCCACTAGTCAAAGATAATTGTCTTTTTTCTTGGTCCTGATTCAAGACACCTGAAGTTACTGTTCCATGTAAAACAATCAACATTGTAAATGAATACCAGAGCAAATGCTCAAATGACCCCACTCATCTGCACCTTCTTGCTCACCTGCACCTAATCCCATCCCGGCCTCCTCCTGCCTCCTCCACTGCTTTGCTGTCCCCCCCCCCCCCACACACACACACACACACAATCTGCTCTGCTCTCATACCCCCTTATCCACTCCAACCCCCCACCTGCACCTTCCCATTCTCACCTCTCTGCATTCCTACCACATTATCCCCCCCCCCCATCTCCCCCCCATCGCCCTCTGCTTCCTACCCCCCCCCCCTCCCCGGCAGCAGTCATCTGCAGCTTCCCATCTGCACCTGCCTGTGCTTCTCCCTACCCCCCCCCCCCCCTCAACCCCACCATAACATCCCCGTCTCCTCCAAACTTTGCTCTCCTGCCCCTTATCCCCACCCCCTCCCCCACTTCCCAACTACCCCCAGCAGTCATGTGGGAATTTCAGCTGGCTGGCTCCTACTGGAGGGTGTTGCTCCAATTACTTGACCATGCTGGCAGAAGCTGCAGTTCCCAGGCCTGGCTAACATTGGAAAAGTAATGACAGCCTCGTGAAACATTCTCAAATTGAAACTGACATCCATAGCATCATCAGTTGTGGGCTTCTGTGGCCCGTAAATACCATGCTCTCAATCTCAATTCCATATTCCCATCACAGTGAGAAGAAAAGGATGGAGGTGAAAAAATTAGAATAGAAGAAATTGAGAACAAAATTACATTTTATTTATAAATAACTGAATCAGTCTACATCATCATTCAATTTAATAATAATAATAAAAGTATTTATAAAGCACAAAATCTTGTCCATAGAGACTATTCTCAGCGCATATATTTACATTTATACTTAAAATTACAGGTGGTCAAACATAATACATCATATTATCACAATTCCACAATTCAGTTAGGTTGTTCTTCAATGTGACAAAATCCAGCCTAAAATCAAAATGTAATAACATGATGCAAAAACGTCTCACTTTTGTCAATAATGCATTGAAGTTTCAAGATAAAATGAAAGCTAAACAACTTGGAATACAGTTTCCATATTTTATTGTGTGTGGACTATGTATAGCAACTGAATGACTAAATGGGTAAAGCTTGGAACAAATGTGACACCTCAACTTCGTAGGTACAAAACTAAATTTTCTGTAAAATTGGCCAACAAGTTTTACAACAAGCTGAAGGCAATTTGCACATGTTTTCTGAGTCTGAAGAGCACACATTGGCTGCAGACAAAAAGGAATACTCAGAACAGGATGTGATACACACTGTACCTAGCATTACAGGATTTCACCTGGCTTGAACACAGTATCCAAATGAGTCTTTGTACGTCTTCAATAAAAGGCTTGTAGTTGTATTCTTTATGTACAACTTTAACTCTTAAATTGCACTGATTTCTGCTGAGTGCTGTGCTGTGAGTCTGCCAAGAGATCAAGTGTCAATGTTCCCATTTTTGGCAGCCATTTCTGTGTGACACATGGTTATTAACCTAAAATAACAAAGACGTAACCAAACTCATCTTTCATTTTATTGCTCATACTGCGTCCTGAATCACTGCAGGGCAGAACGCAATAAACACCTGAAAACAAATTAAACTGTTTTAGCAGTTACTATTCATTTCAATCTATAGAACAGTGTGAGATTCAAGATAAGGAACAACCCAACTGTATTTGCATGATTCGGTCATGAATATTCATCTCAGAATAATTGTCATGGTAACCTAAAAACCATGGTTATTTTGAACTTGAAGTGTGCTGCAACCTTGAACCATCAAGGTGAATGGCCTTTTGTGACGCACCTGGATGTCCAGCCACCTGTATCCAAGCATTTTTACGGTTTTTGAGCAATGCATCACTGGCTGGTGCCGTCAGGTCAAGGGCAGTCTGTAACACACAAGTAAAAATCATCTCATCCACATGTCACTCACCATTTTACTGAGAACAGTTTGACAAACACAGTTTTTCTTCTTTTCGTTCTGGTACACATTCGACAAACACATGCATCCTTTTTCTTTCACATGGAAATGAGAGTTATCAAAGTGGAAGTTGCACTGTTAGGTGAACCTGAGTTTAAACAGCAAGTGATCACGGATAGGGTGGAGGGATGGCGGTGGAGTGGTGCATGAGAGCACTGAGGTGCCGGGGTGTCCAGAGGACGGGTAGCGAGATGGAGGGAGGGGAGTGCGAGGTGTAGTGGCGAGTAGGGGATAAGGGCCGGTTGTTTAGGTGAGGAGGTGGAGAAAACGGGACTGGGACAGAACAGGGAGAGACTCTGGCACTCTGCGCAGTGCCAGCGAAATTGTTTGATTTTGGAGCGTTTTTGTCAGAATGGGGACTACCTAAAACTGTCGCCAAGGCTCTAGGCGATGAAGGCTACTACTCCAAGCCGCCTTACTGGACCTTACAGACGAGGACATTCGCAGCTTCAATGAGCTATAGAAGGGGGAGGTGGCGGCCCTATACGCACGGCTGTGGGCCAGTTGCAGGCCGACGGGAGTGGCGGGCCACTCGCCCCTAAAACTGCCACACCTGCGCCGTCCGTCCGCGCTCCTGCACGACCTGCCGCTGAAGACGAACTAATGAGGTGGACATCAGTGCCAGGGCAATCGCAAGGGTACATCTAGACCCCCAGTTCTATCTCCAGAATATCAGATTTTGTTGGATATTGTGACCGGTACAGAGAAAATCTCACTGGGACCGGGAGGTACATTGAAATTGAATAGCGGGACTAAGCCGAAGCTGCACGCCGTGTCCCCGGCGATGTGGATCGCTGCCGCATCATGGCAGCCCTCTACAAAAGTGGCGATCTGGCGCCGCCAAGGACTACATGGCGTACACGTTGAAGATCTGTGAACTGGCATCGAGATACACATGGGCTTCGGTTCTGGCATGTGACCATGCAGGCGTACCGACGCCGACAGGCAGCAGCCAGGTTCCGATGGGGGTCAGTTTCACAGCACCTGTGCACAGTGCTGCTGAAGGAGAAGGTGGCGACACCAATGGGCATCAAGCTGCGTGGAGGGCAGACAGGCATAAACCCATCAAAATAGAACAGGTCTAGGGTTCCCTAGATCTGTTCTATTTTGTTCAGCTCACCAGCAGTTGTTCACTTATTCCTCGGATAAACCCAGCAAGCTTCTTCTGCCACTCTAGCCCTAGGACCACAGGAACACAAAGACTGCACCAGGTGCAGTTCCAACACCGTCCCTTTTTACTCCTTTTTCTCCCTACAGTTTCTGAATGGAACCTCCTCCCCACGGCTATTTCTTCAGCCCCTTCACTCAAGTCTTTCCCGTGTCGACTAGGCTGCAGTCTTCACAACCTGCAGCCAGTCCTCACCTCCCGATGAATATCAAGATCATGTACGTTATTTTAACGTTAGATTAGCAGTCTTATTTATTGTTTTAATAACACCCAGGGCACTCACCATAACCACCTTTTTAAAACACATCATTGCAGGACTCACTATGCTCTAACAGAGCCCAGTCTTTGACAGGAAGAAGGCGTTCATACAAGACGACTGCATTCAAGCAGGCCACAGTGTCAAGGGGAGCTTCAATATCCAGCCCAGTGTATGGGTTTTCTGCCATGAACTTGAAAACCTCTGTTACTTCAGAACAGTACTTTCAGGTTTCCCATGCTGACCACTTCCCCTTTCCAAAATGAAAAAGACCATATCATAGCCTCTAGAACTGTTCAAGATGGGTAAGGCCGTGGATTTGCATTCCGCAAGAGCCTCACTGATGGTATAGGTGTGAACTTAAGTGAAGCTCTTCCCTGCGCTGCTACCATACAGCAATCAGACAAGGCAGAAACTCTCATCATGAAGTCAAACAGAACCATTTTTTCCTGATGCTTAGAACCAAACAGCACCATGTGGTAAAATTTCTAGTCAAGGTGACAATAAATTACTACCCATGGTGTGAACCAGACATTTGACAGACCAATTCTGCAAGGCGTCCTGCAAGTGAAGCAGCATTCTCGTGCCTGGTCATTTTCTGGAATGCGGTGGTCGTTTAATCACAACTCTTTGACAAGCTGTAATTTAAAAAAAATCCTTTTCAGGTGCAAATTTGCTGGCAGTGACTGTGTTAGAGAGGAAGGAAAAGAGCTCTTGCTTAAATTTTCTCGATCACACATTTGCTGCATTTTGCCTGGGATCTCGCTAGGACATGAAACCTTTCTCCTGATGCCTTTCCCTTTTGAGGTGTGCGTCCCAGGCTACAGCCACTCTCTTGGCACCTTCCAGCCGGTTTATCATCATCTCTGATATGAAGACCTGGATGACAGAAAACAAACTTAAACTGGATGACAAGGCTCATCGTGAAGTCAAACAGAACCATTTTTTCCTGATGTTCAGCCCACTTCTCTTCGTGTTGGCATTGCCGACATTCCGTTCATGACCTGTGTTTGCAATGTTCAGACATTGATTTCATGATTTCAGATAACAGGATTCTTGACATGTACATTTTAACTGTCTGCCATTCTGCTTACGTGGAAATCAGACGCATCATCTTTATCCGCTAGTAGCTGACTGTCGAAGCAACCAAAACTCCCGTCTTTGCCTTTGTTCTCTCCAGTATAGACTATTGTAATTCTCTTCTATCTGGCTGCCACTTTACCTTCTCAGTAGACTACAGAAAGTTCAGAACTCTGCAGCAAAACTTGTTTTCAAGGCAGGCAAACGTGATCATGTGCAACCGCTTCTGAAAGCTCAAAGCTCTTCGTTGGTTACCGGTCCAAGCCAGAACAGACTACAAACTGTTAACTGTCTGCTGTCACAACTTCTTCTCTGAGTCTGACTCATCTCTTGCTTATTTCTCTGACCTTTCACTGTGCACACCCTTTCCACTTCCAGGCAGCTTCATCCTTCTGCAGACACACGAATACTACGTTGTAACAAAAACATTTAGCCGACGCTATTTCTCCTACAGAACCCCAAAGCAATGGAAATCGCTCCCTTCTGACATCCGTTACACTCAGTCCTCCCATACCTTCAAAACTGCATTAAAAACTCTTACTTACTTACCTCCTGCATTCCTCACTACATTCATTCTATGCGCACGAGCGCGTGTGCGTTCGTGCATGCTGTTGGCGAGGAATACAATATATATTATATATATATATATATATATATATATAGAGAGAGAGAGAGAGAGAGAGAGAGGAGAGAGAGAGAGAGAGAGAGAGAGAGAGAGAGTATCGAATTATTATTTTTGAAGTTTTAATGTATACATTACTGTTGATCTTCTAAAGCGCAGTGTGCTCACCCTTGTCAGTGACATACGGCACTATAAAAATTAGCGCTATTATTATATTAACAGAGAAAGACGTCAATGGCATAGTTATTAAATGCTGTGCTGTTTTTTGTTTGTGAAGAAGAGGTGGAAGACAGCAGCACCTTCGAGACTTGTCATTTTGAGACTTTCTGTCGGTCAGTCATTCCAGAGAAGTTAGCAGGTCAGGATTAATATTCAGAACTTTGAAGTCAATGGAACTTGGAGTCTCTGTCTCAACAGTTTATCCCAGAAATGCTGCCAGGTCAGTATAATCATCTAGAATACCCTCGTCCAAGGCACTTGGAGTTCTATTTCAATTATTACACGTACAACACAACTTTGCAGGTGACAGATTTCTTTCCAGGACATAGTCTGCCTATGTGAGAGATCAACGAGTGCATGGAGGGGGTGGACGGGGGTGATATAGGTGATTCTCATGCACGAAGAAGCTACCCACATCTGCTTCTGTCTATGCTGTTCCACCATGTAGAGTCGGGAGAAGCGGTCTGCATGAGTTAAAATTTGATCTTGTCAGCTTGTTTGGTTCTAAGTCCGGGCCAAGAACACTTGAAAAGTCACAAGCAGCTCCTCTTGATATTGTCCTGAACATGAGAGGTCCAGTCTATCAGCACTGATTTGCGGTAGTTGTCCTGGTTCTCACCAGAAGGAAGAGAGGAAGAGCGAGGGTAAAACGAAGCAGCATTCAACCAACAACTTTCAAATTATGTCCGACAGGACTACTGTCAATTCAACATAGATCTACTTCCACTGGAACGTTTTTTGTGAGACATATGAAGCACACGTGGACTTTCCTAAGCATCTATCCTTGACTAGAATAAACTTCCAGACATGTTTTGTATAGTATTATTTCAAAAATACTAGCACACACAATTATGCGCAGTTCATAACAATCCATACGTTACCTTCCAAAATTGAGTCATTTTGACACCTGCACTAGTATATAGTTATATAGTTATCATGCCATATACGACGCCATGAATTCATTTGTTACTAAACAGAATGCATATCACATCTTTCAACTCATGCCACACGTGATGACACTTCTTGTGTTCTAAAATTAATCGTTGGCCTTTTAGTGGCCCCATCCACAAATCTGCAGCCGACAAAAGGGGTAGGTGCAAAGGACTTGTGTACCATGATACTTCACTGACAGTGAAGTCTGGAAGAGGAACCCATCACAAGTTGTCACACACAAAGCACACGCATGCGTGCGCGAATGAGAACGTCATGACGTTTAATAATAATAAAATGCATTTCTAATGCGCCGAATCCCTCTATTTTGAAGTATGAAGTATAATAATAATAGTGTACATCAGTGCTCATCAACGCACTGAGCACTCACACTATACATATTAACCTAAACATATAATACTCTATACACACGTAGAGCACAGTCCCACCAAAACAACCCACACAAAGCACCATACGGAAAGACAAACACTCCCCCCTCCCCCCCCTTTCCACACACACACACACACACCACAATAAATTCAAATGTGTACGACACTGATCTGTATCATACATCATACATGCGCGCGACAAACACACACACACACACACACACACACACACACACACACACACACACACACACACACACACACACACACACAATCTGTATCATACATCATACATGCGCGCGACACACACACACACACACACACACACACACACACACACACACACACACACACACACACACACACACACACACACACACACACACACTCACTCACTCACTCACTCACTGCAGCCGAAACTGGGTACTGATATTAGGGCGAAAATGCTGTTATGTGAGAAGAGGAAGATTTTCAGTTTGGCTTTAAAAGATGACAGGGTTGAGCAGTGTCTAAGGTCTTGTGAAAGTAAATTCCAAATGTGGGGACCAAAGCAAGAGAATGTGCGGGGTGTCAGAAGAAGAGCGTAGTGTACGAGACAGAGTGTTAACATGTAGCAGTTCAAAGAGGTAAGCAGGACCAGAACCATTTATAGCACTGAAACACATACAAGCAACTTTATATTTAATACGTTCTGAAATGGGAGGCCAGTGCAGTTTTTCCAGGAGAGGTGTTGAGTGGTAGCGGGGTGCCAAGAGAACGAGTCTTGCAGCAAAGTTTTAAATTTTCTGGGGAGGTTGGATGGCAGAATTAGGTGTACCCATGAGGAGACAGTTGCAGTAGTCAAGCCGTGAGAGGATATAGGAAGTAACAAGAGTCTTCGTTGCGTCTTCAGTGAGAAACCTGCGGATCGAACTAATATGTTCAAGCTCGAAATAAGCAGTTTGACAGATTTTTATGACGTGCTTCTTCGTGAAAAATGACTCCAAGGTTCCTGGCAGAATCAGAGAAGGGAATGTTGTGAGAGCCAAGTGTAATCGAATCAGGGAGGGAAACGGTGCAAGGTTTCAAGAAAGACGAAATGGGAAAGATAAGAGCGTCCGTTTTGTCGTCGTTCAGTTTGAGCCGATATTCAGTCACCCATGTTTGTATGTCGTCTGTGCATGCATTGAGTTGTTTGGTGTGGTTGGTCACTGCACTGAGAGGAGCGGATTTCTTATATAAGAGCTTGAAACAAAGTGAATATCTTTTGGGATGTATGGCATTCAGAAACAGGCGCAGTTGGGTTGTATGTAGAACTGCTTATAACTTTATGAAGGGAACTGTTGTAAAAGTATTTTTTTCCTTTTCTCTATATATATATTCAATGATGTGAGACTGTAGAAACAGAAAAAGTCCTGGAGATAGTGCTCAGAAAAACAAAACAAAAAACAACAACATAGCACCATTCAAACTAAGGTCAATTTCAGAGGGTAAAACTTATTACTCTTTTTGCTATGCTTCTCCTTCTGTCTGAAATTCTGTGCCTGTGAAATCAGACACATTCTGAAGACCCACCTGATTAAAACTAATGAAAGCTATGATCCAAACACATAAAAGGTTCAAAGGAATGCTATTTATTAGGACAAAAACATAATCAGTAATTTTTTAGGGTAATCCCCATTATCATGGGAGCCAAGCACTGGACAGGAAAACAACATAGCTCACCCAAAAACAGATAAGTGATTTAGCTTTTCATCTCATGTTTCATTGTTTTTCACTGTTTAGCTGTTGTCAAAGTGTCGTTTTGTAGCTTGATAACAGGGATTACCTGAAAATTTGCAGATTGTGTTTTTGTCCTAATAAATAGCGTTCTTTTGACCTTCTATGTGTTTGGATCTTGTTTTAGAAAGCTAGCAGTCATTCTTGTTCCAGGTCAAAACTAATACTGCTGGCAAACTCTCTATCCTCTCCACCCTCTTTAGTTATTTCAGTCAACTCTCTCTCTCTCTGTGTGCGTGCGTGCATGTGCGTGCTTGTGTATGTGCGTGTGCGACAGTCAACTGCGTTCGTGCGCGCGTGCGTGTGTGGGGCGGGGGGGGGGGGGGGCGTGCGTGTGAGGTCCTATATATATATTGTGATATATTGTGATCATGCTCATTCTTGGGGTGGACCATGATTAGGTTCCTTTTTTGCGTATATTATTTTCCATGCTTTGAGCAGAGCTGTCGTTCAGTTCAACACACAGCTTTTTTGTAGCTTTTCTTTTTTGCGGAGTAGAAGTCATTAATGGATAGATGTTTGTTTTTACTTCAGCCTTGGCAGTGACATATACAACTTCCCTCAGTCACTGCAGACAACTCCATCTGTAAAATGAAATCCTCAAACCTCCTCAGTAACTCGAAAAAGCTGTCTGGCACGGCTTATATTAATTGTCAAGAAGAAAGAAAACAAAATCTCCCCAAAGGTGTTTAGGATTAGAACACAGCACTGGGATCAGAACACAGAAAAACTGGGAAAGTGTTTTGATGGACCAGGAGGTTGGTTTTTGAAGAACATGAAAACTTTCCTGCAAAAGTTTGAAAAGAAAAGAAAAAGAAAGTACAAAATAAAGAAAACAACAACAACAAAAAACAACAACAACAACACAACAACACAACAACAACACACACACACACACACACACACACACACACACACACACACACACACACACACACACACACACACACACACACACACACACAAGCAAACAAACAAACAAACAAAACAAAAACACTGCCATCACAGAACACGGGCAAGCATTCTTGTTCCTACCACAGGTTTAACACTGACATTGCGTGTAATTCAGTGTAGTTTGCCTGGACTGATGTTTTGTTCTGACCTGCTCAGGATGGGCCCTTCTGTAACAAGAGGCTGGGATGGAAACCATGGAACACATTGAGTTCCACGGTGCAACAGTGTGGAAGCGCAGTTTTAGGTGACATGGTGTTCCATTTCGCTTCGGTGAATGCTCCGTCAACTGCTATGGTCTTAATCTCATAAATAAAGGAGTGCCTTTCAGAGCCTCCGCTAGACTTTTGAGACTATCGGTACGCTGTACCGCCATTTTTTATTTTTATTTTTTATTATTTTAAATCCGGTACCAACCCTCAGTCAGCCGGTAGTCAACATTACCTAGGCCTAATAATGTCTCCCCCCCCCCCCCCCCCCCCAACCGGCGTAACAGAGGCCACTCTTCTTCCCCTTTTAGAAATAATTTTCTCTTCCCCACTCCAGTCTCCACCCTGGCACAACTTAACACGGTTTGCAAAACGAAGGTCACGCTGAGACGCCAGAATTTTCAGTGTCAATGTCGTCTTCATGCCTGTGCCACGGAAAATCGATCATCCAAGCGTTGTTGTATTCCTTTATCTTCTATCACTTAATAGCTGGTGGTTTGATGGGTTTCTCAGCCGTTTCAACGGTTTCTTCGTTTGAAGCGGACGAAGATACAGATGATTCGGTCGGCGCTGGGCGAGAAAAACAACAACAAAAAACAAAACACACACACACACACACACACACACACACACACACACACACACACAAAACGACTGTAGCTATGTTTTGTTGCGCCATATCGTTGCAGTTAGATATAGAATGAAAGTGGAGCGGGGAAAAGCGTACAGCAAAGCGGATTTATTCAAACAGAAATGGAATGGTCCGGTATCTTGCAGTCAGCACTCATGCTTTTGGACATTCGAGGATAGGGGTGTTCGGGGAGCTGGCAGTGAAAGTTTGTATCTGTATTTCGCTTCTAGTATGTGACGCGTGCGGCGTGTAACAGTGAGCGTTTGTTTTGCTTGCTGATCAACTAACACCGGAAGCGATTTTGTTTAGATGGAGCTTCCACTTGCTTCTGGACCCAGGGTACAGAGTATCTCCAGCCAGTCTCACAAAGCGCTCAGTTTCAGCCGGTACGTGGTGACTTTATTTTAATTTTAATTTTACCGGTAGAAGGGGAACTGGTAAATATCGGCATATATGCCGGTCTAGCGAGGCTCTGGCCTTGTCTGTCTGTATCAACACACTCTGCTATAAATGTATCACGCGTATTGCTCCGTCTTATCTCTATGGCTGTCTTCAATTTTACACACCCTCCCGTACTCTCCGCTCTGCTTCCGATACTCTCAGCCTCCAGATTCCTCGCACCTGACTTTCCAGTCTCCACTGTTGGTTTCCGCGCCTTTTCTGTCTTCGGTCCGTTTACATGGAATGACCTTCCCCTTCCTCTCCGACAGAAACCCTCTCTGGACTCCGTCAAGTGTAACCTAATTTAAACTTTTTTCCCCCAAAACTATAGACCTACCAAGTTTTCCGTTCCGTGCTGCTGTCTTCATCCGTCTAAAGTTTCTCTGTTTGCTGCCCGTTTTAAGATGTGTAAATTAAGCTTTGTATAGTCAGTACGCGCGCGCGCGCGTGCGTGCGTGCGTGCGTGCGTGTGTGTGCACTTAGAATAGTCTCTACGGACAAGATTTTGTACTTTATAAATACTTTCATCATTATTATCAACACCCTAATTTGGCGCTCTTTCCATTAACCTACTGAGATAAAATTTAGTGTGAAGATTCCCTGAGATACGAGTGTATATATAATGTAGCAACAGTATCGGTAATGCCTTTTTCGCTAATCTAAATGAATTTACACAATAATGCTTAAGAGTATTAAAGCAAATGAACTGCCAGCTCAAGTAAAGGGAGGGTCATATTTAAGCCTAACTGCATCCCCATTTGATGTAACGGTTAGCACTCCTATCCGGACTCGCATGCCAGCGATCCGGTGTATGCGGTGCAATCCCCGTGGAGTCGAACTTACTTTGCTTCTCTCTCTCTCTCTCTCTGTGGACATTTTCATGTATAAAATTTCATTCACTCAGTCATGCCTATATGTACATAAATGATACCTGTAAATTTATATTTATTCAGCAGTGGCTTAGCAAAGACTAGTTGTTGGACGGGTTTTTGTAAAATGGAGTTTTCGAGTTCGAATTCTCTCTCCCCCCCCCCCCCTCCCCCCTCTCTCTCTCTCTCTCTCAGGCAGTGAGGTTTTCGAGTGATTGCCATTGCAATGACTGGTCATTTGAGACCTACTCTATATATCCATAGAACTCTGCCCAGTCCTTCCGACTACTTGTGAGAATGACCCACCCACCCCCTCCTTACTGTTCTTTATAAGATAAGCATTGACTGCTTCCGTTTTCTTTTCCAATACTAGTTACATGAAGTGATCAGATGTTCTACTGCCTTAGTTGCAGGTTGTATGCACATAATGTGTAACTGAGTGATGTATGCATGTGTGCACCTGGCGCTGTGAACATGCTATGTTTTGTGTGGAAATTCTCATGTATAATGTTTCGCTCACTCATTCGTGCCTATATGTATAATGAAGTGACATACTGCCGGCTTAATGCCATGCAGTCTTCATTCCACGGAGCAACGCTTTTTTGTGCAGGCTTTCTTGCACATTTAGGCTTATCTGACAAATGCTTCAATGATTTACTGTATCTGAACGACTGCAGATATAATAATAAAACTTCATCGTTCGGTAGAAAGTCTGCGGACTAAGTCGAGCGAATTCAAAATACCACGGCAGAGCCAGTTGGCGAAGCATGGAAGCTGACTACCCAAAAGGCTTAAAAGGGTAACCTTTGAAAGCTCTCGGTTACATAGTTCAGGAGCTGTGTGAGAGTCGAGGTGGCCGTCCTGAGCTGTCCGTCCTAACGAGCCTTCTGGTTTCCGTGGACGTAAAGAATTATTGAACCGTGCTTCAGCATTGGTCACAACTTGTCCCTAATATGTCAACTGACATCTGAGGACATTAAGCATCACTTCATCATCAGCTCTCGGTTCTCAAAAGACGGGATCTTATAACTAGCTCTACGTCTGCGGTACCTCAGCGCGGGGTAGCAAAGTTAACATTTTATACATTTTTCTTTTCGTTCATTGCGAACACAGGAAAACATAATGAAAGGGGTAGGGGTTTACGAGAGCGAGAGAGAGAGAGAGAGAGAGAGAGAGAGAGAGAGAGAGAGAGAGGAGAGAGGGAGATTGCGTGTGTGTGTGTGTGTGTGTGTGTGTGTGTGCGTGTGCGCGTGTGTGTGTGTGTGTGAATGTGTGCGTGCGCACGCGCGCGCCTGAGAATTTGCAAACGACAATTAAAGTGACCTTTACGTATAATCAGTTTCAACACGAGACGACTGGGCACCATAGTAACAGTAGGTCGCTCAGCCAGTGCAGCTTTTGCGACTGGAAATATCATTATCTCGCGAAAACTCTGGAAAATGTCAATCATGCCACACGAGCGCACCTCTCCCGGAGTAACGACAGAAACAGAAATCCTTCAGTGTGACACAATCGAAGCATCTCCTCGACAGTCACAGCCCCAAAACAGCAATACAGCAGCAGAGACAAAACTCCCCATTCCTCAGTTCTCAGCACAAAGATTCATGCAGTCCATATTAAACTCTGGCAAGTCCCTCTGGCAGCTGATTATGAGCGTCAGTTCTAAAGCAAGCATTTTATAACTAAAAACCACGATGCAAACAACAGCATGCAGTCCTGACAACACCAAAGAGTCTAGAGTCTGTGGCGGCCTTTATGTATAATCGCGTCAATGAATGCTATGTCTGGATTCCTGGTCTTGGTGGTATTTTGTAACAGGTGCCGGTCACTCAAAATACACACCAGATGTCTTGTCATCCATTGAGAAAACGAAGTAATACACATTAGCACAAGGAACGCAAACAGTGTTACGAAAGGCAACTTTCCGAAGTCGAGTATATCACACTATGTCAAAACAGAAAACAGCGCGTCAATACAAGTACAAGCTGTCTGTTTTCATTCTAAAGCACGATCTTCGAGATCATTTTTCGAAAGGAATTAAACGCAGGTCATCATATTAACCTGTAGAAACTGGTGGGTGCATATAGAAAGATGTCAAATACGAGATGCAAACCGTTTCTGACGACAGTTAAACAGTTATTTTTCTAATATTTTTTTAAAGTACGCGTATGACAGCTATATGAAAGTAAAGCTAAACCTCTGATTTTCGTATGTACGTTTTCAAGCCAAAACACTCCGTTAGTGTAGAGTTCTGATACCATCCTTAACATGATGTCCTGCTGTGTCAATAATGAACCATAAACACAGTCATCTCCGGATATTCACGTGGTTCAGACTCGGAGGCAACCTATAAAAATTCATTTGGACTAAAAAAAAACAAAAAAAACAAGCAAGCAAACAAACAAACAAACAACAACAATATGATTATAGTGGTCATTTCAATAGCGCGGTATCTCACCAACAATGGTGAGCACACAGCTTTGCGCGATCAACAAAATGTATACAAAGTGCACACACACACACACACACACACACACACACACACACGCCATCCAGCTCTCGCTTGCGCACTGTACCAAACTCATGACCAGAGGGACACGCACACTATCCTCCCCACCCACCCCCCACACACGCGCGCAAACGACCGCCGTTTGGCGATGCAAATGAACCTTGACCTTATAGTTATCACCCCAGCCGTTCTCATCGCTGCAACAACTGTCTCGATTGTAATATATATATATATATTGTTTTACAAAACATCGCATCATGTACTGAATGACGTCGTAACTCTAAAATGCATACTTGTGATTGAACACGCACACGCACACACACACACACACACACACACACTTATTTTAAAACAACAAAAGCAATTCAGCAGTTCTTCAACACTACTGAACTGACGTATATTGAAAATATTTTTAATGAATTACGGTCATCACAAACGTACGTCCCACGTTCCAGTGAAATGCGTGTTTCTCCTTTCGGTTTGTGGGCTGGTTTGGCCTAGAGGTTAGGCGTTAGGCTTGTCCCATGGGCGCCGGTTCAGATCACTGGCACACATAACCAACAGAAGAGGAAGCTCTTTTGTTCCCCGGTGCAGTTCGACTGAACAGGGCATGATCAGCCATCTGAACTGGCATGATTAGCCATCTGAACTGTCGAGTGGTGTATACGGATAGAGCGATGTGCGAGTGTGTCTGGCTGATGTAGTACTCTGTGTGTATGCAGGTTTGGTGAGGAGTATAATCATGTACATTTATCATGCACTCATCAACGCCCTGAGCTCACATGATACATATTAACCTAAATATGATATTCTATACACATGTAGAGCATATTCCTACCAAAACAATTTACATAAAGCACACACACGCACGCGCGCGCGCGCGCGCGCACACACACACACACACACAGAGTGACTAGCAGAAACTGGGTACTGATATTAGTTAGGATGGAAATACTGTGAGAAGAGGAAGGTTTTTAGTTTGGCTTTAAAAGATGACAGGGTTGAGCAGTGTCTAAGATCTTGTGGGAGTGAATTCCAAATATGGGGTCCAAAGCAAGAGAAGGTGCGAAAGCCACGAGTCTTGCGTTTGTATTGTTGGATTTCCAGCATGCGGGTGTCAGAAGAAGAGCGTAGTGTACGAGACGGAATGTAGACATGCAGCAATTCAGAGAGGTAAGCAGGACCAGAACCACTTATAGCACTGGAAGACATACAAGCGACTTTATACTTAATACGTTCTGAAATGGGAAGCCAGTGCAGATTTTCCATGAGAGGTGTTGAGTGGTGGTGAAAGGGTGCCAAGAGAACAAGTCTTGCAGCAAAGTTCTGAATTTCTGGAGAGGTTGGATGACAGAATTAGGTGTACCCATGAGGAGACAGTTGCAGTAGTCAAGCCGTGAGAGGATATAGGAATTAAGTAACAAGCGTTTTGGTTGCGTCTTCAGTGAGAAACCTGCGGATTGAACTAATGCATGTGTGTGAGTGTGGGTATGTATGTGGGTGGGTGTCCGGGAAAGTGGGCTAGAGGGATATGTTTTCTGCTGTGATAATTTGTATTATATATTTTATTTTTTGACTTTTTTAAAATTCAGTATGTCTGTTTATTATTATCAGTTAAAATGCTTTTGATAACAATAATAGTAATAATAGTAAGAAGAAGAAGAAGAAGAAGAAGAAGAAGAAGAAGAAGAAGAAGAAGAAGAAGAAGAAGAAGAAGAAGAAGAAGAAGCAGAATGTA
>JABMCL010001899.1:0-27500 GCA_018857735.1 Alviniconcha marisindica | reverse complement strand
CAAGTTTAAATCAAATGTCCTGAAGGTTTTGCGTTTTCAGAATGTTCAAACTCCGCGAAATAACAGCCGCTTCACATGCAGATACTGTCCATGTGCAGATGGAATTTACATATTAAGAAAAAGTCAGCGTCACTGGCGTGCCACAGATGAAAGAAACCCAGAGATAAAGAGACTGCATTGTATTTGTAAAACATGATACGCCTTTTCAGACCGTCCATATAAGAAAATGTCCGCAATGTTCTATCTTCATGCAAATCATTTCCATCTTCAAAGTGTATGCAGTTTTTGTACCTAAGCGAAATCTACATACATGCTTTGTGAACACGACCTTAAGCCCCTTGTCTTAGGTAGGTAATGTTTAAAAAGAAATTGAGTGACGAAACACCGTCAAGTGAATTTGTCAAGACCACACACTGGGTATGAAAAGATCTCGAGAAAGGAGCTTCACAACAGACTGTATAAAAGATATTGCCAAAAAGAAAATACCAACATTAAGATTGAAAAGGTCACGCACGCGCGCGCGCGATCACACACGCACGCACGCACGCATGTATACACACACACACACACACACACACACACACACACACACACACACACACACACACACACACACACACACACACACACGTGCAAGCAGCCAACTGCAATACCATCCATTGCCCAATATGTCCACAAAGGAGAATACGATTACAGAGATCTACATATTACAGGAACACTGTCATCAAATGCACACAGTTCAGTTCAGTTTAATTCAGCTGAAGCTGGTATCTGTGCGCTCGGAAACGTCCACATGAGCTCCATTCCGTCTCTCTTAAGTTTCCCCAACGTTGCTTTTGAAAGAGTTCCAATGTGTGTTTGATTGACGGTTGCTCTTTCTCTTCCTTTTATGGAAGATCGTCGAACGCCTCCGCTTTCCACACCTCTCTCCTCCAGGCGATCGATGGTGTGATTGCCTTAGCTTCGTGTCCGCAGGTAGTCTCTCAAGCTCCTCAGTATTTATTATCTTCCGAGACGCAAGCCACTTATGATGGTTGCATGCATTCTCTGCCAGCCTATCTGCTCGGTCATTTCCCTTTATTTCACAAACACACAACATACACTATCAATGAATGAACAGATTTACCTTCGCAACAAAATATGAGCCTTTTGCAAACGGCCATGGAACAATATCTGAGCAACTCGGCAGATCTTCCTTGCTTTCAACAAGGTTAGACACAGGTTCTGTGTCTTGGATTTTAACGTACTGTAAACCGCACAGGGCCATCTCAAGATGAAGAAAGACACTTAAAACTCTATACCAGTTCTAAACACACGTGAAGAGTTGGTTCACGTTTGCAGACACAATAAAGCCAACAGCGAACAAAACCATGTCAAACAGTCAATGAAAAGCATATATGAACAATAAATATTTTACATTTCGCGTATCTGCAACTCGCAGAAATAAATAAATAAATATATATATATATGTGTAATAAAAATATTATATATAAAATAAAACGTTGCGACGCATTGACTACAAAGCCAAAACAATGGAAAGTAAAAGACAAATTCACTGTCTTAAAAGCAAAGACAAATCCACATAATTTAGCAGAGTTCAGGAGCTGTGTGAAAGTCGAGGTGGCCGTCCTGGGCCTAATGAGCCTTATGGTTTCTGTGGACGTAAAGCAACACTAAACCATGCTTAGGCATTGGTCACAGTTTGTCCCTGATATGTCAACCGACATCCGAGGACATGAAGCTCATCATCATCACATAATTTAGCATATTAATATCTTTCACAGGTTGTAAATGTTCAGTTTCTAGCTTACTTATACTCCGTGGACTCCCAACACGGGAACCTGCATCAATCGCTTGTGTCGATGAGCAGGGTGACCTGCTTTACTCCCCGGGCCCATGCGGGAACCTGTGTAAGCCACACCAACGCAAGGAGTTAGTTCGGAATTTTACGTCCCGTCAACGGCACAGGGTCACCTGAGAACGAATCACACATTCACAACTACTCCATTCCAGGTCGAAACGCAAGTCACAATAACACAAGTAAAAAGACAGCGCACAGTTCTACACACAACACAGTCAATAGCAAATACAACCAAGCCAAAACGATTAGCAGATCTCAACATTTACATTTAACTTATTTACAACTGAGGGTCTACCCCCCGGGGGGCGGGGGGTGGGGGGGCGCCCCTTTTAATATTTTAATCATTCATAAGGCAATAACTGAGGTAAAAGTTAACCCAATATATGCAACTAAAACTGGACATTGGTGAAATGACTCCATAATGCCATTCATTGTAGATCTCGCCTACCTAGCTGAGGCGTGGCACTACCGTGGTGTGTCTATAAAGCACACAGTCTTCACGGTATTTCCCCTAAACAGCAGTCAGTAAAATTACTCCCTATCCCGTCTCCATGCCACCACACTTTCACACACCTGCCTCCATCCCCCAAACCCCACATAAGAGCGGCAAACGATAGGCGACTTGCCAAACAGTCTCAGTTGATACACACACACACATATATATATATATATATATATATATATATATATATATATATATATATATATATATATATATATATATCTTCGTCTTCTTACGAAACATTGAAAAGCTAGCCTAAAAGTGTTGTTGGCAACCGCAAAGGTTCTGTTTATAAAACTGATCTTATCTGAAAGCAGAGCAGTGTCCGATAATTACATATTTCCAAAAACAGAAAGTGTCTCAGCTCTTCATCTAATTTTTCATGGTTTTTCACCGTTTAACCATTGTTTAAGTGTTTTGTAGGTTCATAAAGGGTATTACCCCAAAAATTTGCATGTTGAGTTTTGTCCTAATAAATAGCGTTCTTCTGAACCTTTTATTTGTTTAGATCTCCAAAGTCCAGTAAGCCATGCATCCGTGAAGTCGTTGCACCAAAATTCTAGAAGAAAATTTTGTAAAATACATGAATAATAAAAATGAGAAAGTTTCTAAATGCACAAACACTGGCATTTCCAAGGATACAACTGCCGACATAACGATCTCTATAATTAATCAGTACTTCACTTACATCACGGAACAACCCCCAAAACTACCTAAACGAAATCATTTGCACAACTCTATCACAAACATCCTCACTTCTTTTTCTTCATTGCCAACGGTCACACTTACTCCGTATTCACAGGTATTTAAGCATTCTGTGTGAAAACCCTACACAACCGCGAAGGTTCAAACACCAGCAGAACTTGTCTTCTGCGTAGGACCAGCAACCACCCATAAACAATGCACAACCGTCTAGTTCCGCAGTAAGACTGATTTGGAAATTCCCTTTTCAAAGTAGAACCACATGGTGACCATCTTCAAAGCATTTCTTCCACGGAACCACAACGAATGTCAATGTCGCGTGGAGTGCACAAAGAACGAGCACACCTGCCACGTCTGTCATCTAGTCTGCTCAATACAGGCAGCAACAGGGCACGTGAGCCGCCCTAGCCTCTCGTGTCTGCCCCGCTATGTCATCCTGCATGACACACGAAAGGCGAACAGGGTGTACGCAGTGCCGTGGTGACTGCCGCACAACATACTCAGCTGATACTTAGACGGGTGGCGGTACAAATCAATGACTGTCTGACTGGTTGCGTGTCACACACAAGGCGTTGTCTCTTCATCTACACTGCTTCAGAACATTGTGTGACAGGTGTGTCTGTGTCAGCTTGTCGGGTTTACGCAGTCAGCTTCCGGCCCCACCTACTGTTGCAGAAGCACAACTGAAAACTTGCTGACGGGTACATGATAATCGATAATAATGCGACGCAATAATGTCAGTAACCACCATCATTCCATCTCTCTTTCCTCGTGCAAGTAAACCCTCTTCCGGACCCCTCCTCTCCCCCGCAATTGTTTTGAAATTCACAAAATCAATGGTAATAAACATCTTACAACATTCTGCAAAAACGGTTGGACAGGATCAAGTAAATTGGGTTCTGGAACAGATTTGTTTATAATTATTTCCTAACATGTTCCTCTGACGTGTTCTTTAATGTCCCCACCTCTCTAGTGTATCCCGTCTCTGTCTCTAAACATACTGTCTGTATGATCCCTCGCTGCTCATCAGTCTCTATGATCACCCTTCTCTATCTAACAATAATAACAACAATAATAACAACATACTTTATTCATCCCAGCATGCATGCACACATAGCACATGCATGCACACATACTCATACATCTATACAGTCTCTCAGTCTACATACGTTAAAACGTTCCATCTAGTGCTAATACTTAACAAACGCAAAATCATCCAGATACAATTGTATCTGACAGGCCAAACAAAAGTTCTGAAATAAAATCATAAGGTACATAAATCCTACTCACCCTCCCCTTGAATTTTATTATCGACAAATGTCCTGACACATGCGCACATACAGTTCATCTCTTCATGACTATTAGTGTAGGGGAGCGGGGTGGGGAGTAAGGGAAGCAGGTTGGAAGCATGGATGAAGAGTCACAAGTCAGAGGTTTCTATAACATAACTTTTAATTACACCAACCAGGAAACAGTGTAGGCTCTCCCCTGAGATGAACACATGAACCCAGGCCGCAACCGCAAACAACCTGCCTCTGCAGGGACACTGGGGGGAAAGGGACGCTGCTGGGACCATTTTGCTTTACGTCCACAGAAGCGAGGTGGCTTATTAGGGACGGGGACGGGGACGGGGGTTGGGGGAGGGTGGGGGGAAACGAAAGAGTGAAGGCTCGACCGCGGATACCGTCCGAAAAAGACCGGAGAGACCGTGGACCGCCCCCAGAACAATGGAAGTGTTAAGGCGGTGTCCCCTCGCCATTGCCCAGCGACTAGTGCACTGCGCAATTGCTGTTTCAACTGCCATGCTTGGGCAGAGCACAAGTTTTAATACTTTAGATAAGGGACGCGGCTATTCGCAGCGTGGCGGTGCGAATTAATGATACGTGGATTCTTATTGGCAGCGCGGCTGTGCGAATAGTGGCCCGTGGATTCTTATTGGCACAGCGACTCTGCGAATAGTGGTCGGTGGTTTCCTTATTCGCACAGCAGTGAAAATAGTGACCCGCTGCGCCGTATTTTTTGCTATTGTTCAGTTTATTTGGGGTTGTGTGGCATTACAATTAACCTACAATCTGGGCACATTGCAGTTTTCTTGCGTCTGGAACTCTGCCATCCTCTCAGTCTCGTTCATAGCTTTCTGCCAGTAGGATTTTTGCAGTCTTCAGCCCCCCCTCCCCCCCCCCCCGCCCCCACGTGAATGGTGTGGGATTTGAAGCTTCTCGAGTGTTTTAGTTGTCTCACAATCGTTTCAAGTGAGTGGGAGCGAGTGATTGGGGGTCAGTGAAGGGAGCGGGAGAGATTTGTTGGGGGGGGGGGGGGGGGCGGGGAATTTATGTGTGTGACAGAGCCGGAAAGAAAGGGAGGGGCAGCAAGAGACTGAGGGAGTACAGTGTATGTGTGAACGTGTCTGCATGCAACTGGATGAGAAATGGTCAGTGGATTGAATGACCTGTTATTATGTTGCACGGGTTGGGAGAAAAGACACAATATAGACAGAAGACCCGAGAGAAAGAGAAGACAAGATAGACTGATCGAGACAGGAATAGTCAGTTTCGACATGGCCGGAAGACGGCTTTCGCGTTGGTTTGAATAAATGGAAAGCATACGAACGCCATTGCTACCAAACAAGTTACTTAACTGGATTTTAATGTTCTGCGTGTTATCGATACAAGATGAAAGAAAAATATACAAAAGGAATGGATGGATTATGTGTGGATGGATTGAGCTCTCTCCCTCTGTCTCTAACATGCATGCACGCACGCACGCACATGCATGCAAGCATGCACGTACACGCACGCACGCATGCACGCACGCACACACACACACACACACACACACACACACACACACACACACACACACACACACACACACACACACACACACACACACACACAGGTATGAGTGGGCGAATGTGCGCTCAAGGCAAAGTACATTAAAAAAAAAAAAAAAAAAATGATCTATATTTTTTTTTAAATCTTCAAACATGGATGTAAGTATCTATATATGACTTTTACAAGGGAATACCTACTGACCTAGACACAGGCAGAAAGCATTTGAGAATTAAAAAACAAAGACATGAATAGGTAACTAGTTTTTTTGCAAATCAATGCTATCAAGGATTGACTGTATCTACTTTGGAGAATATATAGGTCTATGGTAGCTGGATACATGTGTGTGTGGTGTGTGTGTGTGTGTGTGTGTGTGTGTGTGTGTGTGTGTGTGTGTGTCTGTAAAGCCTGTCAGAATGAGATTCAGAATCTTTATTGTCCCAGTACAAGTTTACCAAAAAAAATTGTCTTATGGCGCACACAGTAACAAATAGAATAAACAACATACTGATAAACACGGCAACAAAGGCTAAAAACACACGACACGAAACACACACAACATATTATCACAGCATTAGAGTAAATTTGTACACACAAACATCTGTAATCAATCCCCCTCCACCCTCTCTGTCTTTCTCACACACACACACACACACACACACACACACACACACCACACACACACACACACACACACACACACACACACACATACTTGCACACACAACATATTATTTTCACAGCATTAAGAAGTAACTTGTGTGCACACAAGCACCTGATTAAAACAATATTACTTATTCACACACACACACACATACACCAGTCATGTAAAATATATTTTAAAAATGTAAAATAGGACTAAAATATACTAATTTTAAGACAATACACTTATAAAGAAGACTTGAATCAGAAAGAGTCTGATTTTAAAACAGTTTACAGTGCATTAAATATACTGTCCATTGATCAGTTTGTTCACATGCACGCCCAGGCTTCCTTTCTTTACCTACCCCACACACTTACACGACCACCCCCTCCCCCCACCCCCCATATACAAACACACACACACATGAAATAAATATTGTCCCACTGCTTGCTGCTGACATTGTTTAATTAACAGCTTATTCCTGTTGCTTTTGGTGATCTATGATGGCAAGTATTTTGATTTTAGCAAATGCAAACTTTTTAAAGGTCTTTTTTGCTTGACACTATGACAAGGCCGGGCATAGCCCACTTCAACTGTATTTACAGTCCTTCATGCCAGGGAGCCAAGTTAGTTTGCGCTTGGATTCGAACATCTCTTCATCACACTACAAATCACACATTCGAACTTACCCTGCACCAGTTCAAAACGCAGGTCATTAAACTACCAGTAAACAGCTGGATCACAGTTCTGGACGCAGTACAGTCAACAGCAAATGCAACTGAGTCAGAGACTGACAACAAGCACACCTCAGTCTTCACATTTTACCTCACTATAACTAATAGAAATACAACATTTTCATGCAGGAACCCTCAAATAATAATTTATGCACTGTATCAACTCAACTGAGGCAAGAAAGTTTATGAAACTATGAGCACATGTCTGATTCACTGTTATGATACACAATCTCACATGTTTTGGTGTCTATAATATATAGGCCAATTAATATTTTACCAGGTTTTGTCACTCAGGATAAACTGACAAATCGTAAACTCATTGTACCTTTGTTGATGGTACTGTGTGTGTGTGTGTGTGTGTGTGTGTGTGTGTGTGATCTTGATTGGATATGTTGACTGTCAGTGACAGGACCACTGAACTGTCGTAGGTGGGGCCCCATTTCTCATCAGGAAGAAATGGAGACGGCACATATATTATCCTCTTTTTTTTTTAAATCAAAAATGGTCTGTTCACTCTTTAGTTTTGATCACGAGTCAAGTGGAAGTCTTTAAATTTCTCGATCGATTTGGTAGGGACTGGATTCATCCAGGTTGTACCAGTCTCTCACAGTTATTGGGAAGAAGCTGTTTTTGTAATATATATATATATATAAACAGGGAAAAGGGTATATGGGTGGGAACGGTGGGAGAATTTTCTCAGGAGCGGCGGGAGAATTTTCTTCTCCAGGGTTGACTTTCTGTGCTGACTCTTATTTCGGTATCCGTTCCACCCCCATGTTACCGCAGTAGCACGTAAAAGACCCCGGTCATTCTGCCAAAAGTGCAGGTGGCAGGTTACAGCTAAACACACATACACCTTACATATGTGGCTTTGCATGAAGTGACATGATGCATGGTTGTATGGTGTACACAGAACTTGCGCCGAGACAGCTGCAGTTTCATGTGGCACCAGCCATGTCAGCGCTGTAAGTACACCACTTTGGTGGATATCCAAAAACGCGCTACGAAAAGCTAGTCACTCACGTAGAACCACATGCGAGCGCAGTGAGTCTGCTCAAGAGAGTGGAGAATAGCGCTATATAAGCGATTATCAATCAATCAATGGGTCATTCTCCTGAAAACTGGACGAAAGAGGGTGCCGCTTTCCCGATGAAATAAAAATAAAAATAAAACATGAAACTGTTTAAACTACCGCTATATTTCTGATGTAATGTGTTTGGAGAAATAAGGGAAATACCACAAAGGGTAAATGCATCATTATTTTTTGCGCTGTGAGCCTTTTTGGGTAAAAATCGCGACATTTCAAGGCCACCATTTGTGACAAGGCTTTGGGAAGGTTAGCTGATCGCAGATATTTCCTTGGAATCGTTCGTGATTGAATAAAAACAGGTTTCATGAGAAAGAAGGAGGCCAGTTCTTACATACAAATGGTATTTATTGTGTGTTGCTTGCTATTAACAGCTCCAAACAAAGGAAAGATAATCAGTGTCTCGCATGTTACCAATGGTGTCTTCTGAGTGTGTATCACGATATTGTGACTTGTTCACAACAGAAACTAAAAAACTTTTTTTTCATCAGCTTTGTAGATAACCACATTTCACCTTATTTTTAATGCTTGTTTGATGACAAAAGAGTAGATACAAAATAAATTACAGTCATTTCTTCAGGGGTGGTTGACGTGGTGTCTTACAATGGTGAACGTGCGAGCACACAAAATAATTATTTCTGCTTGTACCATTGACTTTTGACCTACCATAACGTACCAGTCCACATCAGCTGACTTGCACCAGCAGCGTTTGACCTCTTTTTGCACTGTGTGTGGTGTATTATTTTACTAGAAAACTGAAAGCACTGTGGTGTCTTCAGGGGTGAGGGACGTAACACTTGTGACACATATTTGTTCCCACTCAGCTGGGTGTTTGTTTGCAATCTTTTGTAACCAAATTTGGTATTGTGGTGCACCACCATGAGCCGGAATGTCATGCAAAAAAATGGGATTCTATCTTCAAGGTCAAGGTCACAGTGTGGGCTTATATAATCAAAATATGACAGTTTCTACTATATCTTTTATTAGTTCTAAACCAGTGAGTCTTTTGCAACCAAACTCAATTTGAATGTAGATCATCATAAGCAAAGAAGTGTCCAGTGAAAATGTTGGATTGCTGTGTTCAAGGTCAATGTCACAGCCAAGGTTAAAAGTTTCAGTTCATGTTAGTTTGGATGATACCTTATGCATCGCTGAACCATTTGTAACCAAACCCAGTATGGTGAGACATCATTATAAGCCAGAGCGCCATATGCAAAAAATGGGTTTCTATCTTCAAGGTCAAGGTCACAATAACTGAATTTCGGTTCATACAATCAAATATGACTATTTCTATTAGATGTTCTGAACTGCTGATTTTTTGGGGCGACCAACTTAGTTTGACAGTGCATGTGGAGTGTTTTGTGAAAAGGTTGCTTTGCTGTATTCAAGGTCAAGGTCACAGTGAAGGTTCTGAACTTCTGTGAATGTTTGCCCGGACAATATGTCTGATCGGTCAAACTTAGTACAGTGATGCATCATCATCTGCCAGAGTATCATTTATAAATATTATTTTGCGATGCCATAATCGTTTCTACTAGATCTTCAGAAATACTGAAACTTTTGCAATCCAAATTAGTTTGATGGTTCATCATCACAAGACAGGGTAAGACACCATGAAAAGATTTTCTTGCTTTTACACGGGGCGTGAGACAGAGAATATGGCTTGGGGGACTATGGACTAGATTGCTGCCACTCTTGGCTATCCCGATATCTAAAGCAGGGGTCTATGCCGGTTCCAACCAAGAAAATGTGAAAAGAACATTGCTTTTGTAATGAATATACTTGTTTATTAAGTTTTTTGGTCAATGGTTCAAGTGTGTTATTCTTATATCCTTTTGTACATAACATGTGAGACAGATTACTAATTAAGTGCGATTGGTTATTAACTTTAGAAAGCAAGAAACAAATATCCCCCTGACATGTATATTTATATATATATATATGGTTCAGACCAAGTTAGTGCAATGCACCCCCCCTCCCTCCTCCAAATTACTTTGGGGGAAAAAAGGAAGAAAAGAAAAAAAGGAAAAGAAATGTGTAATCTATTTCGTGCATGTCTGTACCTCGAAGAAGACATTTTAAACCAAAATTGTTAAAGAGGCAGGACAATTTTATTTAAATGTTAGAAGTGACAGATATTCCTTTATTAATTCGGAAATATTGTATAATAAAAAAGGCAAGAGTCAAACTGGCCATTGAGCCGACTCTATTCATGCATTTCTGGTGTCTTCTGTAACAGGCAAGACACTGACCTATGACGTAACATAATGCACAATTAACCAAGTTCCTGTCACCCTGTCAATTTACGTCTTATATTTATGTACACAAGAGATGTCAAGCTTTCATTTCCAAATAATAGCATTAAAAAATTCACACTTTGAATTTTTACCCACTATGTCACAATTTTGACCAGTTTTCAGGAGAATGACCCATATATATATAATATATATATATATATATATATATATATATATATATGGGTCATTGTCCTGAAAACTGGACAAAAGAGGGCGCCACTTTCCCGATGAAATAAAAAATAAATTAAAACACAAAACTTTTTAAACTACCACTATATTTACGATGTAATGTGCTTAGAGAAATAAAGGAAATGGCACAATATGTGAATGAATCATTATTTCTTGTGCTGTGAGACTTTTTTGGTAAAAATCGCAACATTTTCATGGCTGTCATTTGTGACATGACTTAGGGAAGGTTTGCTGATTGCAGATATTTCCTTGAAATCATTCATGATTGAATAAAAACAGATTTCATGAGAAAGAATGTGGCGAGTTCTTAGATGCAAATGGTATTTCTGTGTTGCTTCCTACTAACAGCTCCAAACAAAGAAAAGATAATCCGTGTCTCGTACATTACCAGTGGTGTTTTCTGAATGTGTATCACGATATTGTGACTTGTTCACAACAGAAACTAAAGAACTTTCTTTTTTTCATCTGCTTGGTAGATAACCACATTTCACCTTATTTTTAATGCCTGTTTAATGACATGAGAGTAGATATGAAATAAATTACAGTCATTTCTTCAGGGATGGTTGACATTGTGTCTTAAAATGGTGTAACGTGCAAGCACACAAAAGAATTATTTCTGCTAGTACCACTGACTTTGACCTACCCTACCATATGAGTCCACATCAGCTGACTTGCTGCAGCAATGTTTGACCTCTTTTTGCACTGTGGTGTATAATTTGACTGCAAAAAGGAAAGCACTATGGTGTCTTCAGGGGTGAGGGCTGTAATGCTCGTGACAAATATTTGTTCCCAGTCAGCTGAGTGTTTGTATGCAACCTTTTGTAACCAAACTTGGTATTGTGGTGCACCACCATGAGCTGGAAGTCATGCAAAAAAATGCGCATAAAAATGTTGGGTTATGTGCTCTCTAGTGACTAGCCAACTGGTTGTTTTACTATGCACCAGACAGATAACAAGTGATGAGAAACTGACTTACCACATCACCCAGATGAGGAGGGAAGCTGTCAAGAAATTTGTTGTTAAATGGGTGCGCCAATGCAGGCTGCATGTCAGGCCTGTGATAATCCACATGAAGGTTGAGTGTTCCACTTGCATCACATGCCATCCTTATCCCACCTCTTCATCTGATCCACTTCAGACAAACCCCAGTCCACTGTTGTGATAGCATAGTCATTGCCAGGTGAAGGGAGTTGATTTACAACACAGATTCCTAAGTCAGGGAGAAGACTTACTACTATACAGAGCTGTAGGACAGCTGTTACAGTGTCACTGTTAGTTTCAAAAATATGTCTGGGAGAATACTGACTTGTGGTTTCACATTATATATTACTTTCTAGTTTAATACCATCAAAAGCTTTCATGTGTTCTTTTTTTCTTTTGTTGTTGTTGTTGTTTTTCACAGGTAAGTTCATGTGTGACCCAGTGGCATATCAACACAACACACTCCAGCCACTAAAAATATATGCACCACATCAGGCCTTCCAAGTATCTCACCATTCCTTTGCTTTATCTGCAATCAGAAAGAAAAAAGCAAAGATTTTTTTCATACATTTCATACATGATATATATTAATGTGGCTAGCTTCAACTATAATTGTATTTGTTTGTATTTAAAGTAAAACTATAAAAGTATTTGTCAGCTACTAGCTGTTCCTTATTTCTGATGATGATGACAAAGCTGTAATCTCATCTGTTAATGTTATCCTCATGTGGCTTTATGAGTCCAGGTTAAGACTTGCATACATGTCCATTCACCTTGAGGGCAGGGATACTCATGCTACTGATTCAATAGCTGAACTTGCCTTCCTACTCTCAGGAGTGTCTCTGAAGCAGGTGTGACAATTCTGCCTGTTTCATGTGAACCTGTCCTTTGTGCAATCCCTCCAGCTGCTTTGGAGAGATCGCAAACAGGCAATGTACGGTTTAATTCAGGCAGTTTTTATGGCATTTACAAGGTCTGCCTTGAGACAGTTCACCAAAAGCATAAGGGTTCAGCCTGATTATGGGTGATATACCCAGAGACTGATGCACACATGGATTGACAGGTCCCATGTACAGTGTGCCAACATGTGCGTAAACCTGTGTGAGGCAAAAGGAAAGCTCTTTACAAATATAAAAAGCGTTTTATTTTCAGTTCTAATCACATTTGTGCTGCTTGTTGTAGTTGTTGTTGTTGTTGTTATAGCAGAAGTTCCAGTCAGTGGGATGTGTAATCCAGCTCTTTAGAAAAAATCAGAAAAGGTTGTTTTCAGTTCTGTTCACATCTGCATGGTCAATATTACTTAAATATTGTAATTATTGAGCAGCTCATAAACACATACTTTGCCAGCATATCTTTGCATATTAAAATAAAAATATTATGAATGATTAATAAATCGCTAGGTTTTGTAATACCCATTTTGTTTTATCTCCTTGCCTTTGTTAAACTGCCTTGAAGCTTGAACACCTTTGTGGACACTTTTTCCATCTCTTAACATTTCTGTGCATCCTTTATGGATCTGTAGGTCAAGGTATTCCTATTTGCAGAGTTACTTTTCTTTGCAAAGTACTCTCAAACTTTCTAAATTCAGCATTTCAAGAAATAATTTTCTAAACATTCAAAAAGTTTTTACTGCTAATTAATTACAGAACTTTTCTTTCACTTCTGAATACACATCTCCCTTTATTTAGAGCTTCTTAACCTTAGGTATATCAACCAAGAGTATTCTCCCATGCTAATGGAGTCTACCACATAAATGGGCTCACCATAATGTGCCAGTGGTCACCTTCTTTCTTCTTTCTGATGAGCTGTCTTGTCCCTAATATGTCAAATGACATCTAAGGACATTAAGAACCAAAGAAGCTGATGAGCTCATGAGCTGGTTAGGCCTAGTGGTAAGGTGTTAGGCTGGTAAGCAGAGGGACCTTGGTTCAGATCTGCTTCAACTCTCCTTTCTCTTCAAAAGTTATGGTCTGTGGACTCTGTCTTGTGACTTTGTCCCTCACAATTAATGAAACATTAAAATTGCTCTCATCGCTGCCCATCAGGAGTCATTCTGGTGGTGACAGTGTAGTGACAGGTATACATTACAATCTCTCTCTTCCCCCACCTCCATATCATAAGGTACCCCCTTCTCCTTATCACTAATAAGCCTTATGGTTTCTGTGGATGCTAAGCACCACATTTACTGATGAGCTACTCAGGTAGTGAAATATATGTCTGACCTAGGCAACCAACAAAATAATGGCCCTTGTCAGGATCAGATTTTTTGGTAACCCCTCAGCTCTCTGCAGCTCACTGTGGATCAAAAATCAGATAAGGGAGGGGAGGGGGGAACTGATGCACCCAAAAGACTCTCTATGAAGGGAGTAGGATCCCCCCCTCCACTCCCCCCTGGTCAGATTTACTCTGTTTAATATGATGCCTCAACAATTAATTAATTCTTCTTTTTCCACACCAACCTAAAATCAGAATCAACAAATGAGGGAGTTAATTAGCACTCAAAATGCATAACACTAGTACAACATCACAGACCTGTAACTCCATGGTAACTCCCACCTGGCATGCATGTAAATACAAGGTACATAAACTCCACCAGATGTACATCCACATGCATGAGTGCTCTAGGCCTCATTTTGTTTTAGATTTCAACCTAAAATCAGTTAGTTCTTTGTAGAAAATTGCATCCATTTACTGGATCCATCTTCCAAGCAGCAGTAATTACTGTTGAGGTTTATATATGACTTTGTGCCAAAAGGTGTGCATGCAAGGGGTTATGCACTTCAGTTAAAAATAAAACAGTGTTAAAAACTGTTTTCATCTGAAATGTTGTGCACGTACATGAATGAATGAATATTTAGTACAGATAATTTCAGCAACCAGGCTGTGGTTGATTTCAAGATACAGTCGTCTCAGGCTGAAAAAAAACGCTGAAAAATGACCGCCCAAAACGGACATCTGTGTACCAAGTGATTTTCGTCACTTTGCTTACAAACAAATCGCAAGCACATGGAGTAATAATCACTGATTTGTACATGGAAAACATCATTTTATACAGATAAAATATATCATCAACACTCACGATAGTTGTATTTGTGATCAACTGATCGTGAATGTTTGCCTGGTAGTACATCAGATGTGTTGTAATCTCGAACTGAAAACTCTGAACAACTCAAAAATGACAGCATTGCTTTGGAATCACCGGAAACATTGCGTGTGTTCTGATCCATGCATTGCACTACCCAGCAATACTCTCTTTTTTCAACGAAGTTTTGCCCGAAGCCTGAAGAATATTTCCCCTCCCCCCTGTTTAATAAACGTAATAAATTAAGTAAGTAATTGTTGTATTAATTAATAAATTAAGTAAGTCATTAATAAATGTAATTAAAAAAGTAATTAATTGTTGAGGCATCATATTAAACAGAGTAATTATGTCCTTCAGTGGTCTGATGTAATACATCAATCTGATGTAGAACATGCACTGTGCGCTTTTTCAGGAGTTTATTGAGAATATTTTCACGTTTTCAGCCGATATGGGTGTGTGAAATGAAAGTACTGTGAAAAGTGGCATCTTCCCCTGCCGAAGATATGAAAACCATTTTTTTATACTTAGCCGAGTACAGCATGAAGAATTTTACTACAAGGCAATATGTTGTAAATGTTAAGTGCAACTGCTGATTCAGGATGTGTACTTAATTTCATCAAAAACTTGTCAGTTATAAGTGCATGCTTTGTGGAGATTGCGAGAATATTTTGTTAACTGTGCGAGAGTTATGATAGAGACAAAGTTCCAGTTTTTTTCTTGAAGTACTTTTCATCCTGAAAGTTATGTCAGATGGCATGTTTGCCACACAACTGTTGTTGTGACTCTGATGTGAAACATTTAAAGTTTAATTTTAAGCCCAACTGACGTTAGTAAGTATTACTAATAGCGGTTCTGAGAACTGAGCACCGATTTGTGTAGAGGTCATGGTGTGTAGGTTTGACATGTTTGTACTGAGCATATCGGTATTGGGACACTTGCAGATTATTGGTTTAATAATTTCAGATTCATAACACTTTAAATTCATTGACATGACCAGGGTATGCAGAACTGAGTGTACTTCTGAGCTAAGTGGTACAGCAAAGAGGAAAACACCATCAAACAAACAGTTGCAGATGGTACAGAGAGAGGCTGGCCGCAGAGAATCCACACCTCCAAGAGCTGGGGGGTTGGGGTGGGTGGGTGGGTGGTGGTCTCGACTTAAAGGAACTCTCCTTCGGTGGCTAAACTTCTCATGTGCTTAGACAGTTTGAGGAGGTTAAACGAATATGATCAGCGTTAAAGGTTTTGTGATTGAATGTGCCGTTGATTTTATAACGATTTTCGAAGAGGACTTTCCCAGACAGTGTTAGTAACACTGTTTTTCATGAACTCTTTCCCGCATTTCAGTATGACATCATTGATAGGATACCGGAACTTTTCAGTTTTGTGTATATGTCATGTATAAATTATTTTTGTCAATGTTTATTTTTTAAATCTGGACAGTCTGTGTGAAACAGTTTCATTTTCCTAACATTTTCATCAGAACAGCATAAAAAACTCAGAAATAAATTGATATTGTTTGAAATTGCCAAGACAAACAATGAAATGATGTCTAATGTTCTTTCCAACATTTTAGGGTGGCCTGGTGGAAATTCATCCAAACAGGTACATTTGATTCACATGTATGCTTCGAGACATGATTCTGTCACACTGGTACAACCAACACAAGCTCGTTGTGGTTTGTAGACACCTTCAACCAGCCGCAGACTAGTATAAAACCTGTGTGATTTCATGAATATGAAAGAAAACATTCTTTTTCTGAGGAATGAGTGAACAACTACTGGTGAGGTTGACAAAACTGATAGAACAGATCTAGGGAAATGTATTCACCTATACAACGAAACACAAGGAAACAACCGTTTTGACAGAAAATTGTCTCATCGGGTGCATGAAAACGGACAGATAATAATAAGAGAAGAAGGAAGCAAAAAAGAAGACAGACAAGAAGAAGCTGATGTAAAATAAAAAAAGTATTAATTTTTTTAAAGAACGTATACACAGATTTAAAACATCATCAAAATGACGAAAATTAGGAGGAGTTTTAAATGGGCAGATCATGGTAAATACTGAACATCAAAACAAACAAGATTTGCCAACAGTATGTTGGTCCTTACTTTTCGTACAACCCACACTATGATTTTGTTGCCAAGCAAATAGCAAGGCTCCAAAAGTAGGACAGGTTTTCCCATACGCTACTTGTAACAATCATTTGTTTGTTGTTTTGTTTGTGGACTGATCCATTATGAAGCTGATGTTACAGTTTAGAAAAGTTCAATTGTAGGGGTTGCTGCGTAGTATTGAGTGCAGTTCACAAAGTGGCCAAAGTTCCTCCAACCAAGTGAATGGACGAATTTCCCCCATGCCACCCTATGTGTTCGGATCAATGAAATGATGGCAAAATCATTTTGACATCATTACGATATCAATAATTTGATGCAAGATTATAGAAAAGTGAAGGAAGAGTTGAAGGAAACAATGGCTCTAGAAGTAGTTACTGATGGCAAGAATGACAAAACTGAAAAGAATGACTAGGAATATGTACACAACAAGAAAACTCAGGACGGGACATGTGTTTTGTTTTGTGTGCCGCCTTCTTTTGTGTTAATGGATATAAATACATTCTTTCATGATCAGTTCATGTGCTATTACAAGGAGCAAATAGCCTGTTGAACAAAAGCAACGAAGAACTGTGAATGAAACAGTGGAGTTTATATCTTCATAGTTCTTTTCCATTTTTTTAAAGATTATGCAATCAAAGCAGAGATAATTTGGAGTTACTACCATTTATCTTCGGAGGACCAAAATAAAAAGAATGTTTAGCTCAACTGGCAAGGGACCAACAATGTAGATACAGGTCATGGCTGGTAAACCTGGGTGACCAGGTGGAGAGAGCTGTATAGGAAAACTGGCAAAGCTGTTACTGGACAAGTAAATGAAAAGGTTCCTGATTCTTCTTTTTTGATTGATAGGAGCAGTCTACCGGAACCATACATTTAAATATTCTACTAAGTACTACCTATTTGCATAAGTGTGTGTTTCTGGTGTGCCACCAGCTGGTAGTTTTTTTTCTTTTCTTTTCATTTGTGTGTGTGTGTGTGTGTGTGTGTGTGTGTGTGTAGTGCATGGCTCAGCAGTGTTTGTTTTCCGTATAATACTTTATGTAAATTATTTTGGTAGGACTGTGCTCTACATGTGTATAGAATATCATATTTAGGTTAATGTATCATGGTGAGCGCTCAGGGCGTTGATGAGCACATGATAAATGTACATATTATTATTATTATGGTGCTAAAAATATTTCCTGTAGTAGCACTGGATCAATACGCTGAGAAAAAATTGTCCCCAATGCTTTGCACCTCGGTCCATCTTTGCACCTCGGTCCATCGCCAAACATCATTAGTAAACAGCAGCTACTGGTCTCATCCACCATAGTGAAGTACACATAGCACAATTAGGGGATTTATTCAAAGAAAGACATAAAAGTATTCACACAATCACCAGTTAAAGTGCCTGACAAATTATTACTCCTGAGAAGGTCGCATGCCTGAGACAACGCCTTTTGTCAGTTTTTTTGGGGGCCCAGAGTCTACAAAAAACGTGTGTAAAACAAAAAAATGTAATGAGGAATACGCATTCTCAAAAAAAGCTGCAGAAAAAGGGTAAGCCCCAATTATTTTAAACCAACTTTTTCTTAAAGCCCCCTTTTAAAAAGGCCCAAAGAAAGAAATTAATGCTATATAATAATTGCACATAAAAAATTTAAAATTCAGGGAAAAAAATCATTTTTTAGCCAAATCGCATTGCCAGTCCCTTTAATACAACTTTATTCCCAAAGGTCAATACACTGTTTGGAGAGGAATGTTTTGGGGGTGCCAAGTACACTCATCACACATTCACTCCAATCATAAAACTTTTAATTACAACAGCAAATAAACATCATGGTAAAAAGTCACTCATAAAAAAAAAATTTGAAAAACCCCCACTGGCATCAAGCTGTCATTTTTCACATAAAATTGCCATTTCCCGAGGCCCCCCTTTTAAAAATTTATGTCCTAATAAAACCCAATTATAAGAATTTTTTTACAAAAAATTTAAAAACCCCACTGGTTTATCCGCTGGCCACTACCCAACCCTGACCCCCCCAAGACCCTTTTGGCACTAAAAAACATCCACGCCGGGGATCGGGTTGACACGGGAAGGGGGCCTAGTGTAAGTCCCCAAATAAGCCGCCTGTTAACCGCCCCCAACCCCCCCCCCCGTCCCCCCCCTACCCCCCCCCCCCCCCCCCCCACCTTGAGCCCAAAAACAACATGTATGCGGTTAGGGGAAATCACTCTGGACAAAACCGGAGAGGAAAACTGACGGGATTCGAAGGGAAAATTTAAAAAAAAAAGAAAAGAGCCCAGTGCAAAGTTCCCTTTATCCCTAAGTAAGGGTTTTAAAGGGGTCACCCGCCAAAAAATAAGAAAACCCCTAAAACTCAAACTTTTGGGTAAAATTTACGTGCAAGTGCAGTTGGGCTCAGAGGGGATGCAGAGACGGGGGAAAAATACGTTTTGTCTGGGTATCTAGGTTTACATCTTTTTCAAATCAAAAAAATATAAAAAAGCGTTAAATAAACTTTTAAAAAAAACTCTCACTTTTTAAAAATTTTTTTTTTTTTTTTGGAAAAAAAAATTTCTCTTTAATTTTTTGGTTTCAGGGGAAAAATTTAAAAAATAAAAACTGAAAGTAAAATAATTTTGCTAACATTAACTGAAAAATTTTAACCATGGCTTGACCTTGAACACAGCAATCCAAAAATTTTTACCGACAATTTTTGTTATGATGATCACACTCCAAAATTTAGGTTTTGGGTTTCAAAAGACTCACTGGTTTAGAACTAAATAAAAAAAATTGTAGAAACGGGATATTTGGGTTAATAAGGGACCACACTGTGACCCTTTACCCTTTAACATAGAATCCCCTTTTTTTTTTCTGACCCTTCCCGCTTATGGTGGTGCACCACAATACCAATTTTGGGTTACAAAAGGTTGCAAACAAACACTCAGCCAAGTGGGAACAAATATGTGTTACGAGCGTTACACCCCTACCCCCGAAGACACCCAGTTTTTTCCCTTTTCCAGTAAAATAATACACCAAAACAGGCAAAAAGAGGTCAAACGTTGCGCCCAATTTGGGTGATGGGACGGAAATTTAGGTAGGCGAAAGTAAATGGTACAAGCAGAAAATTTATTTTGGTGCTCGCACGTTACCCCTTTTGAAGACACCACTTAACCACCCCTGAAGAAATAAAACGTTTTTATTTTTATCTACTTCATTAATCAAACAGCATAAAAAAAAGGTGAAATGGGGTTTATCTCCAAGTGATTTTTTTTTTTTTTTTTTAATTTCGTTTAACAATCACAATATCGTGATACACACTCAAAAGACCCCAAATGGTAATTTTCGAGACACTGATTATTTTCCTTTGTTTGGAGCGTTTTAGAAGCAACACACAATAAATACCATTGTATGTAAAACTGGCCCCCTTTCTCAGAAACCTTTTTTTCATCATGAACGTTTCCCAAGGGAAAATACTGCGATCAGCAACCTTCCCTACCCATGTCACAAATGGGGGCCATAAAAAATGTCAGATTTTTCCCAAAAAAAAAGGCTCACGCACAAAAAAAATGATGCTTTTCCCCATTGTCATTTCCCTTATTCTCCAAACACATACATCAGAAATATAGCGGTAGTTTAAAAAATTTCATGTTTTAGTTTAAATTTTTTTTTCATCGGAAAGCGGGACCCTCTTAGGTCCGTTTTCAGGGAATACCCCTGTAAAAAAAAAAAAAAAAAAAGTTAAAAAAACTGCTCTTGTCATGTTGAAGAAGCAACTTTAAGTAACATATGTGCAAAATATTATGAAAATCTCACAACCCGTTCCTGAGAAACAGAGTACTAAGTACCCACATACCATGAGAATGTGAAACTGAGAAAACTGAGCAAAAAGTTAAGAAAAGCCTCTCCACAATGTATTACTATCCACAGAGACAAAATCAATAGCTACACCTTTTTTGCAGCCACCCTCTGATAGAATCACAGCATATCCCTTTCTAGAATTGACCTGCAGAATATGCAGGACCCCCTCAAGCTCAAGGAGCTACTCCAGTCTTTTCTGTCGGGCAGCCTGCACAGCATCGTGTCTCTTGCTCCACCGGACAACCGTTTCTTCACTCTTCTTGCAGCAAGTCTCTTCATCTTTGCTCCAGGAGAGAATCCAAAGAATCTGGCAGTCCCCTGTGCTGCAGATGCACCAAAACTGAACAGCAACAGAACAGCAAAGTGTACTCGCTGTCGAGGTGCAAAGTTGTCTTTTGCACGACTCCAAATGAGACTGCAAACACTTGTTTGCATTCTGTGTTTTGCCAGACACACATCTCGCAAGAAGCCGTTCCTCAGTGAGCCTCTTGTGAATTGGCATAAGATGTTCGTGCAGCTTTTCACAGTTCAGTGGTGTGTGTACTAGCGTCTCATGGGAACCAGGGACCTGGTACTTCTTGATAGAAACACCATGATGTGGGTCCTGTGGGACAGTATTCATGGCTGGGGTTGCTGTCAGGAGAGTAACCATGGTACAGAGAAGCTAGCACTGCTTTCTTCATGCTCTCCACTGTCTTGTTCCCACGGACTGCTTGGTTGTAATAGATGGTGAGCTTCCGAATGGTGTTCTGCTTGAGCTGACCTCTCTGCCTTGGCCACCTTGCCTTTCTTCTTGCAGTCAGACACATGATTTCTCAGGGCTGTCCCCAGATGCTTGCTGACATGATTGATACATTCTTCCTTTTCAATCTCAATGTCTTCCCCATAAGGTTTGATTTTACTGAGTTCACTGAAGGTCTTAGCATCACCAGCTGACAGCATTGTGACATAGCACAGCTTGTGTCGTTGAACAGAACGCCCCCACAGGACATGTGCAGCTTCAACTTCCATCATCCCTGATGATCCTGAAAAACAGATATTACTTACTAGTCACCCTGTTTCTTTTATAATATGTACGCAGAAATGTAGTTACTTTATATGTAACATATTTTCCTCATGTAAGCCAAAAAGTTATTCATTTATTTATTTTGTGCTCCCAGTTTGTTTAAAAGATAAAGATAAAAAGTAAACAAATTACACTGGTGTTACTACTGTGATATGTACAGTTTTCTTCTTCTTCTTTCTGAATCAGAATGAAATACACCAACTGATTTAGCAAATGAAGTGTATACTGTAAATGAAGTAAGTACAACACAACCTGTGACACATTAAAAAGCCTATATATTCTGGGGGGGGGGGGGGGGGGGGGGGGGGTGGCCTCAGACTCATAGTGGGTTCAACCATGCAGAAGTTTGCAACTTTCAAAAAGTGATATTTGCAACTTTTTGAAAGAACAAACCGCGACAAAAAGATGGGTTGAATCAAGCGTAGAAATATGTCCCCAAGCATTTTTGGGTGGGTTATATGTCTGTTCGAATGGTAGCTTCACAGAGTAAAATTATTTTTTTCATGGAATTATGTTCTGTATGTGCAGGATGGTGCTTTTTACTGCTTTTTATGCACTTTTTTCACTCAATAGCCTGTTTTGGGTAGGTCCTTTTTAGATTCAAACCGATCAGACAACCCCGGTAAGCACACGGTCCATGATAAAATATTAGATAAAGTTATTGAAACGGGCAAAGGACTGAAAATAAAGGCGAAATAGCTGAAACAGACATGCCGACCATCAAGAGATTTACAAGTAAATATTTACAGAATCTTACCCCAGGAATATGTTCACTTCTTTGGTGTGTGTAAATTTTGCCAACGAAACTAGATGGTACACAAATCAAGAAATGTGTACAGTAGATAGCAGTGATTTTTTTTTTTTAACATTAGAAAGGGTATGGTGACATAAGGAATAACTTACATCAGAACTAGCATCAAATTTGTTGCACTGTTTGTGGAGAAAAGACTCGTGATCAGATGGTATGCTAAGATTAATGAATAATTGATTAACATAGAACATGCAGTCACCTGTCAACTCATCTAATGGTCTTTGTACCCACAGGCATACATGTAAATAAATCTACCTGTTCATCATCATGATTCGTTTCTTGCTAGCCATGATCAAAGATCTACTCGTCCCCTCAGCTAGGAGTCTACATGTCCACAGATGTACCCGTTTAACATACCTACCCGTTCATTTTGATGCTGTACACATCTACATATGTGCCCAAAAATGAATCTGTTTACATTAATGCTTTCCTATTAGGGTACCCTAGCTACCACAAAGACCTGCTTCTTGATTCTACTATTCCTTTACATGCCCATAGATGCACCCATTCATGACTGCGCCTGTTCATTTTCATACTTCTTTCTGATTAGCCATCAACGTTTCTACTGCACTACATGTCCACAGATATATCCGTTCATCAGTATGCCTGCTCAGTTTAATTCTTCCTTTCCAGCATAACTTCATGCACGATTACCTTTGAACTCATCTACTGGGCTACATACACACACACGTACCTGAAAATAAATCTACCTGATTATCTTCATGCTTCTCTTTCATCTAACCACAAAGACCTACCTGTCATCCCAACTACTTGTGTACATGCCCATAGATGTACCAGTTCATGACCCTACATTGTCATTTTTATACTTTCATTCAGATTAACTGTTAAGATCTACTGTCAACATTTCTACATGTCCACAGATGTACCTGTTCGTCAGTATACCTGTTCAGTTTATTTCTTCTTTTTCGGCATAACATGCACACAAAAACCTTTAATCTCATCAAGTGGGGTACCTACATACAGATCCACCCGAAAATAAATTTACTTCTTTACCTTCATGCTTCTCTTTCGTCTAACCAGAAAGACCTACCTGTCACCACAACTACTTGTGTACATTCCCATAGATGTACCTGCTGAGAACCCTACCTGTTCATTTTCATACTTTCATTCAGATTAACTGTTAAGATCTACCCGTCCATGGTTCTACTGTTCTACATGTCTACAGATGTACCTGTTCATCACTATACCTGTTCAGTTTATTTCTTCTTTTTCAGGATAACCTGCACAATGACCTTTCAACTCATCTACTGGGGTACCTACCCACAGGTCCACCTGAAAATAAGTTTACCTGTTTACCTTCTTGCTTCTCTTTTGTCTAACCACAAAGACCTGCCTGTCACCACAACTACTTGTGTACATGCCCACAGATGTACCCGTTCATAACTCCACCTGTTCATTTTTATACTTTTATTCTGATTAACCGCTATTCTGATTAACCTGTCTACATTTCTACATATCCACAGATGTACTATAGGTTTATCAGTATACCTGTTCAGTTTATTTGTTCCTTTTCGGCATAACCAGCACAATGACCTTTCAACTCATCTAGTGGGGTACCTACCCTGGCCACAGATTCACCCGAAAATAAATTTACCTCTTTACCTTCATGCTTCTCTTTCGTCTAACCACAAAGACCTACCTGTCACTGTAACTATGTGTGTACATGCCAACAGATCTACCCATTCATGACCCTACCTGTTAATTTTTTTACTTTCATTCAGATTAACCAATAAGATCTACCTGTCCACGGTTCTCCTGGTTCTACATGTCAACAGATGTAACTGTTCATCACTATACCCGTTCGGTTTGTTTCTTCTTTTTCGGCATAACCTGCACAATGACCTTTCAACTCATCCGCTGGGGTGCCTACCCACAGATCCACCCGAAAATAAATTTACTTGTTTACTCTCATGCTTCTCTTTCGTCTAACCAGAAGGACCTACCTGTCACCACAACTACTTGTGTACATTTCCACAGATGTACCCGCTGAGGACCCTACCTGTTCATTTTCATACCTTCATTCAGATTAACCGTTAAGATCTACCCATCAATGTTTCTACTGTTCTACACGTCCACAGATGTACCTGTTCATCACTATACCTGTTCAGTTTATTTCTCCTGTTTTGGCATGACCTGCACAATGACCTTTCAACTCATCTAGTGGGGTACCTAACCACAGATCCACCCGAAAATAAATTTACCTCTTTACCTTCATGCTTCTCTTTTGTCTAACCACAAGGATCTACCTGTCACCACAACTACTTGTGTACATGTCCATACTTGTACTCGTTCATGACACCACCTGTTCATGCTCATACTTTCATTCCGATTAACCGCTGAAATCTACCTGTCAATGTTTCTACTGCTCTACATGTACACAGATGCACCTGTCCTACAACCTATGATCACCTGTGATCTATCCCATTATCCGCTGAGATCTACCCGTCAATGTTTCTACTGCTCTACATGTACACAGATGCACCTGTTCATCAGTATACCTGTTCAGTTTATTTCTTCCTTTTCAGCATAACATGCTGATCAGTATACCTGATCAGTTTCCTTCTTCTTTTTCAGCATAACATACACAGTTACCTTTCCAATCATCTGCAGGGGTATGTACACACAGATCGACCTGAAAATAAATCTACCTGTTTATCTTCATGCTTCTCCTTTACCTAAGAACAAAGACCTACCTGTCACCACAACTACCTGTGTGTGGAAATGCCCTTAAAGGTATCCGTTCATGACCCTACCTGTTCATTTTCATACTTTTATTCTGATTAACCGCGAAGATCTACCCATCAACGTTTCTACTGCTCTACATGTCAACAGATATATCCGTTCATCAGTATACCTGATCAGTTTCCTTCTTCTTTTTCGGCATAACATACACAGTTACCTTTCCACTCATCTGCTAAGGTATGTACACACAGATCTACCCAGAAATAAATTTACCTGTTTATCTTCATACTTCTCCTTTGTCTAACAACAAATACTTACCTGTCACCACAACTACTTGTGTACCTGCCCACAGATGCACCCTTTCATGACCCTACCTGTTCATTTTCATACTTTCATTCAGATTATCCACTAAGATCTACCTGTCAACATTTCTACTGCGCTGCATGACTCTGTTTATCTGTTTATTTTCATGCTTCTCATTCGTCTAACCACAAAGACCTACCTGTCATCACAACTACTTGTGTACCTACCCATACATGATGTAGCAGTTCATGACCATACCTGTTCATTTTCATACTTTAATTCAGATTAACCACTAAGATCTACCTGTCATAGTTTCTACTGCGCTGCAGCACCCTGTTTACCTGTTTATCTTCATGCTTCTCTTTCCCCTAACCACAAAGAACTACCTGTCACCACAACTACTTGCATACATACCCACAGATGTACCCGTTCATGACCCTACCTGTTCATTTTTATACTTAAATTCCAGTTAACTGCTAAGATCTACCCGTCAACGTTTCTACTGCTGCATGTCCACAGATGTACCTGTTCATCAGTATACCTGTTCAGTTTATTTCTTCTTTTTCAGCATAACCTGCACAATTGACCTTTCAACTCATCTACTGGGGTACTACACAAGATCTACCGAAATACATTTACCTGTTTATCTTCATGTTTCTCTTTCGTCTAACCACAAAGACCTACCTGTCACCACAGCTACTTGTATACCTGCCCATAGATGTACCTGTTCATTACCCTACCTGTTCATTTTGATTATTTCATTCTGACAAACCGTTTGTACTTACCTGTCCTCTCACCTGTTGTTCTAAGTATTCACAGATTTACCCTTTCATCAGCCAACTGGTTCCATTTGTGTGTGTTTTTCACCTGGCTTTACATGCACACTTATCTGTCAACTCATCTGCTGGTCTGCGCACCGACAGACCCACCAGAAAATGAATGTACCCGTTAATTTTGATGCATCTGGCTGTAACCACGAAGACCTACCTGCTGATTCAACTTTCTACATGTCCATAGATGCACCCATTCAAAAATTCTCCCTGTTCATTTTTATGCATCCATACCGAATTACCCGTCCACCTAACTACTGCTCTACATATATATATATACAGATCTACCTGGAAATAAATCTACCTCTTTATCATGATGCTTTCCTTCCGGCTAACCACAAAGACCTACCTGTAGACTAAACTACTCCTTCACGTGGCCATAGATGCATCTGCTCTTCAACCTATCCATTCATTTTGATACTTTAATTTTGACTAACCACTAATATTTACCTGCCCGCTCAACTCTTGCTCTACATATCCACGGATCTACGCATTTATTAATCCACCTGTTCAGTACATTATTTTCCTTCTGGCTTAACATGCACACTTATCTGTCAACTTATCTACTGGTCTACATACCCACAGACCCACCCGAAAATAGATCTACCTATTCATCTTGGTGCTATTCCCTTTTGGCTAACCATGAAGGTAGGTTGTTTTTATGCCCAGTCAGTGAGGACGGTTATATCAAGGTCAATGACCAGGAAGACTCAGCTACCTGGCTCATAGATGTACCTGTTCATCAACATACCTGTTCATTTTGATGCTTTCATACCAGATAACCGCAATGATCTACCTATCCACTCTCCTAATGTTTTGCATATAATTTACCTTAGTATGTCCATGCTTACTTTACAGCTAACAATATAAGCCAACCTGATGTTCACTCACCTATTTGTCGACGTACACAGGTC
>JABMCL010002331.1:317500-325000 GCA_018857735.1 Alviniconcha marisindica | reverse complement strand
GAAGAAACAAAAGTTCCGTCTCGATTCAAGTGATTTTGATTTTATTCGTGCTGGCGTAAGCAACGTGGATGGTTATAAAAGAAACGCCTGATGTAAGTGGAATTGCCCGTCCCTAATAAACCGTACGGTTTCTGTGGACGTTAAGCACCATGTTTACTTAGTGGAACTGTTTTTAGCAAACGTACAGCCGTTTTATCACCAACGAAAAAACTGTTCGTTAGCTCAGTGACGGTTTTTGGAGGCCTATGGCGTAATCAGTTACGGCAGCGGTGGGAGGAAGGATGTCTTAAACCAGCGCTTGGAGTTTGGAATCACATATGTGTGGAAAATGAGTCTTCGTTCATATACATTGGCCTCCGCAAGGATGGGCGCCCTTCGCTGGACAAATCGGGTCTTGCCACGTCATAGATACACTCTCTTCCTCGTCTTCATGCACCACGGGAACTTCGTAGCCGTCTGGTGACGTCATTCTTCCAGCGTCGGGCGTGACGTCACGGATTTCGTCATAGCCAGAGTCGCAGGTGTATCGGGACTCGTCGAACTGGGGAGCGGCTGGTAGAGGCCGTCCGTTGCCAGTCTTGGCCGCTGCAGGGAGTTTAAACAAAAGATTTAAATGGTAATTAATTGTAAAAGAACTCGATCGTCGTCTTCACGTTTAGCACCGCCTTCCTTTTTCTCCCACTCTGTCTCCTCTCTGCTTTTGTCTCTGCTGGTCCGTGTGTGTGTGTGTGTGTGTGTGTGTGTGTGTGTGTGTGTGTGTGTGTGTGTGTGTGTGTGTGTGTGTGTTGTGTTTCGTGGTAAAAAAAAACACACGCGGCTACAGCACCACACGCACGCACGCACGCACGCATGCACGCACGCACGCACGCACGCACGCACCACACACACCACACACACCACACACACACACACACACACACACCAAACAACAACAACAACAACGATCAATGCTGACCTGTGCGCCCGGATGGGGGTAGGAGGGGGAGGGGAGGTGGAAGACAATTTTTCTTTCAGGTCGTCAAAGGAAGAGCGTTTTTTTCTTTTTTCTTTTTCTTTTTTCTTTTTTCTTTCTTCTTTTTCCAAACATTGAACAGGCTATTGAATGTGTTTTGCATGACATACGCTAAACGTGGTACTCTTTTCGTTTTGTTATAAATACGGTGAACGAGATCTTTGAACGGAAATAATACGTCTCACTCCCGACATTTCGAGACACCTCTACACACTCTCCAGATACTCAATGTGGGATGAATGCGGTAAAGAGTATGATTGACAGCAACTGAGACGAGTACATCTCATTTTAGTATAGTTCCGTAAAACGAAAAATGTTGACGCCCTACTGATGGAATGTGACTTTCATTGGCCTGTAGCTGTAACAACCACGCAACAACCAAACAGCCCGGTAAGTACACCATTTCAATGAATTTTCAGTCAAAACGCGTCGTGTGAAGCGCTCTACATTCATTCATTCAGATTCATATACGACTAGAGCGCAGTGGGTTTGTTCGGAAAAGCAGAGAGTAGCGCTCCATAAAAACGATCAATCAATCAATCAATCAATCAAATCAGTCAATCAATCAGGTATACAAGTAAGCCTAATCTTATCTTATTACACACCAACACCACCAACAACAACAAAACTAACAGACTCAACAACAAAAAAACTGGCAGTTTTAGCAAATACAGGCTTCAACTGAGACTATAGCTTTCCGTCAAAACACGTTTAGTCCAACAAATAGTTAGACACCGGCAGAAAAGCTTGAAATGGAAGAGTTTGTTTTCAGTACCGTATTTAGTTTAGATTTTATTTTCATTTCTAACATGACGGATAGCAGGACTCACTGATGCGGCACACAAAAACTTCTCAGTACAGGGTCTCCCCAACACACTAGACCACCCCGTGTTGCACACACCGCTCCCCCCCCCCCCCCCCCCCCTCCCCCCCCATCTCCTTCTTCTTTTACGTTTTCGTGCCAACTTAACAACACCTCCAGTTCGATTCCCGTTCAATTCACTTACTTCTGCTTTTGGGAGACATTCCGTAGCCTCTGTTCATGATTCCCACCGGCGGACTGGGAGCGGGCGGTAACTCTAGGTACTGGGGGACAGAGTCCATGGTCAGGGGAGCAAGAGTTACTGGCCGTAGCGAGGTTCTAGGTGCGTAAATGCCGTGTCTTGGAGCCGTCATGGATCTGATGGAACAGAAAGACCGTCAAAATGTAAGTATTGCACTTTCACATAGGCACAAGCGCATACAAGCGGGTGCGCGCTCACGCACGCACACACGCACACACACACACACACACACACACACACACACACACACACACACACACACACAACACACACACACACACACCACACACACACACACACACACACACACAGTGTCGGCACACCCCACGACCTCATAACTATGATATCCATGTAAATCAACTAATACTGCAATTCTGAATTTTGTTGATCTGGCTGAATCTCAACAACAACAACAGCAACAGAAACAAAAACAACAGAATGAAAGAAAGAAAGAAAAAAAGAAAAAAAGAAGCAAACAAACAAACAAAGAAGAAAAAGAAAGAAAGAAAGAAAGAAAGAAAGAAAGGGAAAAAAGAAAAAAGAAAAAAGAAAGAAGAAAAAAGAAAAAAAGAAAAGAAAAAAAGCCTGTACCAATCACACAGCGGCACGATCATACCACACGGCTTACCCCAAGCGTACATTGTACTTACCTTTCTCATAGCCTACTGATCTGACTCTGAGGGGTTGACAGACGTTAACATCCAGTTACTGCTCTTACCTGTCTGGGTAGCGTGGAAACAGGGAATCGATAGAGCCAGGAGCTGGAGAGAAAGAAGAAGAAAAAGAAGGGGAAAAAAAAGAGGGATGGGAGGGGGTTGGGGGGTGGGGGTGGGAGTGGGGGGTGGGGGGGGCAAATCAATGTTCAGTATTGTCAACGTATGCTAATCAACTATCATGATTCGATACTCAAGGTTCAGCATTGCATTATCTCCTAGCTGATTGCAGAGTGAAATAATATGCGCCAAGTGGTAATGATTTTAATAGTCATACGTAGACAGCTAGCTAGCCAAGTTAGTGCGCTCGCGTGCACTCTCTCTGTCTCTGTCTCTGTCTCTCTCTCTCTCTCTCTCTCTCTTCACACGCACCCCACTCACCACACCCTCACACACACCCACACCACACCACCCACACACACACACACACACACACACACACACACACACACACCACCACACACACACACACACACACACACACACACACCTCCAACCACCACACACACACACCACACACACCACCACACACACACCACACACACACACACACACACACAACACACACACACGCACACACAGATATGCCTCACACAGGGTAGAAAAAAACAACGCCAGTGCGGCCCTGAATTATTACTCACAAGACCTAAAGTTTTGCTTCCTCCTCTTGTTCATCAACCACAAAGCACCAAGCCCCACCGCGGTGAGCACCACCAGTATGGATATGATGACAGCCGCTATCGTTCCTCCGTTGTCGTCGCCGCTGCCGTCGCTGCTGTTGTCGCTGCGCTGATCATCGTTGGAAGAGACGCTGGGAGTGCTCTCCCTTTCTGTGTTCTTCTCCTTCCCCGGTCTCGAACCATCGTCGCTGATCTCAGTACTTCTATCTTCGTCAGAAATCTTGAGGGTGCGTAGTGGTTCTGAAAATAGAGGGAGAAAAAAAATTAATAATAATAATAAACATTATATATAAAGGAAAGAAAAAGAAAAGAAAAAGAAAATCGTAATTTTAATACGCTTCAAATTTCTGTGACAACTAGCACAAAATGAAAATGTAAAATGCTGACTGCCAGAACTATGTGTATCTTCACTGGAAATTAGGAGGGAGATGCGGAGTTCGGTCCGCTTCGGTAATCTTGAAATATTTGGGCGGAGTGTATAATTATGTGACAAAGAACTGCGATTCATCTCAGTCAGAACAAGATTTACAACAGGAGACAAACGACTGAAGAAATCAAAGTTTATTTGAATTTTGCTTCAGAACAAGAGACAAAAGAAGAAATCAAACTTTATTTGAATTCTATTTTGACCTTGGAAGAATTTTAAAGGCTACAACAGGAAGCTTCTGTAATAACGGGCGGAGGGCATAAGGTCTTTTAAAAAGCGTAGATATCACATTAAACTGAATTGAACTAAACCGCTGGCAGAAAAAAGAAAAGAAAAGACAACAACAGAAAAGACAAGAAGACAGAAAACGCAAGAGAGAGAGAGAGAGAGACAGAGACAGAGACAGAGACAGAGACAGAGACAGACAGACAGACAGACAGACAGACAGACAGACAGAGAAGAAGAAGAAGAAGAAGAAGAAGAAGAAGAAGAAGAAGTTACTTAGCAATTTGATTTTCCGAAGACCGAGAGGAAAACAAGAACAAGAACAAAAAGAACAACAAGAAGAATTACTACGACGACTGCTACTACTACTGCTGCTGCTACCACTACTACTACTGATGTTGCTGCTGCTGCTGCTGCTACTACTACTACTACTACTACTACTACTACTACTACTACTACTACCACACACACACACAATTCTCTCTCTCTCTCTCTCTCTCTCTCTTCTCTCTCTCTCTCTCTCTCTCTCTCTCTCTCTCTCTCTCTCTCTCTCTCTCTCTCTCTCTCTCTCTCTCAATCAATGCAAGAGCCCCACCCCCACCCCCACCCCATTTTTACCGTCCACATTGAGGTAGATGGAGTTGACCGCATCGGGAGTTACGCCGTTGGAAGCTTTGCAGATGTACTCCCCGCGGTCGGGGATTCTGGCGGGGCTGAGTCGCACTATGGGCGTGTCCGCCTGCAGAAGTCCTCCCGGAAGGAAGCCGCCATCCTTCCTCCACCGGACACCGGGCCGTGGGTGACCGTGAGCCACGCAGGTCAAGGTCACACCGGTGCCCTCGATGACCTCGTTGGAGGGGTTGGCGGTCATGAGGATTCTGGGAGGTCCTGTCAGACCGCAGACGTGTGTGTTAAAATATTGTCTGTCTCTGTCTCTTTCTCTGTCTCTGTCTGTCTCTGTATGTCTGGCTTCTGCCTGTCTTTCAGTCTGTCTGTCTCTCTGTTTCTGTCTGTCTCTGTGTGTGTGTCTCTGTCTCTGTCTGTCTGTCTGTCTGTCTGTCTGTCTGTCTGTCTGTCTGCTCTGCTGCCTGTCTGTCTGTCTTCTCTCTTCTGCTCTTCTGTCTCTCTCTCTCTCTCTCTCTCTCTCTCTCTCTCTCTCTCTCTCTCTCTCTCTCTCTCTCTCTCTCTCTCTCTCTCTCTCTCTCTCTCTCTCTCTCCGTCCCCCTTTCTCTATGTAAATATGTGTGTGTATGTGTTTGCCAATGTGTGTGTGTGTGTGTGTGTGTGTGTGTGTGTGTGTGTGTGTGTGTGTGTGTGTGTGTGTGCTGTCAGCCACGTTGTTAGCGTTTTGATGGACGTTGTATTTGAAGGATGAGGTTGAAGAGTTGGTAGTTTCTGTAGTTACAAAGCCAAGGACATCGCACCGGCATCGACCGCCTGGTGGAGGGTGGCGTGGAAAAAAACAGAGAAGGCGCTCGACGATCTTTCTAGAAAGGACGAGAGAGGGCCATCGTCAATCAGACGAGCGCTTGTTTCAAAAGCAACGTTGGGGAAACTTACGAGAGACGGGGTGGAGCGCATATGGTCTTTTCCGAAAGCATAGATACCATCTTGAACTGAACGGAACTGAACTGAAATTTAGTTAGCTGGTGCTTGAATTTTAACGTCCCCGTCAACCGAAGCTCGTGGCGGTAGTTTCAGTGTAGTGAAAGAATGAAAGAGTAGCGATGAAAACGTTGCTTTTGAAACAAGCGCTCGTCTGATTGACGATGGCACTGCGTGAATCTGTGTATCAGTTTCAACGAAACACTGATGACGAAAAAGCGACTCATTCATCATGGCAAACACACGTGGAAGTACGTAAGTAAGTAAACATGGTGCTTAACGTCCACAGAAACCATAAGACTTATTAGGGACGGGTAGAAGGAGGGGAAAGGGGTATGAGGGTGGGGGAAGCGGGAGATTATATACCTATCACTACACTGTCACCACCAGAATGACTTCTGCATTAAGGTGGGCAGCGATGAGAGCCATTTTAATGTTTCATAATTGTGAGGGATAAAGTCACAAGACAGTGTCCACAGACCACGACTTTTGAAGAGAAAGGAGAGCCGAAGCGGATTCGAACCGAGGTCCTTCCGCTTACCAGCCTAATGCCTTACCGCTAGGCCAAACTGGCCACACACACACACGTGGAGAAAGTGTGTTTAGAGATGAACGTCGGGCAAACCTCTGAGAAACGGGGTGGAGCGCATAATTTATGGGCTTTTCCAAGCGCGTAAATACCGCCTTGAACTTGAACGGAACTAGGGATGATTCATTTGAATTGTATGCCTTTACCTATTTGTCCAAAACGTTAGTTCTCTTTGAACGTTAAACTTGCTGTGAGCACTAAGCCGTTTCCGAAGAGGTACCAACAGCTAAACCCCATCACCTGGGAGAGAGAGGAACCTAATCAAGAAACCATAATCAACACACAAGGGAGTTAACTCGCGCTCGAAATACGTAACACAAGTACAACAAAGACCTGAGTCGCCTACAGTAACTCACATGTAAGTAAGTAAGTAAACATGGTGCTTAACGTCCACAGAAACCATAAGGCTTATTAGGGACGGGGGGGAAGGGGGTATGGAGGTGGGGGGGGGGGGGGAGGGGAGAGGGAGATTATATACCTATCGCTACACTGTCACCATCAGAATGATTCCTGCATTAAGATGGGCAGCGATGAGAGACATTTTAATGTTTCAGTAGGAAGTGATGGACAAAGTCACAGGACAGTGTCCACAAACCACAGCCTTTTTGAAGAGAAAGGTATCGAACCGAGGTCCTTCCGCTTACCAACCTAACGCCTTACCGCTAGCGCTAGGCCAAACCGGCTGCACCAACTCACATGCACCTTTAGTGGAGTTTATGTACCTTGTATTTACACGCCAGCCAGGTGAGAGTTACCGTAGGCGGCTCAGGTCTTTGTTGTATTTGTGTTACGTATTTCGAGCGCTAATTAACTCCCTTGTTTGTTGATTCTGCACGAGAGCTCTGGGCCTCGTTCTGTGTCAGACTTTTTCAAGAAATCATAATTAGAGTTTTGTATTTTCCTATTACAAAAAGCGTGTGTGTTTGAGTGTTTTGAGCTTCCAGTACTCAAAGCCACACTGTCATCAACGGAATGAGACATTAACAATAAAAAAAGGACTTCATCCCTTTGTTGCGATTTCACTTGTTATGGAGGGGAAGGACACAAGACTGTGTCTATAACTAGTATAAGCCATGGCTGCGATAAACATTAGTTCAAACGCCGTGTGTCTCGAATATCTTGCCCTCGGATGTTGGGGGTTGAAATGAAGTTTTCTCAGTTTCAAAGAAATGCAGCCGCAGGAAT
>JABMCL010002331.1:297500-305000 GCA_018857735.1 Alviniconcha marisindica | reverse complement strand
ATGATGCAACACAATACACCTAATGCCACACAATACAATACGATGCAACACAATACACCTAATGCCACACAATACCATATGATGCAACACAATACACCTAATGCCACACAATACAATATGATGCAACACAATACACCTAATGCCACACAATACCATATGATGCAACACAATACACCTAATGCCACACAATACCATATGATGCAATACAGTAAAATATCCTAATGCCATGCAATACAACATGATGCAGTACAATAAAATACACCTAATGCCACATAGTACAATACAGTGCAATACAACACAATATCCCTGATGCCACACAATATAATGTGGTACGACACAATACCCCTCAGTGCCACACGAAACTTTATAATGCGGTTCAACACATTACCCTTCAATGCCACACAAAAGTTTATAATGCAGGTCAACACAATACCCCTCAATGCCACACAAAACAATATAATGCAGTACAACACAATACCCCTCAATGCCACACAAAACAATATAATGCGGTACAACACAATACCCCTCAATGCCACACAAAACAATATAATGCGACCCAACAAAATACCCCTCTATGCCACACAAAACAATATAATGCGGTACAAGACAATACCCCTCAATGCCACACAACGCAATGAACCGATAAGAACACAACGCCAAACGATTTAACACAACACAACACAACACACTATGCCCATAATGCCACACAGTACAAATTCAATACAGCACGACGTTATGCAATACAGCAACAATAACAACATACTTTATTAATCCCAGTGGGAAATTAAAGCTGTCGTTCGATCGCACAACGAATAACATAATCATTCTAAATCATGAACCACACGCACATACACACTCTTAGACATACGCCCCCTTTCTCTCAATCTGCATACACTAATACTTAGTTATATACAGTACGACATAATACACACTTCTTTTGTTAGTTTTGTTCCTACCGTGAGCAAATCCCAGGACGAAGACGACGAAGGCACACGTACGGTCCATCGTGATACTGGCAGACGGCCTCGATCTTTTCCCTGAGGTCGATACGCCGGGATGACGATGACACGGAAACAGCTAGTGGTGTCACGATCAGGGATGGATGCAGGCGACACTTAAATTCCTTCGACTTCAACCCGGCAAATTGATATGGAAACTGTCCCTTGTTCACAAGCAGGTTTTTACGTCGCACGTCGCAGAGTTTCGTAACATAAAATTTCAACAAAAAACGAAACAAAAACAAACCACGAAATCATACCAAAACAAAAAAATGAAACAAACAACAACAACAAAATTGATCTGGTTGTCGATGCAGGCCGCAATGACGTCAGCTGCGCTTGGGATCAGCGTATGACAAGAGCGAAAACGGACACTGAGTGACCGCCAACAGCTCGCAGGTCAAGGTGTATTAATTATTACGCCGGGGAGTTCTCTACCCCGCGACAACGAACAACCACCAAGCACGTCATCGTGACCCGTGCCCACGCCGTGCATTTCTCCCGCCTCTTCCGGCTGTCGTTGCATCCATCAGGCTTCCCCAGTGACGGAGCGAACTAAAGACGCTGCATAGCGTGCTGACGGACAAAGACAAACAGTGACTGTGCGAAAGATGGATCTCAAACAGAGACAGCTCTCAAGCCGAATCGAGATGACAACCGCAGCATCCTATTATGCAAATTCTGTGATGCAGATCCCCCTGGTTTCTTTTAAAAAGACCTCTGTGCCGATGGCGAAAAGAAAATCGCGGTTCACGTGAAACCTGAGACCAAAAGGTGCTAGCTTCCCTAAAATGCTGGGCGCCCATAGTCAAGACAGGTATAAAAGAAAGAGAGAGAGAGAGAGAGAGAGAGAGAGAGAGAGAGGAAGACTACTAGGCTGACAGAAGCGATGTGTGAATCATAAAAGGGAATCATAAAATTCTTACGGCTGTCTCCTTGCTCCATTCTCCCCTGTGGTGCCTTAGCAGTTTCATTGCTTTGACCGAGTCGGTGTCAGTGGCTGCATGAGCTGGACTTGAAGCTTGTCACCGTTTCGTGTACAAGGTGCCGTCACACCTTTATCCGTAGGCTACCTGCTGGTTAATACAGACGGATCTCGATTCGATTCCGTTTCCGTTTCTCGGTTTATGAACAGTCTTTTTTCTTTTTCTATGTGTGTATGTGTGTGCGTGTGTGTGTGTGTGTGTGTGTGTGTGTGTGTGTGTGTGTGTGTGTGTGTGTGGTGGTGTGGGTGGGTGTGTGCGTGCGTGCGTGCGTGCGTGCGTGTGTGTGTGTGTGCGGGTGTGCGGGTGTGTGTGTGTGACTTTGCTCACCCACAACATTGATAAAACATTGAAATGGCTTACACCGTTGTCGATCTCTCTCTCTCTCTCTCTCTCTCTCTCTCTCTCTCTCTCTCTCTCTCTCTCTCTCTCTCTCTCTCTCTCTCTCTCTGTGCGTGCGTGCGTGAGTGAGTACGTGCGTGCCTGCGAGTTTTTTTTCTCTTTTTTTTTTCTCGGCAACAATCTTGACGACCGCCAAATAGGGAAGTGAACAAAACACAAAACACGTCGAATGTAACCTACGTTTGGCATGAATAATTAATCAGCTCCCCAAAGACGTCACATGAACAAAACAGCAAAGACCTGAATCGTCTACGGTAACTCTCACCTGGCATGCGAGTAACAAGGTAACTGCACCAAAGGTATATCCTCAAAATAATCATGTGGTTATTCTGACTAAAAGTTCACTGCTGCAACGTTTTCGTGTCCTATTCTCTTGACCAGTCGGTATGTATATGTTGCTGTTTTGTTGTTGTTGTTTTTTTGTTTTTTGACGCGTTGTTTTAGTCGTCTTTCTGATATTCTCGCTGCTCTTGTTATTCTGCCTTTCGTTCTTTCATTCTATAAAGTTAGTAAACATGGTGCTTAACGTCCACAGAAACCACAAGGCTTATTAGGGACGGGGAGAAGGGGGGAAGGGGGAATGGAGGAGGAAGAAGAGGGAGATTATATACCTATCGCTTCACTGTTACCACCAGAATGACCCCTGCATGAAGATGGGCAGCGGTGGCAGCCATTTTTATGTTTCATTGATTGTGAGGGACAAAGTCACAAGACAGTGTCCACAGACCACAACTTTTGAAGAGAAAGGAGAGCCGAAGCGGATTCGAACCACGGTCTCTCTGCTTACCAGCCTAACGCCTTACCACTAGGCCAACGTTTCTCTCTTTAGTAAGTAAACATGGTGCTTAACGTCCACATAAACCATAAGGCTTATTAGGGACGGGGAAAAGGGGGTGTGGAGGTGGGGGGAGAGGGAGATTATATACCTATCACTACACTGTCACCACCAGAATGATTCCTGCATTAAGATGGGCAGCGATGAGAGCCATTTTAATGTTTCAGTAGGAAGTGATGGACAAAGTCACAGGACATGCAGTGTCCACAAATCACAACCTTTTTGAAGAGAAAGGAGAGCCGAAGCGGTAGCGAACCGAGGTCCTTCCGCTTACCAACCTAACGCCTTACCGCTAGGCCAAACCGGCTCACGTTTCTCTCTTTAAGTAAGTAAACATGGTGCTTAACGTCCACAGAAACCGTACGGCTTATTAGGGACGGGGTTTCTCTCTTTCTTACATTTTCTCCTTGTATAGTCGTCCAGGGGTGACCCTGTGCGGTTGACGTGACGTTAAAATCCAAGAACTAAATGACTCCTTTTACAGCTTTAAAAGCATCTCACTTCGTGTGCCTGCCTTCGTGAGCTACGTGAATAGATTGGTTTAAAAATCCTACAGCATTGAATTACACTACTGGTTTGATGTGACTTTTTTCCTCTTTACTGCAGTGACGTACAGTGGTCTTGAAAATGTCAAGTTGACAAGTGTAAATCGATGAATGCGCATGATGCATCTCTCTCTCTCTCTCTCTCTCTCTCTCTCTCTCTCTCTCTCTCTCTCTCTCTCTCTCTCTCTCTCTCTCTCTCTCTCTCTGTATATGTGAAAATGCACGTGCGAGAGTCTGTGTGGTTAGTTTGCTCTGTCTGTGGGTTTATTGTATAATGATGAAACTACCGTATTTATGCAATTCCATCAGCAAAGAAGTGAGGGAGTGTGAAAGTGTATTACTGTAAAGGATGAGTGCATGTTCTTCCCGAATAAAAATAAAAGCCCCGCATTGATATGCTTGGCAAGAAACAAAAATTGGAACGCTCACAGTCGTGTTCAACAGCTCAACAGGCTCACCGGCCTCAACCACAAGCAAACAATTTCTCAATCGAAGTCAACAGACAGCAATGGACACATCAACAACAACAACAAAAAACCAGTTCGTCGTTTGGGAAGCTGACATGCGTTTATAAAATAATTGTGTCTACTTGGTTACGACAGTGAGTTCTTGATCCAGGTTCGATTCCCGGATCGGGCAATAATTAAATCGCCTACCTCTCCCTCCGTGGATTTTGGTTCTTCGGACTGGCCATAATAAGTAAAGGAGTCGCGCGTGTTGCTGTTTATGTCCAATGCAACGGAAACAAAAAATGAATTCACAATAACCTTGTTGAATTTCGCTGAGACTAAGAGCTAAAATTCTTCTTCGGCTTCTTCTTCTTCTTAACGTAGAAACAACTGGCTTCTTCTTCGTCATCTTCTTTATCATCTTCTTCATTATCATCATATTCTTCTTCATTTTAACGCATGTACGTACGCACGCGCGGGCGCGCACACACACACACACACACACACACACACACACACACACACACACCACATCACACACAATACTGCCATCATGACATGCATGTACACACGGCCACGCAACATGACACACACACACACAACCACCACACACACCACACACATACACACACACACCACACACACACACACACCACACACACACACAATCACTACACACACAAACACACACACACACACACTACACACACAAACACACACACACACACACACACGTACGCACGTACGCACGCACGCACACACAGGCGCACACACATACACGAGCGCACGCACACACACTCACGCACACACGCAGACAGAGACACAGATACAGACTGACACAGACAAACAGGCAGGCAGAGACATACACAGCGACAGACAGACCGAGAAAATCGTGCTTGCAAGTCATTCGCATCATCGAACAAAGGAGCCGCCGGGTATGAAGGACTGGAGTCTCCTACTAATCTTACAAACTGCAAATAGAAAAATAATGTCCTCTCGAAGAAGAAAAGAAAAAAACCCCACCCGATCCCCCATCCCCACCCCTTCTCTGTCTCTGTCTGTCTCTGTCTCTCTGTCTCTCTCTCTCCCCCTTCTCTCTCTCTCTCTTCCCCCCCCCCCTCTCCCCCCTTCCCCCTTTTCTCTCTGCTCCCCCCTCTCTCCCCACCCTTCTCTTCGCTCCCCCTCTCTCTCTCTCCCACCCCTTCTCTCTCCTGCTCCCCCTCTCTCTCTCCTCTTCTCTCTCTCTCTCTTCGCCCCCCTCTCTCTCCCCCTTCTCTTCTCTCTCTCTTCGCCCCCCCTCTCTCTCCCCCTTCTCTGCTCGCCCCCTCTCTCTCTCTCTCCCACCTTTTCTCTCGCTCCCCCCTCTCTCTCTCCCACCCCTTCTCTCTCGCTCCCCCTCTTCTCCTCTCTCTCTCCCCACCCCTTCTCTCTCGCTCCCCCCTTTGTTTCTGTCACGGGAGCTAACGCTGACAGAAAAGAAATCAAACCTTAAAGCGCCAGAGGGTGTGTAACACTGCATGTGCACAAGAGCCGGCCGGTGCACACTCCGAGCCTCGCTTTCCGGCACCTTCCTCCAAACTCTGCCAGAACTGGTTACGACGCTGAAGGTTGAGCGGTTCGCGTACTAATAAGGCTGTGAAAGTAACTCGATCATAGCGTCAAAAGCACGCGCGTTAACACGAAGCGCGTCCGCCCCGGATAAAACTAGATCCCCGAAACGATTCATACGACTTTGGTTATATTTGTGACGGTGGAAGCAATAAGGACGGTTATAAAAGAAACGCCTGCTACGATTTGAGTTGTCTGCTACAAACTTATTGCTGTCTGAGCACCAACGAGGGAGAAAGAGAGACACATGGAGTAACCAGTTGTGGCAGTGGTTGTTAGAGGAAGGATATCGTGAACCTGTGCTTGGAATTTGGCATCGGCATTGTCTGTTACTGCATGCTCATCAAACAGGAGAATTCGGGTCACGTGAGAAACCCGCAAGTATATATATATATATATATATATATATATATAAAATATTTTATATATATATATATATATAATATATTATATGTGTGTGTGGTGTGTGTGTTTGTGTGTGTGTGTGTGTGTGTGTGTGTGGGGTGTGTGTGTGTGTGTGTGTGTGTGTGTTGTGTGTGTGTGTGTGTGTGTGTGTGTGTGTGTGTGTGTGTGTGTGTGTGTGTGTGTGGGGTGTGGGGTGTGTGTGTGTGTGTGTGTGTGTGTGTGTGTGTGTGTGTGTGTGGTAAAAAACAAACATTGGGGAGGTATGTTCATTTCTTCAACAAGCCCTTCAGACATCAAAGCCTTTTTATGTGTGGTGTGTGGTGTGTGTGTGTGTGTGTGTGTGTGTGTGTGTGTGTGTGTGTGTGTGTGTGTGGGGTTGTGTGTGTGTGTGTGTGTGTGTGTAAAACGGGGGTACAAACAACATTGGGGGAGGTATGTTCATTTCTCTTCATACAAAAGCTTCAGACACTCCCAAAGCCTTTTTTTATGTGTGTGTGTGTGTGTGTGTGTGTGTGTGTGTGTGTGTGTGTGTGTGTGTGTGTGTGTGTGTGTGTGTGTGTGTCTGTCTGTCTGTGTGTGTGTGTGTGTGTGTGTGTGTGTGTGTGTGTGTGTCTGTGTGAGTGTGTGTGTGTGTGTGTGGTGTGTCTGTCCGCCTTAGCTTTATCCGTCCCACAAATAATTGTCCGCTTCCTGCTGGGCTGTGTGTGGGCAGCGTTGCGGCGGCAAACATCCAGGACTGTGACGCGATAATAATGCCTGTACAGAACCAGAGAGAAAGAAGGTCGATCGTGTCAACAGAGGGTTTTTTGTGTCACTGATGTGGAACCAGCGATGATACTTGTGTGCAGACAAGCGGCGAGCGGCTGCTGCACCTGCGGATAACGATTTTTGGTGGGCTAAAACAAATTCGCTGGATGTTTCTTTTGTCTTCCTGTGTGTGTGTGTGTGTGTCTTTTGGGAGGCTGGGGCGGAAGGTGAGGGGTGGGGTGGGGGTGGGGGGGGGGATGTGTGTGTCTATTGTATCGTATTGTGCGCTGAAGACAATAGACGAAGGCCTCTGTGTAGCTGATTGAAAGCAAAGATAATTGGAATGCGAGTCGCGAATGGCGTTTTGAATTGTTGAATGAATGATAATTTATAACGCGCATAAAAAAAAACTTCCACGCAAAAATGTGCATGTTCGCAGCGCAAGGGTTAGGGCGTGGGGGTGGGTTGCGGTGGCATACATTTTCACGTATGCACACCGTAAGAAATACACTGTGTGAGTGTGTGTGT
>JABMCL010002331.1:277500-280000 GCA_018857735.1 Alviniconcha marisindica | reverse complement strand
GGTGCACAGTAACAAATTCATCAGGGTTGGAACCGCGATGTCCGAAATTGTTGCATGACTATACTGCTTGAACTCGCTTTGATCAGGGTTGGAACTGTGATGTCCGAAATTGTTGCATGACTAATGTTTGAACGTATTTTGATCAGGATTGGAAAAATAATGTCTGAAATGGTTGCATGACTAATGCTTGAACGTATTTTGATCAGGATTGGAAAAATAATGTCTGAAATGGTTGCATGACTAATGCTTGAACGTATTTTGATCAGGATTGGAAAAAATAATGTCTGAAATGGTTGCATGACTAATGCTTGAACGTATTTTGATCAGGACTGGAAAAATAATGTCTGAAATGGTTGCATGACTAATGCTTGAACGCATTTTGATCAGGACTGGAAAAATAATGTCTGAAATGGTTGCATGACTAATGCTTGAACGTATTTTGATCAGGGTTGGAACTGTGATGTCCGAAACGGTTGCATGACTAATGATTGAACGTATTTTGATCAGGCTTGGAAAAAATAATGTCTGAAATGGTTGCATGACTAATGCTTGAACGGATTTAGATCAGGCTTGGAAAAAATAATGTCTGAAATGGTTGCATGACTAATGCTTGAACGTATTTTGATCAGGATTGGAAAAAATAATGTCTGAAATGGTTGCATGACTAATGCTTGAACGTATTTTGATCAGGATTGGAAAAAATAATGTCTGAAATGGTTGCATGACTAATGCTTGAACGTATTTTGATCAGGATTGGAAAAAATAATGTCTGAAATGGTTGCATGACTAATGCTTGAACGTATTTTGATCAGGATTGGAGAAAAAATAATGTCTGAAATGGTTGCATGACTAATGCTTGAACGTATTTTGATCAGGATTGGAAAAATAATGTCTGAAATGGTTGCATGACTAATGTTTGAACGTATTTTGATCAGGTTGGAAAAAAATAATGTCTGAAATGGTTGCATGACTAATGCTTGAACGTATTTTGATCAGGATTGGAAAAAATAATGTCTGAAATGGTTGCATGACTAATGCTTGAACGCATTTTGATCAATCAATCTATCCGCTCGATCATTTCCCTTCACTCCGGCATGTCCAGGGCAGCACACCCACAGGAATTTTCGAAGGTGGATGTCGACCAACGACACATTCCAGTCTGAGCTTAATTCCCATTCCACTCTTCACTTTTTGGATGACTGAATTCATCCAGAACGCAAATGTTTCAATATAATTATGGTTGGAGCGGAAGTTTCAAACGGTTGAGTGACTGGTTTCATCCCAAAGACGATTGTTCGATATGAACTTTACCGAGGACTGAGCGGGAGTTTATAATATTTGCATGACTGACTTTATCCAGAACGCTGACTTTATCCAGAACGCAAAAGTTTTAATATAACATCGGAGACGAGGTTTTGGATGACTGCGTGACGAGCTTTATTCAAAAACACATAAATGTGTGAACTCGGTGTGATCAATATTGCAAGAGCCAAAGTTTGAAACGGTTGCGCGATTGGGTTGTACGTGGTTTTATCCTGAACACAAAATATCAAAACAAGGATTGATCGTGGTTTAACCCTTTCAGCGCCACCAGTTCTGGAATGCAGCTGTTTTTCTGACTCTGGCACCAAACGTACAGCCACTCTGTTTAAATGCCCGTAACTTCCTTATTTCTGAACCAGTTATTTTGCGAATTTTTGCAGAATAAAGTATAAAAAGGTTCCAGTTTTCATCCCTTTAATGTTGTTGTACTTCTTTCATTACCAGTTCTTGCAAAACAGTCCCCTGATTTGGGCACATCAGCGTCAATCAATCAAATCAATGTTTTATTTTATGTCTGTTCACAGGAAGGTGAGTAAGTAGTAAGTTGGTGTTTTACGCCCAGCCAACCGGTACGGTTATATCAGGGCGATCAGGAAGGTGATATTACACACACACACACACACACACACACACACACACACACACACACACACACAACACACACACACACACACACACACATCATATATTAGTAAGTTATACTAACTTACCCACAGGACTGTGAACAATCGCACATAAATGTGACATCGGCGGTAAGCTTGGTGGGCACAGTACTGTGACATAGGCGCCGTAAGGCTTAAGCAAAAGTCCGTGATCGGATTGTACAGACTCTCTCTCTCTCTCTCTTCTCTTCTCTCTCGATCTCTCTCTCTCTCTCTCTCTCTCTCTCCTCGCATCTCTCTTCTCTCTCTCTCTCTCTCTCTCCCCCTGTACCTCCCCCCCCCCCCCTTCTCTCTCTCTCTCGCTCTCTCTCTCTCTCTCTCTCTCTCTCTCCCCGCTCTCTCTCTCCCTCTCTCTCTCTCCTCTCTCTCCCGCCTCTCTCTCTCTCTCCTCTCTCTCTCTCTCTCTTCTCTCTCTCTCTCTCTCTTCTCTCTCTCTTCTCTCTCTCTCTCTCTTTTCTCTTCTTCTTCCCCCCACGAAACACAGAGTGGCCTTCAAGTGTAGGCTGCATGTATGA
>JABMCL010002331.1:262500-267500 GCA_018857735.1 Alviniconcha marisindica | reverse complement strand
GTTATAGATGCCCAATGGTTTCATTGTAGAGCGATACGTAAGTTAGTTATAGATGCCTAAGGGATAGTTCAGTTGGTAGACGATACGTAGTTAGTTATAGATGCCCAATGGATAGTTCAAGTTGTTCAGCAGCAGATACGTAGTTATTTTTAGATAATGGATAGTTCAGTTGGTAGAGCGATACGTAGTTAGTTACTTATAGATGCCCAATGGATAGTTCAGTTGGTAGAGCGATACGTAGTTAGTTACTTATTAGTGCCCAATGGATAGTTCAGTTGGTAGACAAACGTAGTTAGTTATAGATGCCCAATGGATAGTTCAGTTGGTAGAGCGATACGTAGTTACTTATAGATGCCCAATGGATAGATTCAGTTGGTAGAGCGATACGTAGTTAGTTATAGATGCCCAATGGATAGTTCAGTTGGTAGAGCGATACTGTTAGTTAGTTATAGATGCCCAATGGATAGTTCAGTTGATAGAGCGATACGTAGTTAGTTATAGATGCCCAATGGATAGTTCAATTGGTAGAGCGATACGTAGTTAGTTATAGATGCCCAATGGATAGTTCAGTTGGTAGAGCGATACGTAGTTAGTTACTTATAGATGCCCAATGGATAGTTCAGTTGGTAGAACGATACGTAGTTAGTTATAGATGCCCAATGGATAGTTCAGTTGATAGAGCGATACGTAGTTACTTATAGATGCCCAATGGATAGTTCAGTTGGTAGAGCGATACGTAGTTAGTTATAGATGCCCAATGGATAGTTCAGTTGGTAGAGCGATACGTAGTTAGTTATAGATGCCCAATGGATAGTTCAGTTGATAGAGCGATACGTAGTTAGTTATAGATGCCCAATGGATAGTTCATTGGTAGAACGATACGTAGTTAGTTATAGATGCCCAATGGATAGTTCAGTTGGTAGAGCGATACGTAGTTAGATTATAGATGCCCAATGGATAGTTCAGTTGGTAGAACGATACGTAGTTAGTTATAGATGCCCAATGGATAGTTCAGTTGGTAGAGCGATACGTAGTTAGTTACTTATAGATGCCCAATGGATAGTTCAGTTGGTAGAACGATACGTAGTTAGTTATAGATGCCCAATGGATAGTTCAGTTGGTAGAACGATACGTAGTTAGTTATAGATGCCCAATGGATAGTTCAGTTGGTAGAGCGTCAGTAGTTAAACCCCAATGGATAGCAGTTGGTGAGGTACAAAGATAGAAGGGGAACAGAAGCGGGTGACAAAGATAGAGACGGGGGAAGAGAGGGCGGTGACAAAGATAGAGACGGGGGAAGAGAGGGGGTGACAAAGATAGAGACGGGGAAGAGAGGGGGTGACAAAGATAGAGACGGGAGAGAGGGCGGTGACAAAGATAGAGACGGGGGAAAGGGGGGTGACAAAGATAGAGGGGAGAGACAGAGGGGGGTGACAAAGATAGAGACGGGGGAGAGAGGGGTGACAAAGATAGAGACGGGGGAGAGAGGGGTGACAAAGATAGAGACGGGGGAGGGGGGCGGTGACAAAGATAGAGCGGGGGAAGAGAGGGCGGTGACAAAGATAGAGACGGGGGAGGAGAGGGCGGTGACAAAGATAGAGACGGGGGAGGAGAGGGCGGTGACAAAGATAGAGACGGGGGAGGAGAGGGCGGTGACAAAGATAGAGACGGGGGAAGAGAGGGCGGTGACAAAGATAGAGACGGGGGAAGAGAGGGCGGTGACAAAGATAGAGACGGGGGGAGACGGGGGTGACAAAGATAGAGACGGGGAGAGAGGGGGGTGACAAAGATAGAGACGAGGGAGAGAGGGGGTGACAAAGATAGAGAGCAGAGAGGGGGGCGGTGACATAGATAGAGGGGGAACAAAGGGGGGTGACAAAGATAGAGACGGGGAACAGAGGGGGGTGACAAAGATAGAGACGGGGAACAGAGGGGGGTGACAAAGATAGAGACGGGAAGAGAGGGAGGTGACAAAGATAGAGACGGGGAGAGAGGGAGGTGACAAAGATAGAGACGGGGAGAGAGGGCGGTGACAAAGATAGAGACGAGGTGGGAGAGGGTGTGACAAAGATAGAGACGGGGGGAGAGAGCGGATGACAAAGATAGAGATGAGGGAAGAAAGGGGGTGACAAAGATAGAGGGGGTACAAAATGGGGGGGGGGGGCGAGGACGGGGGGTGATGGGTGAGGGAGGATAACAAAGATAGAGACGAAGAGAGGCGGGGGGGGACAAATATATAGATGGTTGGGGGCGGGAGGGGGTGGGGAGTGGAGCAGAAATGGAGACGGGATGGGGAGACTGACAGACAGGCAGACAGAGAGGAATACCAGAGGCAGACTGGAGAAGGAGGATGTGTGTGTGTGGGGGGTGGGGGGGAGGCAGGGGGAGGAGGCAAAAAGTAGAGCCAGACGATAAATGACAGGAAGCCACAGATATATTACGTTAAAATTTACGCTTATGCGTATAACAGACGAAGACGGGCAGCTGATAAATAATGCACGGTTGTTAAAGAAAGAAAGAAAAAGAAGGGGAAAAAAGACATTTCATGAATCATTTGAATCAAGACCAACTGATACTGTTTCCATGAAAAGAGAAAGAGAGACAGAGAGAGAGACAGAGAGAGAGAGAGACAGAGAGTGGGAGAGAAGAGAGAGACAGAGACAGACAGACAGACAGAGAAAGAGACAGAGAGACACAGACAGAGACAGTCAGAGAACGACAGAGAGATAGACAGAGAGACACAGACAGAGACAGTCAGAGAACGACAGAGAGATAGACAGAGAGACACAGAGAGACACAGAGAGATACAGAGAGAGACAGAGAGACAGAGAGACAGAGACAGACAGACAGACAGACAGACAGAGAAACAGAGAGAGACAGAAACACAGAAAGACACAGAGAGAGACAGACAGACAGACAGAGACAGAGAGAGAATTCTCATTATGGCTATTGATCCTTCAGAGAGAAGGTGAGGGGAGGGTGGGGGGAAGGGGGTGGGGTGGGGGGGGGGGTTGCACACGGAATTACTAATTCTGCCTTTACTATAAAAATCGCACATGTCATTGATCATCAGTCTAAAGGAATGGCTCTTCTCTCTTTTTAATCTTTTTTTTTTTTTTTTAATATCTGCGAGATTGAACAGCATGTCGTTTTCTGTTGCATAGTCTTCCATATACATCCCGTTGATCGAACAGTCAGCGACTGTAGTTGTAATGGACCATTCTTAATGAGCTAGGTCACAGCTCGTCACCAGATCGAAAGCCAAGCTGTGGGGGGGGGGGTGGAAAATGTCGAAAACGTGTAGAGATTTTGTCGTCTGCTCTGTACTCTATAGTATACACTCTTAAGCCTCGCTTTCGATCTCGGTTCTCTTGGTGACCTCGCCTTGCCATGAATATTTTCATTTGAACATTTTCCGTTGAGGCTGTAAAACACTTGCTTACGTTTGTATTTTTGTTTATTGTTTGGTTGCTTACAAGCATTCTCTCTGTCTCTGTCTGTCTCTGTCTGTCTCTCTGTGTCTCTGTCTCTGTCTCTGTCTCTCTCTCTCTCTGTCTCTCTCTGTCTCTGTCTCTCTGTCTCTCTGTCTCTGTCTCTATGTCTCTGTCTCTGTCTGTCTGTCTGTCTGTCTGTCTGTCTGTCTGTCTGTCTGTCTGTCTCTCTCTCTCTCTCTCTTCTCCGTCTTCTTCTTCGTCTTCTTCTCTCCTCTCTCTCCTCTCTCTCTCTCTCCTCTCTCTCTCTCTCTCTCTCTCCTTGTCTTTTTTCAATAACTCTTCTGCCAAACTTTATAAGAAGTCAGATGGGCACGGTGTTATTCCTTCTGTTGTTGCTGCTGCTGCTGCTGCTGCTGTTGCTGCTGCTTCTGACGCCTTGCTCAACTGTAGCCTACATTGGGCGAGGGACTGCAACTAGCAGCAGAACCTCTGGTGTTTTAAGCTGCTTTGTTGCTGAGACGGAGTAAAACAAAGTAAATCTGCTTGCGCTCAGACGGTCTGTCACCTGCACCCTTTAAATCACGCTTTGGCTAGTCGTCAAGGCGATTTTCACCGTCAGTATTTTACCGTGAAGGTAGACAAGGGGACTACTTGGCCGCGTGGCCGTGACGAAAAGGCTATATGTATGACGACAGTGGTGACGCAGATTTGTACAGCATCTCACAAATAGGACCTGCTTAGAATCTCTGAGGCGTAGAGAAAAATGGGTAATATGATTCTTTACGCCCAGTCACCCAGTACGGTTATATCAGGGCGAAGTGGAGAAGAAGTTTTTTTTTAAAAGGTGGGGCTAGGGGTGGGGTGGGGGGTGGGGGTAGGGGGAGAAAAAAAAGAAGACAAAAGAAGCAGTTATATTTATAGCCTCTCTCTCTCTCTCTCTCTCTCTCTCTCTCTCTCTCTCTCTCTCTCTCTCTCTCTCTCTCTCTCCTCTCTCTCTTGCTGTGCGTGCGTGTCGTGTCTGTGTCGTGCGTTGTGTTGGTGTGTGGTGCGTGTGTGTGTGTGTGTGTGTGTGTGTGTGTGTGTGTGTGTGTGTGTGTGTGTGTGTGTGTGTGTGTGTGTGTGTGTGTGTGTGTGTGTGTGGTAATGTAACATAGTGTAGTGCAGTGTAATGCTGCTTTTACTGAGACAGAGTGAAAAGTGGGATTTCACGCAGGCAGCGCCCAACGGACACATTGGAAGCGCTTTGCTATGGACGCTTGAACTAATATCTCAACGACAGCGAAAGGGTTAAAGCAGTGCAAATGCACTCTCTCGCTTAAACGCGTTCGTTTCCACGTCTCGTTTGAGATTTTCCTGAACTGGAAGATCGGGGTAATGGTGGGGGGGGGGGGGGGGGGGGGGGGGGGGGGGGGGGGGGGAATCGGGTGTAAAAAGGAATCGGGTGTTTTGGTGGTCCCTTGAGAAAACTGCCCCAGGGTCGGTTCAGAACTCGAGTGGAAACTTTGAGCCCATTGGCGCAGTCGTTGTGACGTAGTTTTTGCCCCGGTGTGATGCAATATGTATAAA
>JABMCL010002331.1:250000-255000 GCA_018857735.1 Alviniconcha marisindica | reverse complement strand
TAAGTCTCCACGTCGGAAGACGATAATACCAGCACAGCGAAGACCGTTTGTTGTTTCGTAGGGCATAAGCGATGGCTGTTTAAGCACCCTCGAAAGATTGCTTTTAAGATAAACGAATTGACAAACGTAAGAAAGAACAATTATGGACTTGCTCGGAACAGATACCCAGGCGACTGACATTTCCTCCTGTAATTTCCTGTCTGCTTCTGATACTGTTTAGCGGAAGAACACTTTTGTTGATGTTGCTATTATTATAGTTATTACACACACACACACACACACACACACACACGCACACACGCACGCACGCACGCACGCACGCACGCACGCACGCACGCACGCACGCACGCACGCACGCACAACCCACACACACCACACACACACACACACACAACACACACACACACACACACACACACACCACACACACACACACAACACACACACACACACACACACACACACACACACACACACACACACACACACACACACACACACACACACACACACACACACACATTCTCTCGGTAGCCTGCCGGGCCCAACCATCAAAGGACAAGATCATAATAATATTATTATTATGATCTTGACTTAAGGGTGTCAAAGACAAAGTGCACTTTGTGCCGTAATCGTGTTTGGGGCAATTCCGCATTCTAACATATGGGAGAGTTTTCACTGGAATTAAACTGCCTTCTTTCTCTGACCGACACTTGTAGCTTTCAACCTCTATGGCCGTTTTCTTTTTAAATGGCCATGGAATTTCAAAATAGCCTGCTGTGATTTCTGACCTTCAAGACGGCATGAGTTAGTGTTTTGTTGTCGTTGTTTTCATTTTAACCACAATCAATAGCAACCGTATTTCGAAACGCATGAGCGTTTTTTTGCGATCTTCAAATAAGAACAAACGAGATGTTTACATTTGGAGAGAAAGGACCAAGGGATGTGGGAGGGGGGACTTCTTTTTCTTTTTTCTCTCTCTCTCTCTTTTTCTTTTCTCTCATGAAAAATCAATTATTAACAAGCAAATGTCTTGAATACTGCAGCCGTTCTGTTTGAAATCTAACTGGTGGTAAGAATACGAACTGCATTTAAGCTGGGGAAATGTTAAAGGTAAAACATCGATTTAGAAAGTTCAGGCAGAAGTTCAACTCAGAAAAGCTCCTGCAATGTCCTCAAAACAAGAGTTGGAATCCGTTAACCTTTTGTCGACGGCACTCCCACGCTCGAGTGGTCGCCGATCCCCAAAGCTCCGGCGATATGTTTACAGACGCTAAAAGCCCGAGCCATCCGCCCCAACAGCTGCCAGACGTTACACCACGCTGTATGTTTCCAATGCGCAGTATATAGCTAGCTGTCACGTTTGCTGGTGGGGGGGGGGGGGGGGGGGTGAGCCGGTTTGGCCTAGCGGTAAGGCGTTAGGTTGGTAAGCGGAAGGACCTCGGTTCGATACCGCTTCGGCTCTCCTTTCTCTTCAAAAAAACACAAAAAGGTTGTGGTTTGAGGACACTGTCTTGTGACTTTGTCCGTCACTTCCTACTGAAACATTAAAATGGCTCTCATCGCTGCCCATCTTAATTCAGAAGTCATTCTGGTGGTGACAGTGTAGCGATAGGTATATAATCTCCCTCTCCCCCCCCCCCCCCCCCACCCCCTCCACCCCCCCCCCCACCCCCCCCCCCCCCCCCCCCCCCCCACCCGCCCTTCTCCACATCCCTATAAGCCGTACGGTTTCTGTGGACGTTAAGCACCATGTTTACTTACTGCTGGTGGGCAGTCAAACTCCGTGGGTGGAGAGGGAAAAACCGACGGACTCCGTGGGTGGAGAGGGAAAAACCGACGGAAGCGAAGAGTTAAGGTAATTTAACCCACGAAGCCAACGACTGATCGAACGCATTTGTACGTGCACACTCCAATCCCTGATCTCAAACTTCTTCACGTGGAGTGCGGCAGGGGTGGTGCTGGTGGGGTGGGGTGGGGGGGGGGGGGGGGGGGGGTGGAGGGAAATACAGAGAAGAGTGGGAGGGATGGAAGTCGATGCTTCGAGTGTGGTCTTCGTGCCTGCTGGTCGTGAATCAAACATCTTCGGCTGGATTTATTTTGTTAAACTGTGACAAACGGAATTCACTGTGTAGATGCAATAGAAGAATAGGAACTAGCTTCGCGACGGGGGATCTCTCTCTCTCTCTCTCTCTCTCTCTCTCTCTCTCTCTCTCTCTCTCTCTCTCTCTCTCTCTCTCTTCTCTCTCTCTCTCTCTCTCTCTCTCTGTCAGTGTCTGTCTCTATCTCTCTCTCTATCTCTCTCTGTCTGTCTCTGTCTGTCTCTGTCTGTCTGTCTGTCTGTCTGTCTGTCTGTCTGTCTGTCTGTCTGTCTGTCTGTCTCTCTCTCTCTCTCTCTCTCTCTCTCTCTGCTCTCTCTCTCTCTCTCTCTCTCTCTCTCTCTCTCTCTCTCTCTCTCTCTCTCTCTCTCTCTCTCTCTCTCTCTCCACTCTCCCCTATCAGAAGTCACACCACACCAGACGTGTTTAACGCCCACTCTGTATCTGTAGTTTCCAAGTTCTTAGCAGACAATCAAATCGATGAGTCTCAATATAGCTGTCCCGATAAGGTGCTAAACACTTGCAGTAATCGAACTTCTCAAAATAGTGCACGTGCAATACCTTCTATAACTGTGCTCGAAATAGGAATACCTATCTCACTGATGGATAATAAAAAACAACAGGATGTAATGGTATTAGTGTCCTTATTTTGCCGGTTGGGACACCTATACACATGTATAATTTATACATACAATTTATATATATATTTTTTTTAATCCAGCCGCATTCAACAGAGCTAAAGTAATTCCACTCCACAAAACAAAAACTATCTCCGCTAATTTGAATGACTATTGCCATATCTCAGTCTGTCTGTTCTCATAAAGCCACTAGACACAAAGACACATTCATAAACACTTGACGGACTTTTGAGAAACGTATTATCTTTTCCATTCTTTTCAGTCTGGCTTCCGATGTGGACATTCGTGTCAAACTGCAGTTACCTGTTTAACTGATACTTGGCTCTCTGCTTTCAACAATCGTCAAATGTCAGGTGCTGTTGTTGTTGTTGTATTTTTTTATGTAATTTCTTTTCTTTTTTTTTCTTTTTTTTTTTTGGGGGGGGGAGTATTTGACTTGGTTAATCGTGAAATTTTACTGAAAAAACAAAACAAAACAAAAACTGTCCAAATACAACTTGAACGTCGCTATTGTCAATTTTCTATGATCTTACTTACAGGGTCGTCTACAATGCATGCTTGTAAACGGCACATTTTTACTCTGTCTCTATCAGCTGGTGCGCAAGAAATACAAGGTGATTGAATTCATCCTGGTAACCAAATACAGTGTGCTTAATTAAATCCATCCTGGTAAGCAGTGCTTAAATCCATCCTGGTAACCAAACACAGTGTGCTTAAATCCATCATAGTAACTGAATACAGTGTGCTTAAATCCATCATGGTAACCAAACACAGTGTACCCATGGTAACCAAACACATCATGGTCAGCTACATGAATCCATCCTGGTCACCTGCTTAAATCAATCCTGTTCACCAAATAGAGGGTCCTTCTATCCATCCTGTTCACCAAATACCTGGTCCTACTATCCAGTAAATAAACATGGTGCTTAACGTCCACAGAAACCGTACGGCTTATTCGGGACGGGGAGAAGGGGGGGAGGGGGGTATGACCATGGTAACCAAACACATCATGGTCAACTGCTTGAATCTATCCTGGTCACCTGCTTAAATACATCCTGTCATCAAACACAGTGTGCTTCGACCCATCCTGGTCACCTGCTTAAATCCATTATGGTCACCTGCTTAAATCCATCCTGGTCACCTGCTTAAATCCACCCTGGTCACCAAATACAAGGTGCATCAGTCCATCCTGGTCACCTGCTAAAATCCATCCTGGTCACTAAATACAGGGTGTTTCAATCCACCATGGTCACCAAAATCAGGGTGCTTCAATCTACCATGGTCACCAAAAACAGGGTGCTTCAATCCACCATGGTCACCAAAAACAGGGTGCTTCAATCCACGCTGGTAACCTGCTAAAATCCATCCTGGTCACCAAATAACTGGCGCTTCAATCCGTCATGGTCACCTCCTTGACTCCATCGTGGTCACATGGTTTAGTCCATCCTGGTCACCTACTTGAATCCAGCATGGTCGCATGCATGAAGCCATCATGGTCACATGCTTCAATCCATGCTGGTCACCAAATACAGGGTTCTTCAATCCGTTATGGCCACCTACTTAAATCTGTCTTTTTCAACGAAACAGGGTGCTTAAATCCATCCTGGTCACCTGCTTAAATCCATCCTGGTCACCTGCTTAAATCCATCCTGGTCATCTGCTTAAATCCATCCTGGTCACCTAACACAGGATGCATCAGTCCATGCTGGTCACCTGAACACGTTTTAGCTTGCGAGAGCTTACAAGCATGCACTGTGTGTATCTGGCGCTGTGGACACGCAAGGTTTTGTGTGGAAGTTGTTTGTTTGTTTTTATGTTGGGGAACATATAAAAGTTTTCATTCATTCATTTATTTATTCATTCGTTCACACGTTGTGCCTTTCAGGAGGCGGCGTTGCGAGCGTCAGCTAGGAGAGCGCCGGCGCCATGGCCATTCCCTGGAACTTCACGCTCAACGTCAACCTGCAGGAGGGGTCCGCCCAGCAGCTCGACTTCCTTCAGGAGGTCGCCAACCACCCCGCCCTGAGCGACGAGAAGGTAGCTCTGCGTCTTTGTCTCTGTGTCCCCCTGTCTCTGTGTCTCTCTGTCTCTGTGTCCCCCTGTCTCTGTGTCTCTCTGTCTCTGTGTCCCTCTGTCTCTGTGTCCCCCTGTCTCTGTGTCTCTCTGTCTCTGTTCCCCCTGTCTCTGTGTCTCTCTGGGCTCTGTGTCCCCTGTCTCTGTGTCTCTCTGTCTCTGTGTCCCCCTGTCTCTGTGTCTCTCTGTC
>JABMCL010002331.1:240000-245000 GCA_018857735.1 Alviniconcha marisindica | reverse complement strand
CTGCTGTTTCGTGGCTCACCACTTATCTGACACCATGCTGCAGCTTCATGACACACGCTGTATGTGGTGACCGTGCTGCAGCTTATGACTCACGCTGTATGTGGTGACCGTGCTGCAGCTTATGACTCACGGTGTATGTGGTGACCGTGCTGCAGCTTATGACTCACGTGTATGTGGTGACCTGCTGCAGCTTATGACTCACGCTGTATGTGGTGACCGTGCTGCAGCTTATGACTCACGATGTATGTGGTGACCTGCTGCAGCTTATGACTCACGATGTATGTGGTGACCATGCTGCAGCTTATGACTCACGATGTATCTGATGACCATGCTGCAGCTTCATGACTCACGATGTATGTGGTGACCTAGCTGCAGCTTCATGACTCACGATGTATCTGATGACCATGCTGCAGCTTATGACTCACGATGTATTGATGACCATGCTGCAGCTTATGACTCACGATGTATCTGATGACCATGCTGCAGCTTATGACTCACGATGTATGTGGTGACCATGCTGCAGCTTATGACTCACGATGTATGTGGTGACCATGCTGCAGCTTATGACTCACGATGTATGTGGTGACCGTGCTGCAGCTTATGACTCACGATGTATGTGGTGACCGTGCTGCAGCTTATGACTCACGATGTATGTGGTGACCGTGCTGCAGCTTATGACTCACGCTGTATGTGGTGACCGTGCTGCAGCTTATGACTCACGATGTATGTAGTGACCGTGCTGCAGCTTATGACTCACGATGTATGTGGTGACCATGCTGCAGCTTATGACTCACGATGTATGTGGTGACCATGCTGCAACTTCATGATTCACGATGTATCTGATGAACATGCTGCAGCTTCATGACTCACGATGTATGTGGTGACCTAGCTGCAGCTTCATGACTCACGCTGTATCTGATGATCATGCTGCAGCTTCATGACTCACGATGTATCTGATGACCATGCTGCAGCTAATGACTCATGATGTATCTGATGACCATGCTGCAGCTTCATGACTCACGATGTATGTGGTGACCATGCTGCAGCTAATGACTCATGGTGTATCTGATGACCATGCTGCAGCTAATCTCATGATGTAGATGTATCTGATGATCATGCTGCAGCTTATGACTCACGATGTATCTGGTGACCATGCTGCAGCTGCATGACTCATGGTGTATCTGGTGACCATGCTGCAGCTTCGTGAACCACTCCGAGTCCGTGGTGCTGACCTGCCGAGTGCTCCACAGCGTAGGACCTGCTGCAGTCCGCCCTCTACGTCCACTACCAGGACAAGATGGCCGCCGTGGCTCACCTGGTCGGTTTGGATCAGCTTCCGCTTCCGACACAGGTACCCACCGGTAGGCTGACTATGGGTATACGTTGTTGTCGTCGTTGTTGTTGTTGTTGTTGTTGTTGTTGCGTTTCAGTGCTGAACACCCTGAAGGTCTCACGGTAAGTCGACTTGGTAAATACATGCCGGCCTTAAGCAACTAAAGTTGAGGCAAAGGTCAAAACCCCACCAGTGCAACTATTTCAGTTTAATATATATATATAAATATTTTTTAAAAGTTACGCCGTCCATTCCTGATATACATTTTCTCATACAGTCGCACAAAATAGTGCGTGGTTATCGAGAGAGGTCCAAAAATTAATGCGCGCTTGGCCGCAAATACTTTATGCTAGCTTCCTAGCTTTGCATCTTCTCGGGATTTCTGACAGTGCCAGCTGGTGCCTCTTCCGAGACGACGGTCACTGTGCATAAAACGAGTATGGCGAACAGCAGAGCCGTAAACCTTTATACATGTTTGCCCTTTTCGTTGTTCTGTCTTATCGAAGAAGAAGAAGAAGAAGAAGAAGAAGAAGAAGAAGAAGAAGAAGAAGAAGAAGAAGAAGAAGAAGAAGAAGAAGAAGAAGAAGAAGAAGAACAACACAACAACAACAACAACAACAACAACAACAACAACAAAACAACAACAACAACAACAATTTCAGCTCTTAGTCTCAGTGAAATTCCGACAAGGTTATTGTGAATTCATTAATTTTATTGTTTCCGTTGCATTGGACATAAACAGCAACACGCGCGACCCGTTAACTTTTTATGGCCAGTCCGAAGAACTAAAGTCCATGGAGGCAGGCGATTTAATTATTGCCCAATCCGGGAATCGAACCTGGAGCCTCTTGATCAAGAGCTCAGTGTCGTAACCAAGTTGACACAATTATTTTATAAAAGCATGTCAATTTCCCAAACGACGAACTGGGATTTTGTTGATGTGTCCATTGCTGTCAGTTAACTTCGATTGAGAAATCGTTTTTTTATTTTTATTTTTTTTTTTTTTTTTTTTTTATGGCTGAGGTCCACGAGCTACTAGCACGACTGTGAGCGTTCCATTTTTTTTTTTTTTTTTTAATTTTTTTTTGGCCAAGCATATCAATGTGGGGCTTTTATTCGGGAAGAACATGCACTCATCCTTTACAATAATACACAAGAAGGAGAAGAAGAAGAAGAAGAAGAAGAAGAAGAAGAAGGAAAAAAGAAACAAAAAAGGAAAGAAAGAAAGAAAGAAAGAAAAAGAAAAAAACACGACCTCTAACAAAGTTGGCTTCCAGCGTTTTGGCTGCCAGCGTTTTGAAAAAAATCAAAGCACACGAAAGTTGCCTTGTTCTGTTTGTTTGTTTGTTTGTTTTGCTTTCTTTGTTTTTTTGCCAAGCACATCATTGTGGGGCTTTTATTCATTAACAGGCTTTCCCCCTTTCATATTTTCTTCCTCTCAAAATGGTGCTTAATTAAATTCCACAAATAAAACACCATGCCCAAGCTCATCCCCCTCCCCCCCCCCAACACACACACACACCCCCAACACACCACACACACACAACACACACACACAAAACCACCCAACCACAAAACCCACACACAACCCCACACCCCAACACACACACCCCACACACACCACCACACACACACACACACACACACACACACACACACACACACACACACAAACAAACAAACAAAAGCAAAAAATAATAACAAAAACAATAAAAAAGACCATGGCAGTGAGTACAATTTGCATAAAAACCAACGTCACTTAAACCTAGTCCATAAAATTATCAGTTTCTTATAATAAAGCCTCTCGGTTACTAGCTTATCATGTGACGTCGTTAATATCGCATTGTATATTTATAAACGATATTTGAACAAGCACACGAAAAGCTGGTAAGAACACTTTTTTCTCTTTTTTTCTTTCTTTCTTTTTTAAATTATTTTTAGTATTATTTTACCAAAAAAGACAGTGAGCATTCAAGTGGAAAAACATTTTTTTTTTTTTTTTTCCCTTTTTTTTAAAAAAGATTTTTACCCAAAAAGGCAAATAGATTTACTTTTATTCCACATTTGGAAAAACCTTCAATCTGAAGGCTAAGTAGATCACATTTTTTTCCTTATCATTTGGTAGGATCAATCTGAAGGCTAAGTAGATCACATTTTTTTCCTTCATCATTTGGTAGTGTATCAATCTGAAGGCTAAGTAGATCCATTTTATTCCTTCATCATTTGGTAGTGTATCAATCTGAAGGCTAAGAGATCCATTTTATTCCTATCATCATTTGGTAGTGTACAATCTGAAGGCTAAGAGATCACCTTTTATTCCTTCATCATTTGGTAGTGTACAATCTGAAGGCTAAGTAGATCACCTTTTATTCCTGTCATCATTTGGTAGTGTATCAATCTGAAGGCTAAGTAGATCACCTTTTATTCCTTCATCATTTGGTAGTGTACAATTGAAAGGCTAAGTAGATCACCTTTTATTCCTATCTCATTTGGTAGTGTACAATTGAAAGGCTAAGTAGATCACATTTTATTCCTATCGTCATTTGGTAGTGTATCAATCTGAAGGCTAAGTAGATCACATTTTATTCCTATCATCATTTGGTAGTGTATCAATCTGAAGGCTAAGCAGATCACATTTTATTCCTATCAGCATTTGGTAGTGTGGCAATCTGAAGGCTAAGCAGATCACATTTTATTCCTATCAGCATTTGGTAGTGTGGCAATCTGAAGGCTAAGCAGATCACATTTTATTCCTATCAGCATTTGGTAGTGTAGCAATCTGAAGGCTAAGTAGATCACATTTTATTCCTGTCATCATTTGGTAGTGTATCAATCTGAAGGCTAAGTAGATCACATTTTATTCCTGTCATCATTTGGTAGTGTATCAATCTGAAGGCTAAGTAGATCACATTTTATTCCTATCATCATTTGGTAGTGTATCAATCTGAAGGCTAAGCAGATCACCTTTTATTCCTATCATCATTTGGTAGTGTAGCAATCCGAAGGCTACGTAGATCACCTTTTATTCCTGTCATCATTTGGTAGTGTATCAATCTGAAGGCTAAGTAGATCACATTTTATTCCTATCATCATTTGGTAGTGTATCAATCTGAAGGCTAAGTAGATCACCTTTTATTCCTATCATCATTTGGTAGTGTAGCAATGTGAATTAGGCTAAGTAGATCACATTTTATTCCTATCATCATTTGGTAGTGTATCAATCTGAAGGTTAAAGTAGATCACCTTTTATTCCTATCATCATTTGGTAGTGTATCAATCTGAAGGCTAAGTAGAACACATTTTATTCCTGTCATCATTTGGTAGTGTATCAATCTGAAGGCTAAGTAGATCACATTTTATTCCTGTCATCATTTGGTAGTGTATCAATCTGAAGGCTAAGTAGATCACATTTTATTCCTATCATCATTTGGTAGTGTATCAGTCTGAAGGCTAAGCAGATCACATTTGATTCCTGTCATCATTTGGTAGTGTATCAATCTGAAGGCTAAGTAGATCACATTTTATTCCTGTCATCATTTGGTAGTGTAGCAATCTGAAGGCTAAGCAGATCACATTTTATTCCTATCATCATTTGGTAGTGTAGCAATCTGAAGGCTAAGTAGATCACATTTTATTCCTGTCATCATTTGGTAGTGTATCAAATGTC
>JABMCL010002331.1:222500-232500 GCA_018857735.1 Alviniconcha marisindica | reverse complement strand
TTATGGTTTCTGTGGACGTTAAGCACCATGTTTACTTACTTACTTACGTTTATTTAGAAGCTGAGCTGCGCCATGTGTATTTCCCAACATTCGACACTGTCTTTACGACACTGAAGACACCACAGTGATTTCCCCTTTGTAGGCAAATAATGCACCACACACAGCGTAAGAAAAAGGTCAAAAGTTGCTGCCCTTCGTCAGCAGATGTGGATTCACACGTTAGGGTAGGTCTGAAGTCGATGGTACTAACAGAATGTTTCTTTTGCATGCTCGCACGCTACACAATTAACTCACCACGTAAACCACCCCTAAAGAAATGACTGTAATTTATTTCTTATCTACTCTCACATCATCAACCAAACAAAACAAAAAAGACAAGGGGTGATGTGGTAATGTACCAAGCAGATGGAAAAAAACAGTTATTTAGTTTCTGTTGTGAACAAGTCACACAATATCGTGATACACACTGAGAAGACACAATCGGTACGTGTGGGACACTGATCATCTTCTTATTGTTTCGGGCTGTTAGTAGGAAGCAACACACACAGTGTGTGTGTGTGTGTGAGTGTGTGTGTGTGTGTGTGTGTGTGTGTGTGTGTGTGTGTGTGTGTGTGTGTGTGTGTGTGTGTGTGTGTGTGTGTGTGTGTGTGTATTTTGCATAGTTATGCGTGACACCTTGTCGATATGGGTTTTTTTTTAGTTTTTTTTTAATTTATAACATTTTCCATCTCGATGTACATTATGTGCGTATGCTTGTTCAGCGCTTTGAGCCGCTGGGTAGGCACTTACAAATTTCCATTATTATTATTATTAAATATTATTTTTATTTAAGAGCTAGCCGCCTTATTTGTCATGAAATCAGTTTTTATTCAGTCATGAACGCTTTCAAGTAAATATCAGCGAACAGCTAGCGTTATTTTGCTATGTTACAAATGACGACCATGAAAATGTCGTGAACTGTACCATAAAAGACTCATAACAGAAAAAATAATGATGCATTCACACACTGTGGCATTTCCCTTATTTCTCTAAATATCAAAAATATAGCTGTAGTTAAAACGTTTTATGTTTTAGATTTATTTTTATTTCATCGGGAAAGCGGCTCCTTCTTTGGTCCAATTTTTAGGAGAATGACATATATATATATAGATGGGTGTATGTGTGTGTGTGTGTGTGTGTGTGTGTGTGTGTGTGTGTGTGTGTGTGTGTGTGTGTGTGTGTGTGTGTGTGTGTGTGCTACTAAGTAGTGTGTGTGTGTGTGTGTGTGTGTGTGTGTGTGTGTGTGTGTGTGTGTGTGTGTGTGTGTGTGTGTGTGTGTGCTAGTGAGTATGTCAGTGTGTGTGTGTGTGTGTGTGTGTGTGTGTGTGTGTGTGTGTGTGTGTGTGTGTGTGTGTGTGGCCCGTGGTGCTTCTTCTGATCGGTTTCCCTTTAAATGGGTTTTCTCTGACATCTTCACACTGGCAACCCGACTGGATGTATTTTAGGGAGCATGAAAAAAAATATATATAAAAAAATCATGTGCTGGTATTGCATCAAACGTTCGACCTTTTTGCATCATTAAGCAGGATGAGGAGAACCTTGTTAAAAAAAGAAAAGAAAAAAAGAAAAAGAAAAAAAAGGACAGTTTAAAAATGTGGAGATTCGCAGTGTCCGGATCCCTAAAAAAAAAAAAAAAAAAAAAAAAAAAGATGTTGAGAAATTATAGGCTTTGGAGGGCTGTGAAGTAATGACATCAGAGGCAGAAGAAGAAAAAAAAGCGGGTCTAAATCCAAAGATCAAAGAGGGTCAAAAAGCTTTCTGAAGGAGGCTGCTCCAGTCTGAATCGTCTTCTCGTCTCCCAAATTCGAAAAATTATAGAGCTTCCTGGGCACAGTTCAGAAATTTAAAAAAAAAAAAAAAAAAGACCCGAGAAGAAGGAGATTTTTAGGCGCGCTAGCTATTACACCTTCCTGCTTCCTGCAGCGCAGCAAGAAATTTACTTTGGCAGACGATTCTGAGATGGACCAGCATATATATTATAACGACCTTCCTGTAGCTCCGAAGGTAAAGATGGAGATCGAAAAATATTCTGACATAGGCCAGTTTATGCACCTTTTCCGGGACCCCTGGAAAGAGAGAGAGGGAGGGAGGGAGAGAGACAGAGAGACAGAGACAGACAGAGACAGACAGAGACAGAGACAGACGGACAGAGAGAGAGGCACAGAGAGAGAGACAGAGAGACAGAGAGACAGAGAGAGACAGTGAGAGAGAGAGAGAGAAGAAAAGAAAACGATGGGAATCTGAGATGGGTCAGGGTAACCGCCATCTTCCTGCCACTCAGACAAAGATTGCCGGAGATGGAAACTATTGAAGCGGTAATCATTTCCTTCATATACGCGCGCGTGTGCAGGCGCACGCACGCGCGCGCACGCACACACACACACACACACACACAACAACACAGCACACGACGCGCACACACACACACACGCGCACACACACACACACACACACACACACACACAACACACACAACACACACACACACACACACACACACACACACACACACACACACACACACACACACACACGACGCACGCGCGCGCGCCACACATACACACAACACACACACACACACACACACACAACACACACACACAACACACACACACAACACAACACACACAACACACACACACACACACACACACACACACACACACACACACACACACACACACACACACACAACACACACCACAACACACACACACACACACACACACACACACACACACACACACACACACACACACACACACACACACACACACACACACACACACACACAGAATCGTTTCCCAGCGGTTTCTTTATGACATCTTGTCAGTTGACCAAGGAGTCAGAAGCTTCTGCAGTAAGTGCGAGATTTTTTTCAACGGCAGATTCGTACGTTTCGTGGGTAGATCAAAATTAATAATCAAGGACCACTTGTGGAAGAATCGTCAAGCGACAAGGTCAAGTTTGGGATTAAAAATTAAGCCTCCTGACACCACCTTCCCCGCCTTTTGCAATCTCAGGTGACAGTGAGGAAAGGAACGAAGTCTGGAAACCGTCGTTGGTTAGTTTGGTGAATGCTGATTTGTTAAAAACATTTTTAATAGAATACGACCCTATTACCAAGTGTCAACGTAATTACACTAGGAATGTTTTGTGGTGCCAAGTACACTCATCACACATCCACGTCACTCATAAAACAACAAATTACAACAACAGCAGCAGACAGTTACGGTAAAAACAAACAAAAAATTAACAAACGTCATTCGTAAATAAATACAAGAGAAATCCAAACAACATTAAAGCTGCACATTATCACATCAAAATTGCCGATCTGTGAGGTCTACCACCTAAAACATTACTGTCTTCCTAATAAGAGCAATTATTTTAAAAAAATATTCACAACAAACTAACCAACCGGATCGGCTTAGACCTACTCCCTCGTCCCGTTATCATTCCGGTTTTACTCTCATCGTGGATTTTGTATAGTCAGACATGTACTCTCAACACGGAGTATGTGGCCAGAAATCTTCTCTAACTGCACAACGGGCGCCTTTCAAACGTATAGCCATCCTCGAGGGCCTGTTGTAAAATTCTGATGGGTAGACAGGAGCCTCTAGGATATGTATATCCTAGGAGCTACCGGGGTCCAGGTTGACATGATGCCAGAATGGACCATTCAAATTTTTTAAGAACGTTCATAATATGTTTTTACCCTAACTGTCTGCTGCTGTTGTTGTAATTTGTTGTTTTATGAGTGACGTGGATGTGTGATGAGTGTACTTGGCACCACAAAACATTCCTAGTGTAATTACGTTGACACTTGGTAATAGGGTCGTATTCTATTAAAAATTTTTAATTAACAAATCAGCATTCACCAAACTAACCAACGACGGTTTCCAGACTTCGTTCCTTTCGTTCATCACATCCGGGTCACAAACTCGAAAGCGAGACTGGACACACCGGATCACGAGATCGAAAGCGAACTGGACTGGACCAGAATGGTGATCCAACCTCGCTTCTGCTCTCGTAACCTAGCTCATTAAGAATTAACCCAAGGGCCCAATACTGTGCCCGGTCTCGTTTTGGAGTTCGTGACCTGCCATAACCTGTCTCATTAAGAATGACTCCAGGGGCCCAATACTGCGCCTAGTCTCGCTTTCGATTTCGTGACCCGCGGTGACCATTCTCATTAAGAATTCTCATTAAGAATGGTCCGTTGACTGACAAACAGTCAGCCGGTCTGGCCTAGCGGTAAGGCGTTAGGCTGGTAAGCAGAGGGACCTCGGTTCGAATCCGCTTCGGCTCTCCTTCCTCCTCAAAAGTTGTGGTCCGTGGACACTGTCTTTGTCCCTCATAATTAATGAAACATTAAAATGGCTCTCATCGCTTCCCATCTTAATGCAGGAGTCATTCTGGTGGTGACTGTGGAGCGATAGGTATATAAACTCGCTTTTCTTCCACCTCCATATTCAGAGCTCGGGAGCTGTGTGAAAGTCGAGGTGGACGTCTTGCGCTCCCGTCCCTAATAAACCTACGGTTTCTGTGGACGTAAAGCAACGCTTCAACCAGCCAACACCTCCATACCCCCTTCTCCCCCTTCTCCCCGTCCCTCGTGAGCCTTTATGGTTTCTGTGGACGTTAAGCACCATGTTTACTTAATTACTGACAAACTTCGAACATTCGTGCATTGTGTTTACTGTACAAGAATCAAAATGTGATGCCGATTTGCACATCGCGGTCTGTAGCAGCGATTGACAAGGGTGATAAATCACATAAAAGCAACAGAGAATTGCCCAGTTTCTCGATCGATTCAAATGCGTTTCAGCCTACAGTTTTTCGGATGGAAGCTAGTAAGCTTAGTTGGCGCTGTGTGATAATTAGGCTAACTCACTGGCGTGCATTTGTCCATTTGGAGATAAGGCTAATCCAGGTATTAAGTGTTATTCATTCAGTTTTCTGTTCCATCTCCGACTGTATTTCTCTTGTTTCTCTCTCTGTCCCGGTTAGTCTGTCTGTCTGTCTGTCTGTCTGTCTGTCTGTCTGTCTGTCTGTCTGTCTGTCTGTCTGTCTCTCTCTCTCTCTCTCTCTCTCTCTCTCTCTCTCTCTCTCTCTCTCTCTCTCTCTCTCTCTCTCTCTCTCTCTCTCTCTCTCTCTCACACACACACACACACACACACACACACACACACACACACACACACACACACACACACACACACACACACACACACACACACACACACACACACACGTGCTGACTCTAGTAGCAGCGGTCAATAGCAGGATGAAGAGGAAAGTGCCGTGGTCCTGGGCGCTAAACAATGTAATTACGCACTCAGGGACTGGCTATTGATTGCTCCGTCCGTGTCCCTCCTTCCGCAAACTCTTGGCACAGACAAGAACAAACAACCAGACTGATGTCAAGCACACAAAGCATGCAAAGCACGCGGGACGTGTTGAGATGAAAGCTACGGGAGGCGTTGGCCTTCTTATATGTGTGGGGGTCGGGGGAGGGTAGTGGGGGGGGGGGTGGGGGGGGGGGGGGTGGGGGGGGGGTGCGGCGGGGAAAGGGGTGTGTGTGTGTGTGTTTAGTGTGCGTGTGTGTGTGTGTGTGTGTGTTGTGTGTGTGTGTGTGTGTGTGTGTGCTTGCGGATGTGTGTGTGGTGTGTGGTGCGTGTGTGTGGTGTGTGTGCTGTGTGTGTGTGTGTGTGTGTGGTGTGTGTGTGTGTGTGTGTGTGGTGTGTGTGTGTGTGTGGTGTGCGTGTGTGTGTGTGTGTGTGAACGTATTACAGCACCGTGTCAGTTACTAGATTGTTTAACACATACCTTTTTTTATATGACGTGTGTTTACATCAATTGTTCCTTGAGTTAAAAAAGAAAAAGAAAAAAAGAGCAGTATATGCCGTTAACATTGTCTACTGTCATGTGGTATATTTTTACCCACGAATTTAATGTTTCTGATGATATAACAAAGTAATCTTGAATCCTTCACTTTGCCCTCCCCCCACCCACCCCCCTCCCCCCACATCAACTCCCCCCCTCCACCCCACCCCACCCGTCCAGGTCGTCGGGGCAAGGACGGCCTACCAGGGCAGCTGATGATACGGGTGCGGGAGATGGCGGACTTCGGATGGAGGGAACTGCAGCTGACCTACAGTGAGCAGCACTGGCGCTTCACGCTGGACGACCTGCACGCGGATCCTCAAGGACGGCACCATCCGCATCGACAACCCGGACAGCCAGTACATCGCCGAGAAGGTCAGTCACGTGAGGGCTGCTGAATGTATTTTCATGGAGGATAAAGCAGTGTGTGGCCTCTCTCTGTCTGTGTCTGTGTCTGTGTCTGTGTCTTTGTCTGTCTGTCTGTCTGTCTGTCTGTCTGTCTGTCTGTCTGTCTGTCTGTCTCTCTCTCTCTCTCTCTCTCTCCTCTCTCTCTCTCTCTCTCTCTCTCTCTCTCTCTCTCTCTCTCTCTCTCTCTCTCTCTCTCTCTCTCTCTCTCCATCGGTGTAATTAGATCTAAAATAGCCCCTTGTTTGGGCGAGGGCTGGATGTAAAAATAAAATAAAATAAAAAGCATTATACATGCTTGTCTATTACCCTCGTAAACTATTCTCTCAATTTACTTACTTACTTGCTGACACTGAAACCCCGGGACTGGCTGTGCAGGTGGCGCTGACGTTCGGCGTGGCCCTGCTGCACGTGCTGTGCATGCCCCGGCCCTCGGGCTGGAGGCGGGGCACGTCCCTCAGACCTCGCACCAGTCGGCGGGGCACGCGCTCCTCCAAGTGGATCCCTTCTGACGAGATGCCCTTCATCCTGGCTGCCGGCGTCCTGCAGGTGTGCCTGAGTCCTTGTGCGCTGGACCTCTGTCCGTACTTCTTTCGTCTTGGTGGTGTTTGCTTGTTTGTTTGTTGTTCTGTGTCTCTCTGTCTCTGTCTCTGTCTGTGTCTGCGTCTGTCTCTCTGTTTCTGTCTCTCTGTCTCTGTCTCTGTCTCTGTCTCTGTCTCTGTCTCTCTCTCTCTCTCTCTCTCTCTCTCTCTCTCTCTCTCTCTCTCTCTCTCTTGTCTCTCTCTCTGTCTCTGTCTGTCTTCTGTCTCTGTCTGTCTGTCTGTCTGTCTGTCTGTCTGTCTGTCTGTCTGTCTGTCTGTCTGTCTCTCTCTCTCTCTCTCTCTCTCTCTCTCTCTCTCTCTCTCTCTCTCTCTCTCTCTCTCTCTCTCTCTCCTCTCTCTCCAGCTCTCTCTCTCTCTCTCCCCTCCGTCTGTGGTGCGTGCGTGCGTGAGTGAGTGCATGTGTGTGTGTGTGTGTGTGTGTGTGTGTGTGTGTGTGTGTGTGTGTGTGTGTGTGTGTGTGTGTGTGTGTGTGTGTGTGTGTGTGTGTGTGTGTGCATGTGTCTGTGTGTCTCTCCCTCTCTCTCTGTGTCTATCTATCTAACTCTCTGTGTGTGTTCCAGGAGACCCCGACCAACGGCTACATCCGCCAGACCCACGGCACGGGCGCCTGGAGCTCGGACAGGGAGGCGCTGCTGGGCCCGGCCAACACGGACCTGCAGTCCTGTCGCCCCGAGGACGGGCTGGGCGGCATGTGGGCGCACGTCACCCCGGGCCTCAACGAGCTCTTCGTGCAGGGCTCCCACGTCGTCCCCGACGGCAACTCCAGCACCTCCGCCCAGTTCCTCGCCGACGGCAACTCCAGCTGCTCTCAGATCTTCATCGACAACAGCGTCTGCGGTTCGCCTCCTCCGTCGCAGACGGCCCCCGCGGCGGCGGCGGCGGCGGCGGTGGGTGTTGCAGCGGTAGCGGGGGTGGCAGCGGGGCGGGATTCCAACGCCGCGTCTGAGAGAAAGGCTGGCGAGTCTGACGGGAAGGCACCCGCACCCGGGGTGACTCTGACGGTTCCTGGAGGCAAAACGGCAGCAGCGGCCTCGCCGCAGTCTCTGATGACCATTCCGGACGGAATTCCCGCGCTGATCGTTTCTGACGAAACCACCGCGGTCGGAGAACCCTTCGTGACGTCGACCGGCGCTCTGGGCGGCAAAAATGACGGCGATGTCACCGGCGAAAGGTTAGACTCTGATGAAGTCGCGAAGCTAGGAGCCACCTCCTCCTCCTCCTCCTCCTCGGTGGCGGCGGCTGCAGCTGTGGCCCCGGCTTCTCCTTCTCCTTCTTCTCCTTCTTCCGCTTTTTCTGCAAGGAAAGCTGGGGGCTCAGGCGGGGCAAAGTTCTCGGCCGTCTCTGCGGCCGCGAAGGCCGTCCCAGGCGAAAAGTCCTTGGGCATCGCCGCCCTTGCCATGCTCGGCGGCAAGATGACCTCCGCTCTCACCAGCCCTGGTAGCGTCCCGCGGAGTGCCTTGCCCTTGCCGTCCGTGGCTGTAGTCGACACCGAAAGCGACGACAGCCGCACAACGACTCACGGAACTGTCACAGCCGGGAAAGAGCACGCGGCGGTACCGGCTTTGCAGCTGGTGACGCCGTCAGAACCGGAAGCGGGTGCCGAGGAGTTCTCGTCCAGCGACGACGCGGAGGTCGAGGACGAAACTGTGGACGAGCGGACCCTGGAGAAAAAGAATCTAAGTGCCCTGAAAATTCTGAGCGTGGCTGGTCCTACACACGTCGAGCAACTGACCGTGGAAGAAGAAACCCGGACTCTCAGTTCCGGCTCCACCTCCTCCCCCACCTCCTCCTCCTCTTCCGCCTCTTTGCAGGGGATCTGTGACATGCATCCCCTCCCGACGATGCTGGGGATTCCGGACTGCGTGTCTCCGTTCCATGGCAGCCAGCTGAGCGCGCGGGACATGATCGACATCTGCGAGGAGCGCATCTACTCCGACTACAAGTGCTCGCTGGAAACGGGCGGCGTCGACGACCTCATCCTCAACGACTCGCGCTTCGACGACGTGGACGAGGAGATCATCGTCGCCGTCCAAAGCCGAAGGAACAGCCGGCGCAAGGACGGCCCCAGCAAAACCCCGGCCGCTGCGGCCGTGTTGGACTCCGCGGGCGGCGACAACGGCAGCACCGTTGTAAGCAGCAGCAGCAGCAGCAGCAGCAGCAGGAGGAGGAGCAGGAGGAGGAGGAGGTGGGGAAGGGGGCCCTACCCCGGGTGGAGATGACTTTGTTTCCAGCCTCACCGCGGCCCTCGCGGCGACTCTCGGCGACGGCGACAAGGACAGGACAGGAGACTCAAGGACTCAAGGGTTCAAGGACGTAACGGTGAGCGATGACCAGCCAGACGGCACGTGCGGCTTGAACGGAAAGGGAGAGAAAGGCGATTGTGGCGAGGACGTAAGCGACTCGAATCATCAATGTTGAGCTGGCCGTCGAAACAACGAAAAAATAAGAAAGGAAAAAAAAGGGGGAAAAAATAAGAAAAGAAATTGAAGGTCTGGTCCTCAAGGCAAGGGAAACAATCCATCTGCTGTGGGCAGCAAGTTAAAAGGGAAACCACCCGTGTTGTGATTCGCTGGGTAAGGAAGGGAAATAATCCAAACTCTGCAGAATTTTGTGCTAACGAGTAATTTGTATGCTTAAAAAGATCTGAAAAGAGTCGGGGTTTTCTGCATCTGAGTGTCCACGCGGCAGAAGAAGAAAAAGTCGAAAGTATAGATCAATTAAAAAGAAAAGAAGAAGAGAAAGAGAAGGGGGGGAAAAAATAGCATAAGACGAATAATGTTCACGTTAATAGATACTCGTGTGGAAAAAATAACAGTCTTTTTTGCAATAAATGTTCGTGTGGTCAGCTGACCGCTGTAAAAACATCAACGTCCAGGTTTTTATCGGCCACTGTTGAAGCAATATTTTTCAAACTTACCATAATGATAACCTCCATTCTGCTTTACCAGTCCACGCCAGTTTAAAAAAAAAAAAAAAGAAGATTTCAAGGCGACAGCGATGCCAAAAAATCAAACTGAAAGTTACATCATTCTCGTAAAATTCTGATCCGATTTACTTTGAATTTGATG